>CM068954.1:110375995-110389564 GCA_035128595.1 Eptatretus atami | reverse complement strand
TCCTTTTCAAGGGTTGATATTAATCGGACAAGTGGTTCCCAAGTTACGGCCATTTATTTATCAACCAATGACAGGACATGGTGCTATGACACACTATTGACGTCACAATTAAATTGTTTTTTTTTGCACGTACATGCGTGCCCGTAGGTGCGTGCCCGTACGTGCAAAAATGTTTTTTTTTTTTTTATTGTGACGTCAATAGTGATGTCATAGCACCATGTCCTGTCATTGGTTGATAAATAAATGTCCGTAACTTGGGAACCACTTGTCCGATTAATATCAAACCTTGAAAAGGCACATCCTCAGGTCCCAGCAATATTCCTGGCAAGTTTCAATTAGATCGGACTAGGGGTTGTCGAGAAACGGCGGTCGAAGACACACATACAGACACAGAGATTACTGGAATTATAGATAGATGACCCTCTACTGGCGAGGAAGACACCTCATCAACAGCATCTTGTGTCGAGCTGTGAAATTGGGCTACACTCAGTTGTTGTTCTTGATGGACTTGACCAGAGTTGATTTATCTCCACTGCCATTTTATCAAAGCCTTATTAACGCCAGGCAAGCCTTCACCTGTCTCGACGACCTCGCTACTTTCATGAGCTGTCCGTGTTTTATAATGAACCATTATTCTATAAACACACTTTTTGAAGGTTTAAATGATAGGATTGTCCTCCAACAATGTATCCATGCCTCTATAACCAAAGTGTGCCACTTCAAAAGCAACACAAGTGATGGGTGGCTAAGTGTTTCTGCTCTTGCCTCAGTGACTGGTATTAAATCTTGCTGGGTAATACATACACTATATTTCCCAAGCTCTGTGGAATCCTCCTGTACCTCCTGAATGTCATTCACTTTTGCTTTCCAGTCCTACCTTCTTTTCCATTCTTCAACTATCTGGTTCTCACAGTTTAGAACCTGTGAAATTCAGCTGCTCTTTCTCTTCTCGGGAACAACTGAAAAACCTTATTACCTACAATGCTTAAAAGTACTTTTTTTTCTTTGTTCACCCCTGTACCTTGTAAGTGGTCCACAGTTCTGCCACATACCCCTCCTTTCTGGCCAAATTGGGGATGCTATTATGAACTACCTGTACAAAATGCATTGGTGATCTCCAATGGAGAAGTCCCATTTTATATTACCCACAAATTCCCTTATTCTGTGATCAAAGTTAAACTTTGTTCCATGCTTATGTTGGAAGCAATCGCTTAACCACTCTCCTCCACTTGTTGAAAGTGCTGTTTGCACACCTTTCCTTTGTTTTCAGTTTCTAAATTTTAATTTTTGGTCCCAGTGGCCTATATAACCTCCCAAGGGAAGTTTTGGTGAATATATTTATTGCCCAGGTTAAGTTAGCAATTTACAAGACTAGGAAGTCTCGTTATAGCACTGATATTTCAGTCATGTTTCAAGCTCTTTGCTTGAGCCACATCACCCTGGAATTTTGCTGTCACTCCCACCGCAGTCAGTTGCAGGCATTTGAAAAAAAGATTGTCATTGATGTTTGTTGTAAAATTCTGATGGTCAGTTAGTGGTTATTTTCTATTCTGTAGTCTGTTCTATGTGTTATCATTATATTGTACTGTGCGATTATATATACTGTATATACGAGGTGTGTTCAAAAAGATCCAACCTTAATTTTTCGTGCGTAAACAAATGAAGCTAGGGAGGCGTGGTTTGGTGCACGTATGTAGGCGATCCTAATTCGTATGCGTGAATATTTTCCCGCCTGCAGAAGCTGTCAGTCGCCGACAGACCGCCGATGAGTAGAGTGGAAATGTAAGTGAGCGCCGTCGGATTTTCGTTTTGACAAATGACGGAAAAACTTGAACAACGCTACTGCATCAAATTTGTGTAAGCTTGGCGATTCCCAAGAGGAAACGATCCGCAAGATTCAACAGGCCTTCGGAACGAAGCAATGGGCACCACACAGATAAAAGAGTGGTACAACCGCTTCAAAGATGGTCGCACATCAGTGAAAGTGAAGCACGTTCTGGTAGACCCTCAACGTCTCCGAAATGAATCGTCATTGACCAAGTGAGGACCCTGCTGATGCAGGATCGTCGAATCACGATCAAGAGAACTTGCAGACGAGGCGGGCGTCAGCATTGGATCCGTTCGTTCCATTGTGACTGAGGATTTGGGCTTAAGGAGAATCTCGGCGAAGTTCGTGCCAAAGCTGCTAACGATCGAGCAGAAGCAACTCCGTTTGGAGATCGCACAGGACATGCTGGAGACTGAACAGCGATCCCAACTTCTTCAACACAGTGATCACTGGCGATGAGACCACAGTGATCCATCATTTTGTCAAAAACGAAAATCCGACGGCGCTCACTTACACTTCCTCACTCATCGGCGGTCTGTCGGCGACTGACAGCTTCTGCAGGCGGGGAAATATTCACGCATACGGATTAGGATCGCCTACATACGTGCACCAAACCACGCCTCCCTAGCTTCATTTGTTTACGCACGAAAAATTAAGGTTGGATACTTTTTTGAACACACCTCGTATATATATTTCCCCCCCCCCCGTAAATGGTAGTAATACCTTCTTTCACATAAGTGCTTGTAACTCTTGAGTTTTTTTTTTTTTAACTCAAGTTAAATTAACACCATTGTAACTTCCTTTTGTGCATTTTTATTTTTATTTTTTTTGTAATAAAAGTATACAAAAGGCATATCTCTCTCTCCTATGTCTCTTTCTCACCCTTTTTCGTCTCTTCCTCTCTTAGTCCAGTCAATATGTGGTTTGAGATGGAACTAATTGCAAAATAAGCAAGAAAAAGAGCAATCAGATATTTCAGACCCTCGCTGGGACTTATTTTGTGTACTGGTGTGTTACGTAATTAATGAGACAACTCGAACTGCCACTTTTATAACTGCTGGCAGTGATGACCGGGTACCAAGACGCGCAGCTTTGATGCAACCCTGCTTTGATCAGACACCTGACCCTGACCAATGATGTAGTTTTTTTTACCCCTCAGCCCGAATTGGGCTGAAAAGGGGTATTGTCGTCACAGGCGTTGTCCGGGCGTCTGTCAACTTTTGGTTTCCGTCAATTTCGAGGAGAACGCCTTGTCCGATTAAATCCATTTTTGCAGGGTATGTTGGGGTTGAGTAGAGAAGGTTCCTTTCGAAAATGGGCGCACTGCGATTTTCAATGTGGCCTCCATGGCAGCCATCTTGAAATTGGTTTCCGTCGATTTCGAGGAGAACGCCTTGTCCGATTACATCCATTTTTGCAGGGTATGTTAGGGTTGAGTAGAGGAAGGTTCCTTTCGAAAATGGGCGCGCTGCGATTTTCAATGTGGCCTCCATGGCAGCCTTCTTGAAATTGGTTTCCGTCGATTTCGAGGAGAAGCCTTGTCGATTAAATCCATTTTTGCAGTGTGTGTTGGGGCTGGGTAGAGGAAGGTTCCTTTCGATAATAATTAATCAGTGCGATGCGATATCCATATGGCGGCTAGGCAGCCATCTTGAATTTGTTTTCTGGACAATAACTTGAGAATGCTTGACAGATTAATTTTATTTCATGGGGTATAATGGGGGTGGTTAGAGAAGGTTCCTTTCGATATACAAGCAATCCGATATCCAATATGGCGTCTAGGGCAGCCATCTTGAATTTGGTTTCTGGACAATAACTTGAGAACGGCTTGCTTATTGATTTCATTTTTGTGTGATATAATGGGGGTGTTTAGAGGAAGGTTCCTTTCGATATTCAGCGCAATCCGATATCCAATGTGGCGACTAGAGCAGCATCTTGAATTTGGTTTCCGGACAATAACTTGAGAAGCTTCACACATTGATTTTATTCTGGCGAGGTATATATGGGGTTGAGTAGAGGAAGGTTCCTTTCCAAAATGGGCATGCTGCGATTTTCACTGTGGCCGCCATGGCAGCCATCTTGAAATTGGTTTCCGTCAATTTCGAGGAGAACGCCTTGTCCGATTAAATCCATTTTTGCTGGGTGTGTGTTGGGGTTGAGTAGAGGAAGGTTCCTTTCGAAAATGGGCGTGCTGCGATTTTCAATATGGCCACCATCTTGAAATTGGTTTGTTTCGTCAAGGGGCTGAGGGGTTACGCCCGCTTTGCGGTGCTATTTTTAAAATTATTATTCATTTGAATTTATCTCTCTCAAACCTTGAAAAGGCACATCCTCAGGTCCCCAGCAATATTCCTGGCAAGTTTCAATTAGATCGGACTAGGGGTTGTCGAGAAACGGCGGTCGAAGACACACATACAGACACAGAGATTACTGGAATTATAGATAGATGACCCTCTACTGGCGAGGAAGACACCTCATCAACAGCATCTTGTGTCGAGCTGTGAAATTGGGCTACACTCAGTTGTTGTTCTTGATGGACTTGACCAGAGTTGATTTATCTCCACTGCCATTTTATCAAAGCCTTATTAACGCCAGGCAAGCCTTCACCTGTCTCGACGACCTCGCTACTTTCATGAGCTGTCCGTGTTTTATAATGAACCATTATTCTATAACACACTTTTTGAAGGTTTAAATGATAGGATTGTCCTCCAACAATGTATCCATGCCTCTATAACCAAAGTGTGCCACTTCAAAAGCAACACAAGTGATGGGTGGCTAAGTGTTTCTGCTCTTGCCTCAGTGACTGGTATTAAATCTTGCTGGGTAATACATACACTATATTTCCCAAGCTCTGTGGAATCCTCCTGTACCTCCTGAATGTCATTCACTTTTGCTTTCCAGTCCTACCTTCTTTTCCCATTCTTCAACTATCTGGTTCTCACAGTTTAGAACCTGTGAAATTCAGCTGCTCTTTCTCTTTCTGGGAACAACTGAAAAACCTTATTACCTACAATGCTTAAAAGTACTTTTTTTTCTTTGTTCACCCCTGTACCTTGTAAGTGGTCCACAGTTCTGCCACATACCCCTCCTTTCTGGCCAAATTGGGGATGCTATTATGAACTACCTGTACCAAAATGCATTGGTGATCTCCAATGGAGAAGTCCCATTTTATATTACCCACAAATTCCCTTATTCTGTGATCAAAGTTAAACTTTGTTCCATGCTTATGTTGGAAGCAATCGCTTAACCACTCTCCTCCACTTGTTGAAAGTGCTGTTTGCACACCTTTCCTTTGTTTTCAGTTTCTAAATTTTAATTTTTGGTCCCAGTGGCCTATATAACCTCCCAAGGGAAGTTTTGGTGAATATATTTATTGCCCAGGTTAAGTTAGCAATTTACAAGACTAGGAAGTCTCGTTATAGCACTGATATTTCAGTCATGTTTCAAGCTCTTTGCTTGAGCCACATCACCCTGGAATTTTGCTGTCACTCCCACCGCAGTCAGTTGCAGGCATTTGAAAAAAAGATTGTCATTGATGTTTGTTGTAAAATTTCTGATGGTCAGTTAGTGGTTATTTTCTATTCTGTAGTCTGTTCTATGTGTTATCATTATATTGTACTGTGCGATTATATATACTGTATATACGAGGTGTGTTCAAAAAGTATCCAACCTTAATTTTTCGTGCGTCAACAATGGAAGCTGGGAGGGTGGGTTTGGTGCACGCTATGTAGGCGATCCTAATTCGTATGCGTGAATATTTCCCGCCTGCGAAGCTGTCAGTCGCGACAGACCAGCCGATGAGTAAGGAAATGTAAGTGAGCGCCGTCGGATTTTCGTTTTTTGACAAATGACGGAAAAACTTGAACAACGCTACTGCATCAATTTTGTGTGAAAGCTTGGCGATTCCAAGAAGGAACGATCCGCAAGATTCAACAGGCCTTCGGGACGAAGCAATGGGCACACACAGATAAAGAGTGGTACAACCGCTTCAAAGATGGTCGCACATCAGTGGAAAGTGAAGCACGTTCTGGTAGACCTCAAGCGTCCCGAAATGAGATCGTCATTTGACGAAGTGTAGGACCTGCTGATGCAGGATCTGTCGAATCACGATCAGAGAACTTGCAGACGAGGCGGGCGTCCGCATTGGATCCGTTCGTTTCATTGTGACTGAGGATTTGGGGCTTAAGGAGATCTCGGCGAAGTTCGTGCAAAGCTGCTAACGATCGAGCAGAAGCAAACTCCGTTTGGAGATGCACAGGAATGCTGGAGACTGACAGCGATCCAACTTCTTCAACACAGTGATCACTGGCGATGAGACACAGTGTCCATCATTTGGTCAAAAACGAAAATCCGACGGCGCTCACTTACACTTCCTCACTCATCGGCGGTCTGTCGGCGACTGACAGCTTCTGCAGGCGGGAAATATTCACGCATACGGATTAGGATCGCCTACATACGTGCACCAAACCACGCTCCCTAGCTTCATTTGTTTACGCACGAAAAATTAAGGTTGGATACTTTTTGAACACACCTCGATAATATATTTCCCCCCCCCCCGTAAAATGGTAGGTAATACCTTCTTTCACATAAGTGCTTGTAACTCTGAGTTTTTTTTTTTTTTAACTCAAGTTAAATTAACACCATTGTAACTTCCTTTTGTGCATTTTTATTTTTATTTTTTTTGTAATAAAAGTATACAAAAGGCATATCTCTCTCTCCTATGTCTCTTTCTCACCCTTTTTCGTCTCTTCCTCTCTTAGTCCAGTCAATATGTGGTTTGAGATGGAACTAATTGCAAAATAAGCAAGAAAAAGAGCAATCAGATATTTCAGACCCTCGCTGGGACTTATTTTGTGTACTGGTGTGTTACGTAATTAATGAGACAACTCGAACTGCCACTTTTATAACTGCTGGCAGTGATGACCGGGTACCAAGACGCGCAGCTTTGATGCAACCCTGCTTTGATCAGACACCTGACCCTGACCAATGATGTAGTTTTTTTTACCCCTCAGCCCGAATTGGGCTGAAAAAGGGGTATTGTCGTCACAGGCGTTGTCCGGGCGTCTGTAGAGAAAAGGACTGAGAGAAAGAGACGAGAAGAAAAGACGAGAGAAAGAAGAAAAGAAAGAGAGCAGAAAGAAGAGAAGAGAGAAGATAAGAGGAGCAGAAAAGAAACGAGAGAGAAGATAAGAGAGAGAAAGAACAAGAGAGCAGAAAGAAAAGAGAGAGAAAGAAAGAGAGAGCAGAGGAAAGAAAAAAAGAAAAAGAAAAAGAAAAAGAAAAAAAGAAAACAGAAAAAAACGAAAAAGGAACAAAAGAGAAAGAGAAGAGAAAGGAAAGAGAAGAAAGAGAACAGAGAAAGAGAAAGACGAAAGAGGAAGAAAAAGAGACAAGACGAAAGAGAAACGAGGAAAAGAGAAGAGAAGCAGAAAAGAGAAAAGAGACAAGCCAGAAAGGCAGAAAGAGAAAAGAGAAAGAGACCAGAGAAAGAGGAAAGAGAAAGAGAAAGAGAGAGCAGAGAGAGAGACGAGAGAGAGAGAGAGAAGAGAGCAGAGACGAGAGAAGAAGAGAGAGATGAGAGAGAGAGAGAGAGCAGAGAGAATATCTGTTTCCTCTGCCAGAGCCTCAAAGACAAAAAAAAACACCAACCACGATAAAATGCACAGCGGCTCTCGGTGCTCTCTGCTTTCTTTATCCCTTTCCTTGCTACCCAAGTCACCCTCCGCTGCATCTCAGTGACAATATCTACCCATATCTCTTCTACACTCACTAAACCATCCTCTCTGCCACCTAACTCTTCTGTCCATGACCTATTTGATTATGTTTTAATGCCAAACATATGTTCCATAAGTGCCATCCTGGGTCGTCTGTGACCCTTCGTCCCATTGCTATTGCTCGTCGACGAGTCCGGATATTGAGAAAGATATTGTTTTTTAACAAGCAATTAAACACAGAAACAGGCTGGAGAATTATGCTCATTATGATACCCCTAAATTCCTGACTTTGCTGCCAGTCAGTGTGCGCGACTACACCCACAAATCAGAAACCACAAAAATATCTTCACATTCTTCGTGGCACCCCTACCATACTCCCCACACTGAAGCCACTCCCCAGGCGCCTCCCACTCGACGCATGCCCCGTGGACGTTTAAACGAGATGCCCAGCCAAGATGAGAAGCATACCCAACCCTGTCGGACATCCAGCAGAAGGTTCACTAGCGTATCCTTCTCTACCACATACATATGACATGACACTCACCAGGTTATCATTTCAATTGACTAAGGGGAACAAGCCCAGTGTTGAAAAATTGAACTACTCTAGTTTAAAAAAAAAAGAAGTCAGACAGAAGTGTTCACAGAAGAACATCGTTACGCACAGTCCATGCGATGCAGGAAGATCAAGAAGAAGCGCTGTATGACCTGTGAAAAGATACCAAACTTTTGAAAACAAATAAGGAATCAAGAGCAAAACACTCACAATGAGCATGGATCATCTTTTGTGCAGATCTGATAGGTAGACATGGCAAACGTGAATGAAAAGCTGTCCACAGATCTGCTTGGGAAATGTATCGAAAACCTGCAGGAGCCATCGCATAGAAATTTGAGAATCACAAGGCGTCCTGCCATGCATACTACATTACGCAAGGCCGCGCGGAAATAAGGGATACAAGGTGAAAGGCGGTTTACTGGAGAGCCAGGGTGAAAGACCAAGCGAGGCTGGGAATAAAAGCAGGGAATTCAATTGGAAAGTGTGTACACAGACCATAAGAAAAGGTGTAGTCATGACAGTGCATCAAAACATATAACCTTTCCGCACACCACAATACAGATGACGCTTTAATGAGAGTTGGCAAAAACATTTGTTATTCATGAAGAGGCTTGTGCCATACCACTTTCCATGAACAATTAAACAACCACTAGAATAGCAGATGATGTGGTAACTTTCTAGGCGCGGCGGGCCGGGGCCGTTGGAGGCAGGCCGCGATCCGCACGCGACACACAAGTACCATGGAGTTACCGCTCAACGCACCACGAGGAGGAGGAGGAAGATTGCGACCATACTCTGTGCACGCAGCTACCATCGGTATGAACCATCGCCCTACCACGCAGTCTCCTTGCGCTATTGGGCACTCAACTCCTGGAGTGCGGTCCCACTCGCCAACAAGCCCTATCACCAGCATGCTGCCGTATCCTCATCTCTTGCCAACCTCGGAAGATGACAGGCCTGAGTTCCACCACACCCTAGTATTAAATTCAACACTGAAGCGCGGATTTGACACTCAGGAACCCTAGGATCCCAAGCCCACCACCCCATCAACTCATTAATGCCAAACACCAAAGGCTGGGCAGGGGGGGCGGGGCGGGAGGTTGCAAATAGTATTTTGCGATTGTCTCTTTGAACAGAAACACATACAAAACAAAACAATCCTCTAACCTCGCACTCAACTTTATTCCTTCTCGTTCTTTTAAAGACAGCTGGCAGGCAAAAATAGTCCACGGCCAAGTAGCACACGCAGACGCAACAGTGTCTAATATCATCTCAAAAAGCACAACTCTCGCGAGTGCTTCTCCAGCAAAAGGCCAACGTGAAGTTCATCACCACGTACCATACACAACATGTATCCATCCTTCCGGCTCACCTCCAGTCGTCCTGCTACCGACCTCATGACGCTTCTCCATTAGTCTTCCCCCACGTACACCTGTGATCCCTCCAAAACTCCCTCTAACTCTTCCACGTTGTTGGGCCCTCCCCCCCTCCCTCCTTATAGTTACAGTCCCTTCAGAAGTATTCACACCCTTTGACTTTGTCACCATTTTGTTGTGTTTCAGCCTGATTTAAATTGGATGAAATTCATTTTTTTTGTCCACCGCACTCTACACAAACATACCCCACAATGACAAAGTGAAAACAGGTTTTTAACAACTACAGGACAATATCTAATTCTACATAAGTATTGAAACCCACCCTGATAATCTTTGCTAGAGCTGCCTCTGGGCATGCATTACAGAGTCTTCGTTGGCGTAGTCTGCATCAGCTATTGCCCACATCTAGATTTGGGGATTTTCTCCCATTCATCCTTGCAGATTTGCTCTAGCTCGTAGTCAAGGTTGCACATGGGAGCGTGGGTCGAAACAACACAATCTTCAAGGCTTGGCCCATACATTGTTCCCTCTATCCTTACAAGTCTCCTAGTCCCTGCCACTGAAAACATCCCATAGCATGATCTCGCCCACCACCATGCCTTCTTCTGTAGAGATGGTGTTGATGGTGATGCAGCTGTGCCTTGGTTTCCCACCAGACGGTTAGCGCTTCGCATTCAGCGCAAAAAGGTTTAAATGTTCATTCTCATCAGACAAAGAATGCTTTTACCCTCCATGATCTCAGGATCTGCTTCCATGTGCCTTTTGCCAAGACTCCAAAGCATGCTGTCATGTGCCATTTTCTCAGAGTGGCTTACGGCGCTCTGGCCACTCTCCCAAAAAGCCTGGATTTGTAAAGTGCTGCAAGATTGTTCGTCCTTCATCCAGGCTTCTCCCACCTAAGCCAAGGAACTCTGTAATGCTTCTCAGACGAAGTGCGCCAAATTAGGTTCTTAGTTACCCTTCCTGGCCAAGGCCTTCTCTGCGCCCAGTTGCTCCAGTTTGGTTGGACCAGCCAGCTCTAGGAAAATCATGGTGAGTTCCATATTTCTTTCCATTTCTAATGATGAGCTCACTCTGTGCTCTTGGGAACGTTCAACACTCTAGAAATTGTTTTATGCCCTTCCCCAGATCTAATGCATCCTCCACAATTCTATCTCGAGTCCGACGGAACAGTTCATTGCTATTCATGTAGAGCTTTCTGCCTCTGACCTTTCACTTCAACTGTGGCGACATTATATCCGAAAGGTGTGTTTCATTCTAAATATGTCCAATCAGTAGAATTGGCCACACTGCGACCCTCCAATCCAAGTTAGTCAAGACCATCTCTCAAGGCATGAGCTGAAGGAAATTGGAATGCACCCTGAGCTCAATTTGGAGTGTCATAGCAAAGGCGGTTGACATACTTATTGACTCACAGACATTGAGCTTTTCATTTTTAATTCATTTGTTAAACTTTCTAAAAACATTTTTCTTACTTTCATTTATGGGAGTATTTTAGTGCTAGCATCGGCAACAAAAATAAATTTAATCCATTTTAACATGCAGGCTGTACAACAAAAATTGGACAAAAGTCAAGGGGTGTGAATACTTTTGAAGCGCACTGTAAATCGACACGGTGAATTAGCGCTAAAAACACATTTTAAAAAATCAAAAAAATAAAAATCCCAAAAATGAAAATGTCTCCACCCCACTACATTCATCTACACTTTATACGTTTGTTCGGTATGGATTATAGAATAGAATTATAATTACCAACACAAATCATTACCCTTGCCGATGAGAGAGGGTATTGATTTGCGCTTCCGCTTCTTTGTTTGTTCGCACAGAAACTTTCGTGTTTTTCTCGCAACTGCTTGTCGGATTGAACAAAATTACTTCACCATTAGGTGCGACTACTCAGGCAAGAATGTTTTAATGATAGCATTATCACGTCATAGGTCACGTGTGTGGCAACCACGTTGGAAAAACGGGAAACATTTTGAACTCTGCATCCTCCGACAACTGCACCCAAGGAAAAAAAAAATGAAACCTTGCACACATCGCAAAGTACTCCTCATGGGAATGATGTTTTTTATTCATCATTGCATATGTAGAAACGCTATATCCACATCAGCTATGAACATTTTGAGGCTCATCTTGCGGATAAAAGCGCGCCAAACAAAATCTTTCTTGACGACGTCATCGGTTCATGAGATGGGCATCCACATCGGTTTCTTTTTAAAAAGAAGAAAACTTCAAAAATCTTCTTCTCCGACAATGCGCAAACAGCATCGCAGGTGAAACTTCTACCATCATGACTGCCTATCCATGCAGGAACCAAAAGCGTTCACAATATAATGTCATCGCCGTCACACGATTTGATAGCCATATTGGAAAATTTACACTAAGACGATATAAAAATCTTCCTGCCAGAACGGCTGACCCAGATATGAGGGTAAACTTCACACAAAATGTTCCCCAAGATGCGTGCACCAAGGTTGTTAAGACATAATTGATGTTCACCATGGCTTTGGCAGCCATGTGGATTTAAGAAAATATTAAAATATATCTTTCTCGGAACTGCTTAATCGAATCGACGTCGCAAACCTTCACAACTGTGATCTAGTAGCTGATGGGAATACATGTTTAAATATCAAACTTGATCGGACACATGGTCTGCAGCCAGAATTACTTTGATTTTCTTGATCAGAAGTTACCTTTTTTATTCTTTTTGTTTGAATAATGCCTCACTTGGCTATGTCTGGATGCCGGTTTGGGGTAGCAGGGTTAGCAGCTGAATGTGAATCTGATTCCAGTTCCTCCTGATGACTTCTCTTTATTTTTGCTTGTTTGGCGTTCCTCTCTGAATACTATCCAATGCAGGACTTTCTTATTTGGTCCGTCCATTTGCATTGAAATGAATTTACTTTTAATCCCATTCTAAATCTCAACATGAATAATAATTTCTAAAAAATAGCACCGCAAAGCGGGCGTAACCCCCTCAGCCCCCTCTGACGGCAAACCAATTTCAAGATGGCTGGCCATATTGAAAATCGCAGCACGCCCATTTTCGAAAGGAAAACCTTCTCTACTCAACCCCAACACACCCAGCAAAATGGATTTAACTTCGGACAAGCTTCTCCGAAAATGACGGAAACCAATTTCAAGATGGCTGCCATGCGCGGCCACAGTGAAAATCGCAGCATGCCCATCTGGAAGAACTTCCTCCTACCTCAACACCCATCTATACCTCGCCAGAAATTAAAATCAACTGCATGTGAAGCCCGCTTCTCAAGTTAATTCCTCCGGAAACCAAATTCAAGATGGCTGCTCTAGTCCCACCATTGGATATCGATTAGCGCTGAACTATCGAAAGGAACCTCCTCTAAACACCCCCCATCTATATCACACAAAAATCGAAATCAATAAGGTCAAGCCGTTCTCAAGTTATTGTCCAGAAACCAAAGATTCAAGAAGATGCTGGCCCTAGACGCCCATATTTGCACTATCGGATTGTAGCTGCATATATCGCAAAGAACCATCCTCCTAAACCACCCCCATCTATACCCCCCATGAAAAAAAAATAATCTGTCAAGCCCATTCTTCAATTATTGTCCAGAAAAACAATTCACGATGGCTGCCCTAGCCGCCATAATTGGATATCGCATCGCACTGCAGTTAATTATTATCGAAGGACCTTCCTCTACCCAGCGCCCCAACACACACTGCCAAAAATGGATTTTAATCGGACAAGGCGTCTCCTGAAATCGACAGGAAACCAATTTCAAGAAGCGCTGCCATGGAGGCCACACTTGAAAATCGCAGCGCGCCATTTTCGAAAGGAACACCTTCCTCTACTCAAACCCTAACAACCCTGCAAAAATGGATGTACATCGACAAGGCCCGTTCCTCCTCGACAATCGACGGAAAACCCAATTTCAAGATGGCTGCCATGAGCACATTGAAAAAATCGCACGTGCGCCCATTTTCGAAAGGAACCTCCTGCTACTCAACCCCAACCATACCCTGCAAAAATGGATTTATCGGACAAGGCACGTTTCCCCCCCCACCCCCCTCGAAACTGACGAAAACCAAAAGACAGACGGCCCGCGACCACGC
>CM068954.1:110314858-110347797 GCA_035128595.1 Eptatretus atami | reverse complement strand
CAGACGCTCGCTGGTGATGAAAAACATCCCTCATTGATATCAGAACAAACAATAAATGTGCATGCGTATAAACGATCTCTTCATATGGATTTTAACCAGGCCAGGGACACCACATCCAATCACGTGTCTGTGTGATGTGGTTTAATGTTCTTTCCAAAGACAAATGACCGCACCCAGAAACTCCAACTCATTATTCCAACAAATACATTGTTATTCATTTTACATTTGTATGTTGTTGTTCTCTTGTGGTGCTGCCAAATGCAGACCAC
Source organism: Eptatretus atami (assembly GCA_035128595.1). Taxonomy (NCBI): domain Eukaryota; kingdom Metazoa; phylum Chordata; class Myxini; order Myxiniformes; family Myxinidae; genus Eptatretus; species Eptatretus atami. Next base: position 110,347,528 of record CM068954.1, on the reverse strand, counting down.
TTTTTTTTCTTTCTTTCAGTCTTTTCAATCCATTTCTTTTCTTCCTCTTCTTGGCTTCTACAATTAAGTCATTCATGACGTTCACACCCGACCAATATGTCACTTGTTGCACGTCACACCGCTTTCCAATAGGCATTGCTATGAGGTAAAACTGGTGTTGTCAACCCATCCTGTATTCAACCTTGCCCCATTGTAGTCTTAAAAAAATATATACTGAATATTTTTAATTTTATTTAATATATTTTAATTTATTAATAAATAAAATTTATTAAATAATAATATATAAAATTTTATATTTATAATATTATTTATAATTATAAAAATTTTAAATTTTTTATTTTATATATTATATATATTATATTGCTTTGACATAGGCGTAAAGACCGAAACATCTCAGCTCTCTGTGATGTTTTATGGCAGATAAATTTAGACTCTCTGTTCTCGGTTTTTTCTTCTCTTATGCCACCAACACAGACCGTGAGATCGATACACCATTCAAAGTTTGGAAACTGTTATTCAAGTTTTGACAAAAACTTTCCCGAAAGTGTAACCATTCCCGGATCACCCTTTTGATAAGGCCAGGGAAGCGTTATAAGCATTGCTTTTATGATTATTATTTTTAAAAAATATTATATTATTCACGGAGTCGTACTTAACCTGTATTGAAATTTCTTTCATACCCAAAAATTTTTACCGCCTTTTACCTTGCGCCTGCCGGCAGTTTTTATTGTGGTGAGAACCGAGTTGTTGGTGCTTGATGCACCTGATATCTGTAAACGAATTTTCACCATTGACACTGCAGATCACACTTCAACCCTACTTGATAAGATGTTTAAGTTTAAGATGTTGTTTGATTGAAGTTGCTCAAGTTTAACAAGGCTCGTTTTATTGACTTGTCTTCTAATAGCTTTAAAATTTATGACAAGGTCATGTACTTAACGTGTCCTCTTCTTTCATCCCCACCAATCATGCCATGGACCAGGAGACCCCCAAAATGCCACACCATGGGCTGGACAATGTGCCCTATACCTGCTCATTGTGCCTGTGAGAAGTGTACCACCTTCTTGTTATGCTCATTTCAATCTAGGTCAAGGTTGTTGTCCCACCTTGATTGCCTTTACATATTCTGAATTCTTGTTTTGTTTGGATGTCATTACTGTTGACCTTTTGTTCCTTTTGTGCATCTTAGGAACACGTTTTTTAAATATTCTGTGCTTCTCGAAGAATCTTTGACACACCCGCATTCTGAATTAATCTCTTCAGGTTCTGGAATTTCGCTTTGCTAACCTTTTAAGATGAGGACGAGGAACGCTTGGCATTATGCTTGACCTTTATTGTCATTTTGCTAAAAGTACTTAAATTGCAAAGGATTGTCAATCATTTAGCTTGTCAATTTTTTTCTCTGTTTCTTCTTCTTGTTTCTCCCATGCTTCTGTACTTTCCTCGATCTTCTCCAATATAATGTACCACACCAATAAATTTCTTCCCACAATTCTTTTATTTTCTTTTTCCTCCATTCCCTACAGGTGCAGGGCTATCATCTTTGAGCTTGATCCGAACCCCAGATGAGCTTCACCCTCGTTATGCTTATCGTCCCCTTCATTTGTTAATGTGAGGCTTGTCTACCAACCTCTTTCCTTCACCTCCTCAAGCCTGCTTATGCTGCCTGCTTATCTCCCTTTATTATGCATTTCTTACTCAGCGGAACTCGCATATCTTTTATATTTACATCTTCTCCATGCTTTGCTGTGCTTTACAGCCTCTATCTGGAAACTATTTTTGCACCATTTAACACTGCACATCAAAACTTATCAACCCACCTGATGAAGGATGTTTAGTTGTAAGATGTTGAAGATTAAGTTGCTCAAATGACTCAAGGTTACCGTTTTTATTCTCTGCGTTTCTAAATGCTAACGGCAGCAATATTTTTCAGAAGTTTGTGCTGCTAGATGGTGCTGTGCAGAGCTCATTACTAGAGGAGTAGCCAGTTAGCGTAAAGACAAAATTTTCTTCACTTTTTTTTTTTAAATTTTTGTATAGTTGTCGAGGCTCGTATGTATGAAGAATGTCGATTATACATGGCTTTGACATATGTACACAAGCAGACACAAATGAAGAAGACTTTTTCAGCGACTTATTGCCAGGTCAGGTCAGTTAGATCTGTGACTTGCTAAACAGTACCATGTAAACCTGACCATGGAACAGGTAACTAACCCTGTTCCAATGGTCAGGTTGTCAGTGGAATAAACAGTTCCCCCCACCAAGCTTCTTTCCTGAGGATTAGTGTTTGGAATATGGACACCAGCAGCGGATTAAAATCAAAAGCTGTACAAAGGGTGAGGAGCTCCATTGTGAGCCAACGGCATCCATATCTAGTGCCAACTGTGTCAGCTGAGTCCTCCTGCAGTTGGGTACTTTTTATTAGGAGGTTTGGTGGCAGGATTTGCACTCAGGCCACTTTAAATACCTCATTCTGCAATATATTCTAAAGGCAAAAAAAATCTGAAAACTCACTCCGTGGGACCTCCTGTTACAGCTGGTTTTCGCAAGGGCAGCTCACTGGATGACGGGATTGGGGCAAAGCCTTCGGGAACCCCAATCTGTTGATGATAGGAGGGAAACGCATGGGGTAACACTTTCCCAGGGTCAGATTGCGGTTGTGTGTTGTCCGGGTGGTGTTGTGAGTGTCGTCCACCAGACGGCAAGTCTTTCTGGGTTAACCTGAAGCCGGTCCCTTCGGAGTGGGTGCCTGAATGTGCTCCTATCCAAAGATGAGGAATGATCACTTGTCTCTTATCATGTGAGCTTCAAGCGTTGAACATCATTATGGCAGCACTCTCTCAGTTGGAGACCGGATTGCGGCGAAATCATGGTAGGGGTGATTAACATACTATTGTCTGGTCGCTTCTGATGGACCATGTCCAAGGAGTGCTGTAGCGGTGTCCAATAAGCTGACTCCAATCGATAATTGAGGTAACACACGCGTCAACGAGCGTATTATGAGACTAAGGATTTGTCGCTCCTGGGTGTCATTTCCCTGCTCTCGTTTTATGCTCCGATCTGAGGCCGAGTGATTCTCATTGTGAAGGCGTATTCTATGCCACACTCGAGGTCTATGGTTGATCAGTGCCCCAGGTGAGAATACACTTCTCGTCTGGGATTTTCAATGCATTCGAATGGAACTGATACGGCATGGTATGAGACGTGTGTTGGTCTCTTTTCCTTAACTTCTCTGTTTTTTCTCAACCGTCAATAGGGGTGGGGGGGATTAGAAGGGGATGGTGAGAAGCTGGGGGTTTGGAGGCCGAAAGGATGATTGAGAGGAGTTAGATGGAAGGAACGAACAGTGTGATTTGTGGTGAGGGAAGTTTCCCATGGGAATCGCAGGGTTTGAAAGGCAATAATGGCAGGTCGTGAGAGACTGAGGAGTTACTGTTTGGAAGCTAAAGTGTGAGGACCAGCGGATGTGGGTATCAGGAGTTAAAGAAGGGTTGAAAGTAGTGCGTGGATCGCCGTTGTCAGTAATCGGCATATGGCTTTCTAAAACGCACAATTTATAAATAACACATTGCATTGCTTAAAAACAGCCATGATGGCAAAGAAAAACGAGATTGCTTTGTACACAGCTCGGGTTGGTGTTATGGTTTAAAAGTTAAAACCTACTGTACTTACTTCCTGGTATGTCTTTTTACATCAATACGTTTCACTGGTCTAGGGTAGCCATGACGTGAGTGCATCAAAGCTTTTTTAAATCATTGCATAGGTATTAAGGAACTGAGCACTACTTCAATTGTGTTGGTGATGTACTGGGTTTTTCTGTTTTTGTTTTTCTTTCATACCTATTTTTTTTCTGGCATACCAGTATATTTAGAATTCCAATACTGGTATTTCGATACGAAAAAAAAACTATACCGATAATAACGGTAATATCGATTTATACCGGAACCTCATGAGTAGAGGAGGCCCAATGGCGATCACATGCCTCGTGGTTGGCAGCCAGGTTGATAAGCATCTCAAGGAGATGGGATGGGCCAGACAATCTAGGCTGGGCGGATGGCCAGACGGAGGTCTCTGGAAAGGGAGTACGGCGGAAAGTGGACGCAGCGACGCGCTGCTCTGGCGCATGCTCCCATACCTGACCTGACTGGAACCTACGATTCACTTTTTGTTTATTCCTAACAATGAATATAACACTCTTGAGGCTTGTCCGAACCCAAATACCACAAGCAAATAAGGGAAACGAGGACCACTGGACCTGCAGCTTATCTGGGGACCTGACTTATGTTGTAGCCAAATTTGCTTAGCATTTGACTGGTGGGTCTGGAGAGGAAATTTTTGAAGGATTTACGTGATTTTCTCAAAAACTGACCAAGTCGGCCATTTGACACACTTCCGATTACGTGGTCGGCATGACTTCCATGAATTAACATCCTTAACTTGGCCTAATGTTGTAACCCAAATTTATAGTGTTTGACTGGTGGTGGGGTCGGGAGAAGAAGATTTTTGAGGAATTTATTGCGACCACCATTTTGACCACTTCGTCAAGTGACCGGAATGAGCTTTGCAATCCCCGTTACCAGTCAGGAGCGGAACGTTGCGCCAAATCTCAGCCGGATCGCCGAGCAGTTTGCCAGAGAAGTTGAAATAGATGGATAGACAGGCGGACGGATGGCCGATGACAATACCTTGTCTGGAATTCCAGTTCCAAAAAGGCTAAAAAACTGCTTTTAATTAATAACTGCGAGGGCACGATAAAGTAATCAAGCAGGAAGGAGAAGGAAAGGGATCCAGCGATAGCATGCTTTTTTTTTTAAAGCACAAAAACACTCGCCTACTTGAAGGTGTGTGTGTGTGTGTGTGTGTGGTGGTGTGTGTGTTGTGTGTGTGTTGGTTGAAACAGACTGACAGCCTTCCCTTTGCCTGATTGGTTTGCGAGTGGTCCTTGGTCTTGTGGGCCAGAGGTGAGCAGAGTTAGAGGGGAGCAAATGGCAGACTTGCAAGATTCGGAGCTGCAGCGGTTGCGACAATTCAAGCACCCAACTGTACCGTCAGACTCATACCGACTCCTGCACATGACCCTCCACTAAACGATTGTGCATCTGTTGCTTTACTGCCTTGGCATTTTTGATGTCGCCATGACCCTCACCCCCCCCCCACCCCATTGCCTGTATTCCTTGAGCACTAATTCCAGAGCCTTGATGGCACACACAGGGGCCCTTCTCCAGCACGCAATCACTCGAGCATTTGCCAATTTTTAAAATAGAAGGGAGTGAGAGGAAATTAAAGAATACAATAGTTGTAAATACAGAGGATGGCGGAAGGAACCAAGAACTGCACTACACGATTTGATCCTGACAGTGCCATTTGGGGTTGCTACAAGATGACTGAGGAAATAGCTCTCTAAGAATTCCCTTACCCACTGAGACATTTCATAATTGTATAAATATTGTGTGTATCTCTAGAATAGTTGTTGCCCGTATGAAGGGAATTGAGGAAACGTAGGATGAATCTGGGAACAGGATATTATTACTTTTCCACAGGCTCTCATGTTCTGGGTGACTGACAACTTTCTGATGAAGAAGAGTAGAGTTAAGGTGAAAAGAAGGAGTTGGAGGCAGTGATGTGCGCGGTACCGTCGAGCCACTTCACGATGATTCTGAGTCTGAGGTTTGTTTTTGTTTTTTTCCAATTTTCTTTTTCCTCACATTGACAGATTACGAATAGAGTTAATGCAGGATCCCCGACCCACTTCGTTTCCATTGCTTAATTATTACGTGTATCTGACCCCAGTTCTGCTAATTGGATAAAACTCTGTTGCTGCTTTTTATTTTTCATCAAAAATCTGCCTGAAAGGTTGAATAGTTATTTTGCAAATATTTCTTAATTTTGTATTTTGTATTACACTACTTTGAGTGTACACCTGTAGAATTTTATTTATTTATTCCAATCCCCCTCCTCTCCCCCCAACTTCCACCCTCCCCTTTCTTGCGCACATCTGCTAATAATGTTTAACTACTGATTTATGCTGAAGACAATAATGTTCGATGTTAAACATGCACTTTTCCCATCAGTGCTAATTTCTCCTGACGACGAGTCGAAGAAGTGTGAGAGCGACCGTGATAGAGACGGCCACCGTCTCGTTGCAAACGGCACTGCCGGCAGAAAAGAAGAAAGTTCGCTTTGAAATGCCCCGTATAGACACAAGTACAATCTTCCACAAACTGCAGGCATGTGTGCATTCTACAAAAGCTGTAAGGTCTTGCCTCTTCCCTCTCCTGGAAATGGGGACTGCACAAGCATGAAGACAAGATAAAAAAAATTAGTACTACTTTTTTTATTATTATTATTTATATGATTTTATTCAGTTTTGCATCTTTTTGTTGATTATGTTCTGTTTTTTTTTTGTTTGTTTTTTTCAATGAACTGAGCTCGTTGGCGATTTTTTTTTATTTTTTTAACACATGGCATGCCCAGTCCATTGTAATGCCTTTTAGAATCATCGGGTTGCACTTTGTAAACGTAGTGCAGGTGACATTAATTTTGGTTTGTTAAATAGTAACCTCAAATGCTGGTGATCTCGCAGTGAGGACACCGGAATGGTGTTACACATATGTTGTTGGTTCATATTGACTTTCTGCAACAGCTCTCTCAGGAGAATTGCCACATTGCTATTAGATTGATAGTAAAAATCCAGCTGGTTCATTTATGACCTCCATGGTGTAGGAGGTAATCTTCGGCCTATCCTGGACTGCTCTACAATGATGCCAGTCCACGCTTTGTTGACATGACATGTCCTCAGAGAAACTTGCTGCAATGATGCCAGTCCACGCTTTGTTGACATGACATGTCCTCAGAGAAACTTGGGATTGGCATTGAATTGCTCTTGTCTCTGTCATATGTCTTTGTTCTCCTTTCTTGTTATCTTTGGGTATGTGGTATGTCTGTTGTCATGAATGTGACAATTTGAGCAAGTTTAACTGCCTGTGACGTACTTGTAATATTACCTAGGAAAGTCACTATAATGCACATCTTATGGAACTGCAATCTTGGTCGAGTTTGATCAAATAATTTGCTGCTGCTCCATTGGCTTTGATGTTCAGGATGAGTTAGTTCTGCAATGGATACGCCGGAGTTTCACTTTTCATCGACATGAAAAGGAGATGCAGCCCATCATTCCCCTAACTGAGTAGAGAGACAGGAAAAAAAACTTTTTGTGGTATATGCAATTTTGTCGTTCTTGCTAACAAAAAAAAATTCATTTAAAAAAATAAAAATAAAATGACAAACAAAATCTGTTTTCTATTGGCTTTTTCCCATGCTGAGTCTATTGTTTTCTGCCCACTGAGCAAATTGTTTGCGGTTCCCAAAAGCCTTTGACATCACACCCATGTTTGTCACAGATTTTCTTTTTTTCGTGCGAGCAACTTCTTCACACTTGATGCCGCCTCAACTCGAAAGCGCATCTTATGTTGGTGGAGTTGGCCGCTTCTCACCGTCAAAATCAGAAGCGAATGTTATTTATGAAAATTTTTTAATTCTGATTTTTATTTTGAACACTGTGATTTCAAACCACAGGAAATGATGTTGGTGCATTTGAAAATTTGCTTGGAAAATTCCAGGATTCGCACACTGTATGTTTTTTTTTTTTTTTTTTTTATTGGCGAACGTTTTAATTTCCCATGCATCGTTGCCTGAGATTTATACGGATGCACTGCCTCCTGTGGTGGCCTTTTATGTGTTGATGATATCTGTCTTGACAGAAATTGCACACTGTTTTTGCTCCCTGGTCAAATTGCAGTCATAAAAACCAAATTAAGCCTTTTATTTTGCATGTTTAATTGTTCTGACACCTTTTGCTGCTTTTATAATGGGATACATGATTTCACGAGTGACACAAAAAAACCCCAAATTGTTAATTCCAGCTTTTTCCACCCAAGCTTTCTTCAATTTATGCTTATTGATACTGCTCCTGGAAAAAGATCAAATTATGTTTTTCTTGTACTTTTACCATATAGTTTATATGTTTAATTACACTTACTGAAACATTTGAAAATAGGTGTGCTAGTTATCTTCTTAAAAATAATAATGCCTTAACTCCATGTGCAAACCCTCCCCTCCCCCTTCCACTGACGTCTTAGCTTTTGGTGCTTGTTGCCTACCGTGGTACAGAAAATCTGAGTTGTTAATTACTCCTCTGTTAGTGGTAACGATATAAGCTTGTATACCACAAAACTGCTTTGGAATGTTTTTTTAAAAATATTTATATTGACTAGTATTCATGCCACCTGCAATTTGAAGCAGAAACTTTAAAATTAAATGATTTTACATTCTGTATTCCTTAATTTTGACTCGTATTGCCTTTTTAAAAATTGCTTCCATTGGATTCTCTGTCTTTAAAGATTGACATTTGAAAAGCTCGAAGAATGATATGCATGCATAGGTCAAGAAAGGCAAATATAAAAAAACATTAAATGTAGTCTCGAGTTAAATATTAAGAATTTTTTCCCCTCTCTTGAGCTAATTTTGAATGGTGTCCAAGTGAAAAATCATCAAGTTGGCTTTTCTTGGACCTGCAAGTATTTTTTTTTTTCGTAGAACTTATTGAACAGTTCTCGTATTCAGAATAATGAATGGTTATGATTGCTCCAGAGCTGGCAGGATGGCCTAGAGATATGCAGGCTAGCCTCGAAACCATCGACCTGTGTTGGAATCTCGGCCCAGCTTTCAACTCATCCCTGTGGTTCATAGACAGGGAGATTATCAATGTGTGTGCAGTCCCTCGGATGGACGTTAAACTGGGCGTCCCATCTGCCAGCATTAGTTGGTGGTTGTTAAGATCCCACAGTATCCTTCGCAAATAGTCGGTGCAAAATCCCACAGTGTCCATGGTGCCGGTGATGGCTGGTGACCGGATGTCACCAGCTATCGTCGGCATCACGGCCAAGTTCCAAATTCCTGCCCTAACTACTGCTGGGAGAGGAATGGTAAAGCATCCAGCCAGTATAACCCTCACCAAGGAACTGCTTCGGCACCACCGACACTCTGTAACAGAGTTTGGTAGATCAGAATCAGGAAAATCATTGTCCCCGTCCTCTTCCTGCCTCCCCCTCAACTGTACATCAAATATTGAATGAAAGCAACTCTTCCTGATTAAATGTCAGACTAATGGGTTCTTCAGCATTCACTTGTGTTTCCAAGTTTGTCTGGGTTATCTTTAATGAAATTTGCTATCTCTCAGCAAGTCTGCCAGCAAGTTTTGAACTAGTTCAGGCCAGAACTACTTTGAGCTCAAACCAAACTCATTGTTTTCCTTTTGCAGACGACCAATTTTGCTGGTTCGAATTGGCGTGCGATCTTGGTGAGTTGAGAAGCTACAAGTCTGGCCTGGAATGGTTTTAAAGTTGCTGGTGGAATTGACACGTTGGTTCATTTTGACAAACTTGTGTTATAAGTTCATTCATTTGTGTCATCTTTAGGAACTTGATGTTTTGGTTAAATCCTGATTATTATTATTATTATTATTATTACTATTATTATTATCAGTGTTTGCTTAAGAGCATTAACAGATCAATATTTTAAGGTGTCGAATCGTCAACTTCATCTTGAGCATTTAACTGGATATCTTTTTTTATGCAAAGTTTTTGATAGAACTGGATGAGATTTGATTATGTCCAAACCAATGTGATATACCAGTCTTAACAGGAGACTACGTGCTTCCAAAGCATTTTTCATGTTTAGTATCACATTAGGTTGTTTGCCATTTCCTTCCATTGTCAAACAGGGCAGGAATTTTGTATTTGACCATGAGACCAACGCTGGTGTTTATGTGAGAGATTAATTGGAAATGGACACCAGTGTTTTACACTAACTGTAAGTTTGGAATTTGTTAAATTGTCTTTCAACTACATTATTTCCATGAAACGGCTACATTATCCGTGCAGTGTTGTATTTGGTGTGTTGTACTTTTCGTAATATCTTTACCGGTACGTCAAACTCTAAAGGTTTTTATTTTATTTTTACGCCCGAAGTGACGATATCACTTGGGATTAGGATCACAATATACTTTAATGATGGAACTCTCCAAACCAATGTTTTTTCTACTGTGCGTTTTCTTGAATTCAGCAATTTGATGTGCTGTACTTGAAAGAAAAGAAAAAAAAAACGAACAAAAAAAAAACTGAAGTTGTAAGCCTTGGTAAAGCAGTTAAGTCAATGAAGTTCGATGTTTTTTCATTTTAAATAAAGCATTAATGAACAAAGTTTAGTTAAATGCTAAAATTCTTCATGATTATTAACTTGCTTCCTTCTCACAACTAGCCAGATTCTTATTGGCAGAAGTTTTACTTGCATAGGTACAGCTTAATGATTGGTGGGTTTGTATTTGCCATTTATGCAAGAGTATCAAAGGGTTGACTTTTGCCTCATTTCTTCTGTTAGCACACCTGTATTGTCTTATTATGTTGGCTTTTTTTCATTCTTTCTTTCTTTCTTTCTTATTAAGGCCCCTGTTAAATCGCAAACTTTGGATAGTTGTTATTGGAGAGCTTTGCTATATTTACTTATTTTAAGTAATCCGTAGTGCGAGTGGTTTAGGCTGACAGGATGGCCTAGAGCTACGCACACTCGCCTCGAAGCTGTCAAGCCTGTGTTCAAATCCTGACCTTGCTCTGAACTGTCATCCCGGTGTTTCACAGGCAGGGTGATTCATCAAGTTTGTTGCATCCCTCGGATGGACGTTAAACTGAGGCCCCGTCTGCTGGTGTCCTTTAAGAAGTGGAGGTGAGCTATTGCCGGCACCATGGCCAAATTACAATTCCTGCCATAACCTTAGTCGAATGTCAGGCCTGGCCAGCCAGTTTGTGAAAGATTTGAGCCAAAAACTTCCCCCGGCAACCCCACAAGAATGTGGGAATAATTGTGGCCTTTAAAGAAGAAGTTGTGTTAGTGGTTAATTGCTCCCCCACAATCATGTAAAAGGATTCTTGTGTTTGTTTTGTATGAATGACAAGGTCACAACTTTTTTTTAGTTCTGCGTCTTAAGTGGACTTCTGATTGCATTAATTTTCTTTCCTCTTGCTCGAAGCGGTTGCATACAAATGAAATGATGAAACCAGAGATGGCGATCCACCACCGTTGCCTATTGTATTTATTGCCAATTCCACATTTGATCAAAGGGCAATCTTCTCTGCATTGGACAAACAAACCAGTCCTGGAAGTTGTGATTTTTGGCATATTGACACACAGGCAATCCTTGAAGTTGTGGCAATTCTTCCAACTTGTTGCTAGGTTGCTCCCTTTGTATCAGTTCAAGTTGCTCTCTCTGTCCAATCTGCGCTGTGTAAATGCTTTGTTTGCTGCATTGAGAATGCCCACAGCATTCTCAAGCTGGACAGTGTAGGACCTTAACTTTTTATTTATTTTTTGAGAACTTTCCAAGGAAGTTGTGAAGTCTTTTGCACAGTCTCTGCTCTATGGATTGCAACACATGGCCCTTACGTCATTTGAGTCTCCATAGCAAGCGCCGTTTGGTACCACTCCAGGGAATCCAGTTACTTTGTCTTTTAAAATGTACTATGTATATTTTAAAAGAGGATCTTGTTTACAATCCTATTCCAACCAACTTTTTTTACGGTGGATTTTGTAACGGAGTAAAGTGTGCTCTTCAAAAGACGCTACATGTCTTTCAGAGGCTACGTTACCTTTTACAGGAAATGTGTCCAATAGTTTAGCTTTCATGTACTTGTGAAATTAATTTATTTTCTTTCAAAGCAGCCTTTGCTCACTCGCTTGCTTGTACAGTTCACTTAAAATGTATGCTTGTTCCTGATTTCCGAAAAATCTTTCAATAAAAGCACCATCAGGATACTGATTTTGCCCTCATTTTACTTTACGAGAAGCACCTGCTCCCCCAGCACCGGTCCGAGGGAGGAGAGGCCAAATATATATTTTTGGGCCGAGATGGTGACAATTTCTTATTATGTATCTCCACCACTGAATGTGGAGGAGGGTTATGTCTGTCTTTTTCTGTTTGTTTATCTGCTTCTTTGTCTGTAAGCAGGACATCTCAAAAAGTTATAGACGATTCGGGACGAAACTTGGTGTACAGGTTCGCTGTGTGACGAGGACCAACTTATTCGATTTTGGTGAAGATCCAGATTCAGATACGAGAATTTTTTAAGTGAGTCGTCACCATTGAGAGATGGGGCCAACAACTATATGTAGCTTGATATTTCAAAACGTTGCAGACTGATTCAGACTAAACTTAGTGGACAAGTTGAGTGTGGAGGACAGATCGATTCGATTTTGGTGATGATCCGGATCCAGAATATCAGTGGGATACAAACGTAAACTGTTCAGCCTAGCAGAGGTATGTTCTACTGGGTGCTGTTTTAGTTTCCAGATTTTAAACCAAGGTTGGATCGAGCTGAAATAGGCTAAATACCTTTCTACCAACCACCAAGTTATGCAAATGTGGGAACAAAGTTTTATAAAGCTTCATTTGTGCTGCTGTTGCTGTTAGTTCAGACATATGTAAAAGAGCACTTTGTTTCACTCGTGTACAATTAAAAGGTTTTTCATGCAGCTATTAAAAGGAGTTTATCAAATGTTTAAGCAATGCAAGAGATGTATAATAATTCAACGTGTGTCACATATGCTATCTCTCTCACCGCTTCACACATGGTCACCAAACTTTGTCGGCATGATACACAATGCCGTGCAATTCTGATTGTGGCATCCATATTTACTTCCAGCTTTTATACGGATGGGCCAAGTCAAAAGTTGACTTTTCTCAAGCATTTACTCTGCCAGATGACATCGTGGTTTGTATTCCAGTGGGTGGCATTTCAAGCCCAATCCTCACAGGATTCTTCAGACTTATGCCAAGGCCGTAGGTCAGCATGTGACTTGGATAATCAGGTCTGTTTGTATAATATGAAGCTCTGTGCCAAACTTGGTGATTTGAACTGATATTGTCAAATTATTTTGCTGACAAACACAAAAATGATGCATTGATCGCAATACTAATGGGCCGAGTGGAGACAGGAAACACATTGAAAGAGTAAGTAGACACAAGAGCTCAAGAGACTCCAGTTCAAAGGGAGAAGTGACTTTCACAGGTTACATAAGGAACCTGGATGCAGGAGGGGGCTCCTGGGCCCATGAAGCCTCTTGTGTTAACACAATATAATTTCAACTTGAATTCACTGGGGGAGGAGTGGGGATGGGAACAGCAATTTGGCATGGTGACCTATCGAAGCCGATACACCGGGGGGGAAAAATCACAGAACCGTCGGAAAGCGTCCGAAAATGTAAACAAACTATAAGGGCACTCGGTAGACAGCACACCTCCGCCAGGCTGATTAGTTTACGTTTTGTATCCCACTGACAGGCTGGATATAAAATTTAATCTGCTTGATCTTATCACCTCACCAACTCATCCACCAAGTATGGTCCGAATCCGCCCACAACTTTTTTAAATATCGTGCTATATGTCGTTTTAGCCCTATCACTCAATGGTGAAGAATCACTGAAAATATTCTCAGATCCAAATCCAGATTCAATCTTTACCAAAATCTAATCATTTCATCCTTGTCACATACCCAAGCTCTCCACCAAATTTCGTCCAAATCCATCCACAACATTTTGAGATATTTTCTTCACAGACGATAGATGGACACGGGTGAAAACGACCTCTGTCCACCTTTTGGTGGCGGAGGGAATGAAAATAAATAAATAAAAACAAATGCAGGTGAGCGACCTGAGACAATGGGGAAGCACAGTTCGTTATTGTTTACAATGTGCAAGCATACCTGCTTTATATATACAAGTGCATGCCCGTAGGTGCGTGTCCATATGTGCGTGGCCGTACGTGCAAACAAAAAAAAAAACTTTCAAACCACGTGCCAGAAACAACAACCACACAGGCCGTTCCTTCGCTCTCATGTGCCCGTACGTGCAAAAAAAAAAAAACTTTCAAACCGCGACAACCACACTTCCACACACAGAGTTAATTAAAATCAAGTTGACCTCCCTGTCTTTGCTTGCCATGACATTCGCTGCCATGTAACCGGCACGGCCCGTGACGTCATCATCGGCCGCCGCGCACCGGCCTACGCAGCCACGCCTACGCAGCAACGTGTCATGTCATGTTGGTATGCGCAGCACGGTCATGTCATTGGTTGGTAATAAATGGCCATAACTTGGGAAACACTTGTCCGATTAATATCAAACCTTGAAAAGGCACATCCTCAGGTCCCCAGCAATATAGCTGGCAAGTTTCAATGAGATCGGACCAGTGGTTGTCGAGAAACAGCGGACACGCACAACAGACCACACAGACACACAACCACACACCACACGCACACACACCATTGCTGGAATTGTAGATAGATACTAGACGACCTGTGAACCCGTTGGGTTCCCGTTGTGACAGCGGTTGATAAAAATCATTTCAAAGGAAAAAAAAAGATAGCTCCAGCGAACTATACCGCTGCGGTTGTTTACATTGATCAAATTCTCCCGATAGTCCATGAGCCAGGCCAGAATCGGTACCACCTGGGGTGATAAACACGAATGGTACTAAAATGTTTATAGAGTGACTGTAAATACATTAAGATATGATAGCCTTCCCGCACTGGTAGCTTAGTCTGATTTTGGAGTATCGCCAGATACATCGGAGTATCGCAGCAGATACTTGAGGCAGCTCAGGGCCATGGTAGTAGGCAAAAGTATACTGACTTCAGCCACCCAGACCTACAGATGCCCAGGATTAGAAGAGATGAGGCCGATGTCCAATCTTTAGTTCAACTGATGGAGACCAGCTGGTTGAACCCCTTCAACGCAGAGCAAGGAGATCTTGTCAGTTTGTCAACTGCGACTACAGCACCACCAGAAGTTGCCAAAGACCTTCTAGGGGCCTACAGAATAGGAGAGGATGCATATCAAGCCTTCAAGGAAGAGCGCCTGGAGACCGATACGCCAACTATACAGTTTCATGACACGATGACGAAGACGAAACTGAGAACGTCACTAACATCAGAATGAAGCCACGCTCACAAGGCCATGCCAAGGAGGCTATCTGAAGGCTGACAGGAACCTATTTGGCCAGATGATCCTTGTTGCTGAGAACAGAAAGCTCAAAATGAGTGATGTCTTGGCTCATCCCCTGGGGCCTTTGCCATGGGCACTTGCCAGCGGTAATGGGTCTCTCCGCAAGACCAACAAGGCTGCCCTAGCAATGGAGTTGGAGAGGAATGTTTCTCCTGCAGAGGTGATCCCCGAGCCCTCTGCTACCATAATTGATGGGATGAGCCTGGTCCAGAAACTGAAGGGAAACGACAAAACTTTTTCACAGCTTGCAGGCACAGCACTGAGTCACGTTGTCCATGAGGGTGCTAAGAGCAGGCGCATTGATGTGTGTTTGACGTCTACAAGGAGACATCCATCAAAGATGCAGAACGAGCAACAGAAGTGCAGGCACAGGGATCCATTTCAAGAACATTCAACCTGGCACAACATCCAGCAGTGGAGAAAGTTACTCGGTAGTTCCTCCAACAAGGCAAGTCTCATCAAGTTCCTGGTAGAAGAATGGAAAAAACCACAGCACAGGGACAAGCTCGAGGGCAAGGAGCTGTATGTCACATGTGAGCAGCTCTGCTTCAAGATCACCAAAGAGCAGTGGGAAGAGGCTCCTGAGCTAAAGTCAAGTCAAGAAGAAGCAGACACACGCCTCCTTCTCCATGCACTTCATGCAGCAGAATCTGGGTACAAGTCTGTCATCATCACTGCAGAGGATACAGATGTCATGGTCCTGTGTCTGGGCATGTGCCACAAGATCCCATCCCACCTGTTCCAGAAGTGCGGACGAAGAACCGGACAAGATTCCTGGATATTACCACACTGAGCCGTACACTGGGAGGCAGCGTGTGTGATTCATTGATTGGTATGCATGCCTTTACAGGCTGTGATACGTCAGTGTATTCGCTGGCCGGGGAAGATGACGACACTCAAGCAGGTGAAGATGGACAAGACATACCAGGATGCTTTCCACGAACTTGGGCGCTCATGGGAAGTGTCTCCTGAACTATTTGAGAAGCTACAGGAAATCACCTGCCACATGTACCTGCCATCTACCCACACAACTGAGGTGAACAAGCTTCGGTATGAGCTGTTCTGTGCGAGACGTAGAGAGGTGGAGTAAAGTCAACTCCCTCCTTGTGAGGACTGCCTCTTCATGCATGCACTACGTGCAAACTACCAGGCTGCGATCTGGAGGAGAAGTCTGCAGAGCCAGCCATTTGTTGCGAACCCAACAGACTGCGGCTGGATGACAGATGAGGACGGCAAGCTTGCTGTCAACTGGATGCGAGGCTCACCAGCACCAGATGCTGTTATGCAGCTACTGTCCTGCAAGTGTGTGCGGTCATGCGAACTCCCTAAGTGCACTTGCCTCAGCAATGGCCTGAGTGTACGGACATGTGCAGGTTACAGACATGCCAGAACAAGGCTATTGAAGAAGAGCCGGTAGCACAACAGTCAGATTCCGAGTCTGACGTAGATGATATTGAGGAGGAGTAATTTGCCATAATAGTAAGTACAAGCCCATGGCATGCTTAGTGTGTATTTACAGGACTTGTATTAAATGTGACAATTACTATATTCATTTTAGTGACATTTAGGCATTCCTGTCCCCAAATTTGACATTTTAAAATTTTTCTGAATTTTCGGTAGGGTGTGTCTATTCAAGAAGTGATAACGACCATTAAGCTTCCAGTGTGCAAGGGCTATCATATCAAAACATAAACTAGAGACATGTAGCAAGCTAAAAACACCTAAGAGAATTAGTCACCCCGGGTGGTACCGATATCCCAAAATTCGGGTCTTGGCTCATGGACTACGAAGAGTACTTGACTGAATCGGGAATTGATTTTTTAATAATTTTTTTCGTTGCCCGATTTGAACGAAACTTTATATGCACACCCCAGGAGAATGGTGAGTAAGGTGGCCCTAAAATTTTTGCGCTATCGTGTACCGTTTTGGCTGTATTTCGGAACATACATACAACTATATATATATATATATATTATACATATACATACATACATACATACATATATACAAGATTAGAGTTTTAGTAATATATAGATTTTTTGGGTTCACGAGCGCCAGCCAGAGTGACCACTATATTCGTTATGTCTGTGGGTCTGTCTGTCTGTCTGTCTGTCTGTGTGTCTCACTGTCCAGAGCATAACTCCGTGGACTTTGATCCGATCTTGATGAAGCTTGGTTATGTGTTCGATATCAATGTCTAGTTGTGTTTTCCTGGATGAGGGCGTGCTACGCCCATTTCGGGCGGAGCCACACCCAAAGAAATAGCCATTTTAGGGGGTAGTCGGATTAAAAATCTATCTTCTCCTAGGGAATTGACTGAATGGAATGGGTTCTTCGGTATTTGAATAGAAAATGATTATCTAAAACTTGTCGTCCGATTTTTCATTTTCGTCCCAAGGTCAAGGTCACAAGGTCAAAAACTTAGAAATTGCGAATTTTGACATAAAAATCATACGACTGCCCAAACTTTGAGAGCGAGGACGACAATTTTTTTATGCATAATCTTGAGGTCATTCCCCACCTAAAGTCTTGAAACCATTTTGCTCTGTCTCGAACACCTTGCCCGTGGCGCCCCTTCAAGTTTGTTTTTACGCTGATTTCATCAAAGTATGGATAATCCGAGGAGTGCGAAATGGCATATAGCCTATATGACGTTATATTGTTCCTGGAATGCTCCAGAGGAAGTTTTGCACTAAAGGTCATAATCCTTGACCTTTGACCTTTAAAGGCCACAAAGGTCAAAGTTGTGGGAATCGAACCGGGTTTTCGACCTTCTTCGACGAACTAACTCCAATAAGCTATAGCACGTATCCTGTTTCCTTATTTTAATGGCCACAACATTGTTTTGTGACCTTTAAAGGTTATGCAAAGGTCAAATTTTGAAAGTTGTTGAACGAAACCGGGTTTTCGACATTTTGCAGCTAATAACCCGTCACCCGTACCACATCATGTTGATCATTTTTATAACTTGGTCAAAAATTATCACATTGTCTCATCCTTGACCTCTGAAACAATCTACATCGTCAAATACCGCTCGTGAACCATTGTCGTCTTCAGACTTGTTTTTTTATTTCTAAATATATATATATATATATATATATATATATATATATATATATATATATATTTTTTTTTTATTTCTTTCTTTCTTTACATAGAAATAAATAAATAAAAACAAATGTATATGTGTATATACATATAATACACACACACACACACACACACACACACACACACACACACACACACACACACACACACTGTTGCGAATCTGGAAGCCATGAGCATTCAACATTCAGGTCCCAAGGTTAGTTATGTCGATAAGTATGTGTGTACAATTAGAACCCATCCCCTATGTCTAATGGGAATTACGTGCACATGCGCTGCGAAGTTGTTTTATAGATAGGATTTTTACACTTATGACAACGCCAACAACAACACTGCTTGAGGAATTGGCCGCGCTGTTCGCGTGGCAACGAAGCGTTTCATTCTGGCCTGGCGCCAAATGAGAGAATGCGTCAATTTGCGGCCAATGGGCGATGAGCGGATCAGAGCCAGGGCGGTCCTTTGCAAGAAGCGGAGCCGTGACACGTGGTCCACCCAATAAGAGCAGGCCACGCATGAGCGGACCACGCCTGAGAAGGACGACAAAAGAAAGGAGAACAAAGATTTTGCGCCCCGTCAGCTCGAGCGCGTGGTCTGGTTCTCTGATCGCAGCTCGACACTGGCTGGTCCATCTCGCTGGCGCTGGTCTGGTTCTCTGATTGTAGCTCGACGCTGGTCTGGGCCCATCTCGCTGGCGCTGGTCTGGTTCTCTGATCGCAGCTCGACGCTGGTCTGGTCCATCTCGCTGACGCTGGTCTGGTCTGCTCGACGCTGGTCTGGCCTCATCTCGTCGCTGGCGCTGGTCTGCGTCTGGCTGCCCTGGTCCGTCTTTTGGCGACCGGAGCTCTGGGAAGGGGTGGACGTCCAGCCGCGTGCTCCCGGCCAGGTAGCCAGCCGTCCTGACTCCCAGCCGATCCTCCGCGGCTGGAGAGCCGAATAAAGACCATTTGGGTCCGTTTATTTTGTGTGTGCGTGTGTGTGTGTGTGTGTGTGTTGTGTTGTGTGTGTGTGTGTCTGTCTGTGGGCCCAGTCTATAAGTAGGAATTGTTTAAGTGCCTTGTACATACTTGCATTGCATAGTCGTGATAACTCTGCCCTTACGTGCTTCCCTAGTTCCCCGATTATTGTTAATAAATACCCCTATTGTTGAATGTTTCAGCTCGTCCTTGTCCTTTCCTTCATTGGTTTAGCACGGTGCATGTTGGGTGATTAAAAAGGCCGCTACTGCTGTAGTTGTGCTTTTGGACCGACGGGACCTCGGTAACCATACGCACAGGTCGAGCACGGACACGGCTCGTCCCGTTCGAGCTCCGTCGAGGGTGTGAATTCCTCGGTGGCTCGCCACGTGGGCCTCTAGGTATTTTGAAGTTTAGCAAATAACCCTGTACCACGTGGTTGAATTATTGACGATTCATGGTCCTGTAGGGACCCGTACCTTCGGAGTTATCCGAGGTAACGATCTGAATTCCGGGTGTTCGGTGGAGTCGCTCTGCTGCTCCAACTAGCGGTCGTGCTCGCAGCCGATACACGGCCCACAACAATACTAATCAAAGACTGTGTGTTTGTGTGTCTCTTCCATAAAACCTATTGGGGGGGGGGAGGGAGGGTGAAGGAGGGGAGAGGAAGGAAGGGAGAGAGGAGAGAGAGTGGAGGGAGGGTAGAGATATGAGGGAGGTGCAGGAGGGGTGGGGGAGTTATGAGGGGTGAGGAAGGAGGAGATCAAAGGGGTGGAAGATTGAAGAAAGGGAGCGGTGGGGAGAGCAAATCCTCACCAAACATCGCTATACACTCCGAAAGGGGGGGAGTGAGGAGGATGAGGTATAGAGGAGAGGGGAAGGGGGAAGCCAGGAGGGGAGGATGTAAGCATGAGGGGAATGGGAGGGAAGGCAGTGTGATGGGAAGCGAAGGCAGTGGTGGGGGGGGGGGAGGGGGAAGGGAAGGGAACTCAAGGAGAAGGGAATACGGCTCAAGGGAGGGGAAGGCGGCGTGAGGGGAGGGGAAGGGAAGGATGATAAAACGTGCCCAATCAGCAACATTTTCTGTTTAACGACTGGGTTCTATTGTTGTCGCGGCAGGGTGTCGGCGGCGAGCATGACCACGAGATGGAGCAGTAGAGTCGGCTCCACCGAACACCCGGAATTTATAGGTCGTCACCCCGGATAACTCCGGAGCCGACGGGTCCCTTATCGGACCAAAGATCGCCAATACATCGACCGCGTGGGATAGTGTCGATTGCCAATTTCAATTTACCTAAATACCCACGTCGTCCAAACTACCGGGAAATTCACCCTCGGCGGAGCTCGAGCAGAACGAGCCGTTAGCGTGCTTGAACCGTGCGTGACCCGAGCGGATGTTACCGAGGTGGGTCGGTCCAAATGCACAATTTGCCGCTTCCCAATTTCCCAACACGCTCCGTGCTAAACCAATTGAAGAAACACAGAAACAAGCTAAAACATTTAACGGGATTTATTTGTAATGTGGGGGGGGGGGGGGACACACAAAGAGCAGAGTTATCCGACTATAAGAAATGCAGTCAATGTACAAGCACTTAAACAATTGCTACTTATAGACTGGGCCCACAGACACACACACGCACACACAATACCGAAAAGAAGATGGACCTCAATGGTCTTTATTGAAGGTTCCCGGCTCGAGGGAAGATGAGCTGGAAACCAGAGCTATCTTGGACCTTCCCGCCTCATGCGGCCCTTGACGATCCGGCTTGGTGGGACTTGAACCCGCAACTCGATGCCGCTGCAAGCACCGGGTACGGAGGGCAGTGTCGGGCTCCAGCACGCTCCTCCGGCACGCGATGAGACCAGAAGCCAGCGACGAGATGAGACCAGAAGCCAGCGACGAGATGAGACCAGACGCCAGCGACGAGATGAGACCAGAAGCCAGCGACGAGACGAGACCAGAAGCCAGTGATGAGACGAGACCAGAAGCAGCGACGAGACGAGACCAGAAGCCGTGACGAGACGAGACCAGAAGACAGATGACTGCGCCGTCCCGTCTATTTCTTCCCTCTCTGGCGTCGGGGGCGGGGGGGAACGTGTGTCATCTCACCGCACCCCTTATTCGCCGGGGGAAATCGGTCGTCTCTCCATGATTGGTCGGGGTCGTGTCGGGGCGTCTCGATCCCCCACCCCCGAAGAGGCTTTGCTTCTCTTGGAGCTCGCTCTGTGCCCATTGGCCGACCGACGGCAAACTTGCTCGCATCTCCCTGATTGGTCGAGAGCCGCCGCAAGGTCCCTCCTTGAACTCCGCCACCGCGGGCACGATGGCGTCGGGTTGAGGAAGCGAGGTGAAGGCGTGTTGTTGTTGTTATAAGTGTAAAAATCCTATCTATAAAATAACTTCGCAGCGCATGCACACTTAATTCCCATTAGACATATGGGAAAGGGAGCTATCTATCCACATTTACTTATCGAAATAACTGAGCGATTGGGTCCTGAATGTTGAGTGCTCATGGCTGCCAGATCTGTAACACTATATAGAACCGGGTGGGAGCATTTAAAACCCATGCTCTCTACGTAGCAAATTCAAAATTAAACCATCAGTCCTTAACAGTACCTCTAACAGAGGGGGAGGATTGGAGGAGCATGGGGATAGAGAGGGATAGGGGAGAGAGAGAGAGAGAGGTGAGAGGTGAGATGCAGGGCAGGGGTGTGACCGGTGCTGTCCATTGCCTTCACCTGCGAGACTAGTTCTTCATTCTATATAAGCTGTGATTGAAGTCAAGTCTGGTGTTGTCTAATAACTGGCTGCTCTTGTATGCATAATTAATGCAACAGCCTCTCCACAATGCTATGATCCTCTAAAAATATTTTTGTTTTGAATTATATCCAACAATTTTGAGTTGCCTGGCTCCTTTTTGAAAAGTATTTTTTCAAATGTTACATAAGGTGCCCAAGTTATTCGAAATTGCACAATGACAACTCAAAAATGAGTTGGTAAAGTTGCTTTTTGATTGTTTGTCCATCCTGAGGTCAGTGCAGCAAGGGCAGAGGGCAGTTTACTGCAGCCCTGTCCTATCTGGCAAACCTTGTAAATATTGATTGCTTGCCAAGCTGACAGTCTGCACCCCTCCTCCCACAAACACACACGCCCTCCACCTCTTCATTGCAATACATTTGTAGAAAAGCATGTGCTTGCACAGAGAAGTCACAGCCTGGCACACGGCACAGCAGAGCGATGTATCGTTTGATTCTGCACTTGGTGCTGTTCCTGACCTGCTTTCCTGGAGTTATTATTAAAGCGAACCAGGCATGGGACAATCAGGTGAATGAAAGCTCATCTTCAGGGTGGTCGTTGTGACCCCTTTACTTGACTGGCCTATTTCATTCCACTGCAGGAGAAAGGCCTCCATCAACGATTATTTTTCTCTCTCTCTGCAATTTGGGCCAATTGTACTTGAGTGAATTTTTGAATTTAATCGATTCATCTAATCTTTGGTCTTCCTCTGCTTCTTCCATGTCCTCTAGGTTGCCAGTTTGGACTGTACTTGTTGTCCATCACTTGTCTGTTCTTGCTGTGTGTCCAGCCCAGTTCCATTTTAGTTTTTTGGATTATGACCAATGTGTCAAAAAAAAATTTCTGTCTAATGCATTGGTTTCTCTTGTTATCCCAGCGGCAAACAATTTATCTTCGAGTAAAGGTTAAAATACGGTAAGAGAAAAGAAAAAAAAAACGTGGCCTTAAGTTGTGGACCACACTGTAAGTGTTGGGATGTGTTTTGTAACTTTTGAACTTGCAATGAACTGCTTGGTTTACGTTTGAAGGATTGCATTTTATAGGAAATTGCACTCCAAAGGAGATCATTAAATATGCTCAATACAATATAGTTGATTGAATTAGTGTATCTTTTTGTACAGGCTGATGTTGTTTAGAAATGGACGGTGTGCCATATGTAACTTGAGCAGAAAATATCCCTTGGTATCGGCCCTATAGGGGAAACTGATGCTTTGGGACATTTCCCATCACAACTATTCATGACCAATGATGTCAAGTGCCAACACATTTATATTGTAATGGTCGTGGGGAGGCCATGAGGGATGGACTGCCTCGAGTTACTCGCTGGACTCACCTGGAATTGCAGGCCAGCGCGCATGAATAACTTCGTGATGTGGTGGGTCGCTAATCGACTGCAAATGCCAATAACTCGACCACGTGAGTTAGGGTCCTCCGTCTATTAAACCGTTTACCTCAGGGTCACGTGACCTTATTACCGGGGAATGCGCCCTCGATACGATTACCTACCGGATCAGGTGCAGCCGAGTTGCACGACCAAGTGCGTATCGGCTACGAAGCAAATCTTTGGGGAATAACGTCCTGGCTAAGCTAGGGTGTGGGCCATGCTAGACCAATGAAAGAAAACACAAAAACGAGTTGGGAACATTTCTACACAGGACATTTAACAAAAGTGAGGAAAGATATGTGGCACTGTGAGTGGGATTTATTGGTATGTACAGCAGGGGAAAGCAAGGAATTTGTGGGGTGCGGCAACAGACAAGCAATCTTACAAAAGCAGACACAGAGCAGAGTTATCCCACATACCTTCTACAATCTTAACTTATGCTAGGACAGGTGCCATCTCACACACACACACACACACACACACACACACACACAATTAGATTCAGCCCAGAGAGAAAGAAGGCAGGTGAGGGGAAATGACCTCTCAATACCTGACATGGTCTGCAGACCAACGCAGTCCAGAATGCTTCAGGAGAGGTAGGTGGGAGGAATACTAATTGTCTAAGATGTGGGAGTGGGAGGTGTGGTGTAGTTCAACGTGGGGGGTGCGGCGTCCTGCAAGAGGAAAATGTGAATGTGAGTCAGTTCGTTCGCTCCTTCAGGTTTTGCCCATAAAACAACAGTTGGGCTTTGCCCATGTTAATGCTCTTTCATGTGTCCACAGTCGACGAGTTTAGAAAGAGAAAGAAAGATGATAGAAAAAGATGCGTAAGGAGAGGGTCCCTTTCCTATCTGTGTGTGTAAATGTCTGTATCTATTGAGAATCGCTCAAACGGAGTGGCCCCACCTCATGGCAGTAGTGTACAATTCCCCCCTCCCCCCCCCCCACTTGGTCACAGGCACTCGTGACGCCTTGCGCTCCGTGCCAACCAGCTCACTGACTGTCTGCTTGACAATCCCGTCTGGCTCCGCGTTCCTTCAGCAGCAGCACCGACAGTGGTCAGGGCAAACCAGATTAACTCGAGCAGGCTGACAGACTGACCCATGAGCAGGCTGACTGAACGGGAAGAGCGGAGAAGAGCAGAGGAGAGAGAGAGAGAGAGAGAGAGAGAGAGAGAGAGAGAGAGAGAGAGAGAGAGAGAGAGAGAGAGAGAGAGAGAGAGAGAGAGAGAGAGAGAAGAGAGAGAGAGAGAGAGAGAACTGGCTCCGCTCTGCCCTTTTCATGGTCCTCGACGAAGGGAGGGGCCAAGAACCGGATCACAACGAGCTGTAGGCAAAATCTTATTCTCTATTGGGCCACAGTGGCCTTAGCCACATCCCGCCAGGCCTCAAAGATAAAAAATGGGCCAGTTACTTGCTAACGTTGACACGGGTCGGAGCTCTGAGTTTTAAATGGGGCCGTGGTCTTTGGGCGCATTTTCCGGTCCCGAACGTGCGCTGACCTTCATTCCAACATGGAATTGCAGTGAAACCCTCGCACTACCCATAAGTCCCTTCATAAGCTGCAGCACATGTTCGCGCTTCGCGTTTTGCCTTGAAACAGCTTGATCCGTGCCCCCTCTGGGTCCCTTGATGCTTCGGTGCAGATTTGGTGACCATGGGGCAATTTGGCGGTAGGGGCGAGTGATGATTGCCACATTGTGTCCATAGTGAGGGCCCAGTGCCATGTGGTGCTTGTAGTGAAATGGGTGAATAAAAGTTGCGAGTTAGTGTGGGTTGTGGCGGGGATATTTTCCCCAGTTGTATGAAGTGGTTGTGGTGAACGTGGTAAGATTTGGTGAGCGGAGTGAAATGTGAGGTGAGGTGGCGGTTGGGAATTGGCGCGCACATTCAAATTGAGAATGGGCGCGCAAACTCCAAAGGACCGATGTACCTTGCGTTGTCGGCAGGAAGCGCTCGCAGCGCGAACATGCTGGAAATGCTCGTAGCGTGTTGCTCATTCTTATTTGCGTGGCGTGCGTGCAAGATCCATGTAACAAAAAGGCAAAGGTCAAAGGTTAAGATGGAGGTCAGAGAGGCGACAGACCTAACTACAAGAGTCCCTCGCAATGCATCTTTCCCTTTTTACCCACTAGACATATGGAAGGGACTAACTAAGACGTATACTATTGCATTAACTGCCTTGGGATCGCTGTATGTTGTGTGCCATTGCCTTGGAGGCATGTGGTTTTCCAGAACCACAACAATATTAAGTGGCATTTATAAATAGCAACACATTCACACTTAATATCATTGGCCAAGAACAGCTAAGCCTGGTGTTGGCTGAATGGTTAAGGTGGCTGGCTTAAGATATTAGGGTCCTGAGTTTGAGCCTTCGGTGTTCCGTTAAATAACACGAAGTGGATTGACTCATCCTGTGATCCTTCTTAGATTGGCAAAATGAGTACCAACTGACTGGGAATCAGGATCCTGTGGAGTGGCGACCCCTCCATGAATATGCCCCCTAGCCAAAGAAAAACTGCTTTGGCAGCCTATCCATCTGAAGACATGAAAGGAGTGGTGGTTCTCCTTCTTCTCAAGAACAGTTGTTGGAGGGAAATTGTCCAATGCACCTCGTGTATCAAAGGAGGACAGTTGACTCCAACGTTTTAGGAAAAGGGTCGGCCTTTAGTCGTGCCATTGGCAAATGCTGCCTTCAGTTCCTGGCGACTCTGCATATCATGAGTTTGAAAATATATTGTTATGAATCTGGAAACCATGCGCACTCAACATTCAGGTCCCAAAGTTAGTTATGCCGGTAAGTACGTGTGTAGTCAGGACCCCGTCCTTTTGTTAGGCGGGAGGATTAAATGTGTGCGTTGTAACGTCTTTAGTTAGGTTTTACATCCAACGAGCCATCCCAACCTGACCATCACACGCCATCACCAACCGTTGGCTGCTCGTACCTTGACTTGCCGAGAGGGGGCCTCGCGGTTCCAGTCCTTGCCTCATAGTTCTTGTATGGCTTTTCAGCGTTGACCCTGTTACTCTTACTCTTCGAGAGCGGAGCCACGTGGAGAATGCGGGGTCTCTGAACAGGGGCCACGGCTCCGCCCCGGAGGGGTGTGGCCATGAGCCAATGAGGGACGGACAGCGAGATGATTCTCGACAAGGCCCCACCCCGTGTGGGAGGAGATATTGTTGCGAATCTGGAAGCCATGAGCACTCAACATTCAAGTTCCCCATAGCTCAGTTATTTCGATAAGTAAATGTGTATATATAGCTCCCTTTCCCCTATGTCTAATGGAAATTAAGTGTGCATGCGCTGCGAAGTTATTTTATAGATTGGATTTTTACACTTGTAACAACACCAGCGGCACAGTCTCCTCGCTCACCGACGCCATAGCGCACGTGTTTCTGGCTGCGGACGTGGGTGGGACCCCTCGCTCCAGAGCCGGCTCTGCCCACGAGGGCAAGGGCGCGCCCTTCGTCCAATCAGGAGGCTCATCGCCTCAGATCGGGACTCCACCCAGAAGGGTGGGAGTCGCCCCGCCTTCCGTGGGCCTGTCCATGAGGGACGGCCAGCGAATCGCGCGACACGGTCCGACAAATGAGGAGGCGAGTGGCCAGGAAAGAAGCCCCTCCTCTCTGAGGAGAAAGTGTGGTTGTCTGGACCAGCGTTCGAGAGACGGTGTGCTCGTGGCAGGAGCGTTCGCAGTTCGGGGGATTGTGGCAATTGCGGCAGACGGTCGGAGATTGGCTTGGTCTGGACCATTTTTTCGGGAGGCCGTGTGATCGTGGCGACTGCGGAGGGTTCTGCAGACGGTCGTGGTCGTGGGTTGGAGGGCGGTCTGGCGTCTTTAGAGGGCAAGGTCGGTAGTCGAGCAGCCAGGATCCTAAGCCGTGGACTTCGGGTCGTGGGTTCGAGTCCCACTAGTGGTTCGGAGTCGGTGTGGCTGCACGAAGCGGACAGGTACCCCGGGCCGGCTCTAGCGACGAAGACCATTGAGGTCCATTTATTTTTGGTGTGCGAGTCTGTGTGCTTTTGGTGTGCGAGTCTGTCTTGCCGAAGTAGAATTGTTAAGTGCTTTTTGTTGTACATTATTTGCCTTGCTTTAGTCGTGATAACACTGCTCTTTGTGTTTTCCCTCCCTGCCTCTTGTAAATAAATATCCCTATTGTTAAATGTTTCAGCTCGTTTCTGTTTTTCTTTCATTGGTTTAGCACGGTGCATGTTAGGAAATTGGGAAGCGGCAAATTGTGCATTTGGACCGACGGACCTCGGTAACCATCCGCTCGGGTTAACCACGGTTCGAGCACGCGAACGGCTTGTTCCGCTCGAGCTCCGCCGAGGGTGAATTTCCCTGGTAGTTTGGACGACGTGGGTATTTAGGTAAATTGAAATTGGCAATCGACCCTATCCCACGTGGTCGACCTATTGGCGATCTTCGATCCGATAAGGGACTCGTCGGCTCCGGAGTTATCCGGGGTGACGACCTATAAATTCCGGGTGTTCAGTGGAGCCGACTCTACTGCTCCATCTAGCGGTCGTGCTCGCCGCAGAAACTCGGCCCCACAACAATATATCCCCGAGCAGACTCGTTTTTCGGTGGTTGTTGTCGTGGTCATTGGCGTTGGCGTGAGGAGTTCTGTGGACCCCGACCATTCACCACCCAAACTCCTCCACAAGCTTCGAGTCCCCCACGTGCAACGGGGGATCGGACCAACGACCTTTGTCAGGTGTCGCATCGTGGACTACTCCCTTTCCTCCGACGACCAGGTTCAAGCCGAACTCTGACCCCCAGCTCGTCTCTCATCGGCTGGAGAGTCCAATAAAGGACTCTGGGGTTTTCTTTTCTTTTTGTGTGTGTGCGTGTGGGCCCGTCTGTAAGTCTCTCTCTCTCTCTCTCTCTCTCTCTCTCTCTCTCTCTCTCTCTCTCTCTCTCTCTCTCTCTCTCTCTCTGTGGCTGCTGGTTGCATCATTGGTTGGGACGCGGCTATGCTGCTGATGCAGTGTCCCTCTTAACAGTACACTGGTACTCATTTTGCCGACCTCGGAAGGTAGACAGGCTGAGTCAACTTCCTGGTGTATTTTAATTCAGCGGCCAAAGGCGCTTGAACTCGGGACCCTCGGATCCCAAGCCGCCACCCTAACCACAAAGCCAACACCAGGCTTCGTCTGTAAGTAGAACTGAATAAGTGTTTTTGGATCATTGTAAATACTTGCATTGAATATTCGCTTTAAGTCTCGCCTCTCTTGTCTTTTATTTACTGTAAATAAATTATTAGAAATGTTCCCAGCTCGTTTTCGTCCTTTCTTTATTTGGTCCAGCATGGTCCGGGTCTGAGTTCAGACGGGGTTTCATCCCTGATAATCCGTTAATCGTAGCCGGAACGTCCTGGGCAGGCCCGCTCGACTGCATCCGAGCCGGAGTTGGTAGGTGGAAGTTGATACTCTACCATAGCTGGTAGAGTGATCCGGTTCGGCCAGACGTTCCGAGGGCGTGAATCCCCAGTAGCCAAGACCGCGTGGTTACTTAGGTATATTGGATCTGGACAATTAACCCTACGCCACGCGGTCGAGATATTGGCGTTTCACGGTCGATTAATCGACCCGCCGGCTTCGGAGTTATCTGGAGAGACGGCCTATAATTCCGGGGAGTCTGGTGGGAGACGGAGTAAACTTCCCCACCTAGCGGTCGTTCTCGCCACCGACCCCCGGCCCACAACAATATTGTGCTTACCTATCACTTAAGTGTCTGTAGAGATCATGGAAGGACTTTAAAGAGATTTTAGTGGAGGTTTCTTCCATTTGAATCCAACCTATAATGTGAGGAACTGATCCTCAATTTCACCCTCTGAAATTTCAGGGACCTCAATTTCACCCTCTGCCAAAAAAACAACCTCTATTTGTGAGTGAAGGTATTTTTTGTGTCACTACCCTTGCTCTTGAGCTTCTTTCCAGTTTTTAATCTACCTGGCTCAGTGTAGTTGAACACACAAGCGAATAATTCCTCCAGAGTTACAGAAGGGATCACTCGTAATACCGCACCGGGAGCAGTGCCGTACAGTTCACATTTACATTGACAGAATTGGGGTGCTTGCCCTGCCATGAACCCCCGAGACGATGGAATTTTTTTCCCACCTAAAACCTACACTTTAAGAGTACAACCGACAGTTTTCAACTCATTCCGTCCATTAGTTCTGGAGTGTATTGAAATCAAACAAACACTTATTGAATTATCGAATGATTTTTGTACACCGCTCCTTCCCAATTCCATATCCAGGCGATGCATGGTGTCATCGCCGGGCGCCGAAGGAAGGGAGTACTCAGTTTTTACTCTGTTTGTTTTCTTTATCGTTACTTGCAAAATTGAAGATTTTTCAAGTACATTGATCAGTCGATTTGGTTATTCTGTCTGTCTGTTTATCGCCTACAGGTCACAGTTCTAAACCGATCATGAAACTTTACCAAGTTGTGGAGGCGGTCTCAACTGAGAAGCTTCTTGATTTTGAGGTCAAAGGTCATCTTGAGGTCGAATTTCTAAAATCATTTTTCATCCGATTGACTTTAAATTTGAACAAGATTTTCATAGTACGTTACTGGATTGGGAAACCGACTATTTTTGAGGTCAAAATGTCAAAGGTCAACTCGAGGTCAAACTTCTAAAATCATCAATTTCAATCTGAAAAATAATCCATTTTCATCCGATTGACCTGAGCTTCGATTAAGATTGTGAATTTTAATCGTAATGAAATGGACAATTTGATGTATCCATGGCAACCTTTGGAGAGGGGGGGGGTGGATTTTGCAAGTATCGTGCTCTGTATGACATCTTTTTCTTGTTTGTCCGGGCGATATCTCAGCCATCCTTTGAGCTAGGATGCTGAAATTTGGGGACAAAAGTGAAGATGTGCTTTGGAAAAAACGGTATTTGTTAATTTTTTGATTAATCAATTAATTGATTAATTACTTAATAATCGATTTATTAATTCCTTCTTTTTTTTTTCTTTCTTTCTCATCTGGGCAATAAATATCTCGAGCACTTTTTGAGCTTGAAAACTAATATTTGGACATGACAGTGAACAAGTGATTTGACTGCAAAGGGTATTTTTGATTAATTAATTAATCGATTAATTATTCATTTTTAGATGAATTACTTAATTTTCAAAGAGTTACAGATTTGTATGAAACAGTGGTGGTTTAGGGATGCTATTCAGTGATTAATTGAGAAATTAATTATTTTACGACTATTAGTTATTTTATTTACCCAACTAATCACTGAATCCATCAATTATTGCACACAGCTCATTCCAATCCGTCTCCATATGCTGCATGGCGAGTAAGCATTATTACAGCACGGCGACATCGCGCTGTTATATAATTGGCTATTCTGTCCTGTGTCTTCTGTCACAACTTATGGCCACGTACGTCCCTTTGATCTGAGGGCTATAAATAGAAATTTGTCCAACGTCACAACTCTTCCCATCATGCATGCTAATTCACCATGTCTACATTTAAATTTATAACTGCAAAATTGTTTCATCATTCTTAACCTAGACTTTTACTGTCCCAGCCGCGCGATATCGAAGTATTCGCTTCTTGTTTGTACATATTTACCTCAGATGTACATTTGTACACACAAACTAATTATCATTTGTACATATTTACCTCAGAAGTACATTTGTACACACAATCTAAGTATCATTTGTACATATTTACCTCAGATGTACATTTGTACACATTAGTATCATTTGTACCATTATTTACCTCAAGATGTACTGTACATATTTACCTCAGATGTACATTTGTACACACAAACTAAATATCATTTGTACATATATACCTCAGAAGTACATTTGTACACACAAACTAAATATTATTTCTACATATTTACCTCAGAAGTACATTTGTACACACAAAAGAGAGAGAGATATTTACCCAATAATCACTGAATCCATCAATGTATTGCACACAGCTCATTCCAATACCGTCTCCATATGCTGCATGGCGAGTAAGCATTATTACATGCACGGCGACATCGGCGCTGTTATATAATTGGCTATTCTGTCCTGTGTCTTCTGGTCACATTATGGCCGACGTACGTCCCTTGTGATCTGAGGGCTATAAATAGAAATTTGTCCAACGTCACAACTCTTCCCATCATGCATGCTAATTCACCATGTCTACATTTAAATTTATAACTGCAAATTGTTTTCATCATTCTTTAACCTAGACTTTTACTGTCCCCAGCCGCGCGATATCGAAGTATTCGCTTCTGTGTTTGTACATATTTACCTCAGAAGTAAATTTGTACACATAAACTAAAATATCATTGTGTAACAATTTACCTCAGAAGTACATTTGTACACATAAACAAATATCATTTGTACATATTTTAGCCTCAGAAGTAAATTTGTAAGCACATAAACTAAATATTCAATTTGTACATGATTTAACCATCAGAAAGTAGCGATTTGACACATAAACTAAATATCATTTGTACATATTTACCTCAGATGTACATTTGTACACACAAACTAATATTCATTTCTACATATTTACCTCAGAAGTACATTTGTACACACAAACTAAGTATCATTTGTACATATTTACCTCAGATGTACATTTGTACACACAAACTAATTATCATTTGTACATATTTACCTCAGAAGTACATTTGTACACACAATTCTAAGTATCATTGTACATATTACCTCAGATGTACATTTGTACCACATAAACTAAATATCATTTGTACATATTTACCTCAGAAGTACATTTGTACACATAAACTAAATATCATTTGTACATATTTACCGTCAGATGTACATGTCTGGTAGCACACAAACAATATCATTGTACATATTACCTCATTGTAGCATGTAACCACAAGAACGTAAATAATCATTTGTACATATTTACCTCAGAAGTACATTTGTACACATAAACTAAATATAATTGTACATATATTACCTCAGAAGTACATTTTACACATAACTAATATCATTTGTACATATTTACCCGTCAATGTACATGTGTACACACAAACTAAAGTATTATTTGTACATATTTACCTCAGAAGTGACATTTGTAACACATAACTAAATATCATTTGTACATATTTACCTCAGATGTACATTTGTACACACAAACTAAATATATTTGACATATTACCTCAGATGTACATTTGTACACACAAACTGAATTATCATTTGTACATAATTACCTCAGAGTACATTTGTTACACACAAACTAAATATTGAATCTACATATTACCTCAGAAGTACATTTGTACCACAAACTAAGTATCGTAATTTGATACATTATTTACGCGG
>CM068954.1:110298783-110314833 GCA_035128595.1 Eptatretus atami | reverse complement strand
TAGTATCATTTGTACATATTTACCTCAAGATGTACATTTGTACACACAAACTAAATATCATTTGTACATATTTACTCAGATGTACATTTGTACACAACAAAACTAATATTTATTTCTACATATTTACCTCAGAAGTACATTTGTACACACAACTAAGTATCATTTGTACATATTTACCTCAGATGTACATTTGTACACACACAACTAAGTATCATTTGTACATATTTACCTCAGTATTAATTTGTACACATTCACTCAGAAGTACACCGCTCCCTCCCACTTCCGTCTCCACGTGCGCACGGCGGCATTGCCGGGGCGCCTCAATGTCGCGTGCTGGAGGATTTATTTATTTATTTTGCACGGGGGCGGTGTATTTTGAATGTACTTGTTTCTTGTTACAGCGCGGCGACATCACGCTGTTATTATCAATCGTTTGGTTTTTCTGATGAGCACATCGAGTTTGAAAGTGTAGTCCAATAATGGTATTGACAAAGTTGCAAGTCCACGTGACAAATGAACAATCTTCTTTTGACATGATGGTTTGTGGTCTAAGATTTCCAAAGAACTTTGGTGCAGGAGGAGGCCATTTGGCCATCATGCTCTGTGCTGTCGCAACCCCAGAAACCATCGGTCATCCATACACAAGCCACCTACTAATCCTGACAATAAGTATCCCTGTACCCCTATTTGTTACGAATTTGGAAGCCTTTTGCACACAGACAGTCAGCAGTCCCATAGTTCAGTTATCTCGTTAAGTATATGTGGATAGTTAGAATCCCTCCCCTATATGTCTAATGGGTTAATTTTCATGTGTGCGCTGCGGGTTTCTTTTATAGTCAGGTTTTTTACAACTTTAAATTTGCCAACGGCAACAAACCCTCACCTCATCCTCCCACTCTGCGGGCGACAAGCGCTTCACTCGCCCAACCTTCACTCCACACCACGGCGGCCATAACGCACTGTTTCTGACTACGGACGTGGTCGGAGCCCCCTCGCCTCGGAGCTCTAACTCCGCCCATCAAAACAGAATGTCTCCCCTGTCGACACTGGGGAAGCAAAAGAGCCTCTCTCGGGGAGGAGCACTGAGACGCCGACACGCCCCTCCTCCAATCACGGCTGGCCACCACGTCCATCCGGAGGCAAGTTACCAAGAGCGGATCCCTCCACCCGCACGAAGAGGGATAAGAAGGATCGCGAGCTGTATCCGTGGGGTTTTTTTCCTTGGTTCCTTGGAGGTCGTTCCTTCTTCTGTCTGCTGGGCTCTCCTGGTCGTCGGTCATCGTTCGTGGCTGGCCGGGTCATTCGTAGGATCCTGGCTGCGCTCGTTGGATTCTGGTTCGTGGGTTCGAGTCCCACCGTGGTGGGTTGTGTTGGAGCGCTCGAGCTGGGGATCCCTGTTCCCTTCCACGGACTCCGAGCTCCACAAGTGCGAGTCGGTAAAACCGCACAAGGCGGCATGTACCCGACCAAACTCTACCCCAGCTTGCCTATCCTCCACAGCTGGAGGTCTGAATAAAGGCCAGTTGGCGCCATTTCTTTTTGGGTGTGTGTGTCTGTCTGTGGCCAGTCTTGTAAGTAGAACGCCATAAGTGCCTTGCTTATTGTACTTTGCATTTTAGTCGGTTTAACCCTGCTCTGTGTCTCCCTCCCTGATTATTATTTGTAAATAAAACCCTCTTGTTAAATGTACCAGCTCGTTTTCCATGCTTTCTCTCATTGGCCCAGTATGTTCGGGCTTGAGGAATTAGGGAGGCCGATTGTGCTGTAAATTGTTTTTGGGCCGGCGCGGCTTTGGTAATTCCCGCTCGGTTACGCCGGATCCGAGTCGGTAACAGCGACTCGGTTCGGACAAAGCCGGCCGAGTGTGTGGCTTCGCGGTAGCTAGACCGCGTGGTTAATTAGGTAAATTGGAATCAGACAAAAAGACCCTAACCACGCGGTCCAAATATTGGCGTCCACGGTCCATTAAGCGACCCGTCGACTTCGGAGTTATCCGGAGTGACGACTTTCAATTCCGGGTGTTTGGGGGGGGGGGGGAGCGCCAACTGCTCCATCTAGCGGTCGTTCCTCGCCCCGAACCGGCATTACAACAATATCTCCAATGCTTCTCCGGCACCTATTTAATTCAATTAAACTTATCTCCTCTTTCTGCTGCCACAATAACCTTCTATGTAAGGAGACCATGCCATGCATTAACTAGATACAGACGTTCATGTTTAATTATCCCATGGAAAAGTCCTATAAAAGCCATTTGCTTGCTGTCCTGCAGAGTCCATGTCCCTCAGCCGGTAATATCGAACATGCAGGTGACAGCGATGATAACGGCTCGCTTTGCCTATACTCACGTGGCAAGTACAATGCACAACAATTTGTACCTCGAGATGCCGTGTTCCACATACAAACTCCCAAAGAAGCTTTCATCTCCAACTTCACCATGTTGCGCACAATGGGCAAGCCTCCATAATATTTGCTTGTTTGTGTTATTATTGTGTGCTTATTATATTGCACTTTCTATTGAGGATACCTTAACCGTCCTTTCTCACAGCCTAAGTTTCTGCTCCAAGTTTCTGCTTCTCACCATTTTGTCCAGAAAATACTCACCCAGTACTGATTAATATCTGATTTCTTGGGCAGTGAGTATGAACCAGCAACATTTCTCGAACTTATATTACCCCGCGTGCGTTAAGCAGTGAATTAATTTTTTTGTCTGTCTCTACAAACCTCAGTTTTATGATCGAGGAACAACTCAATTAAAATAGAATGTCACATTTTTGAGCACGAATTGGAACAGTGAATCTGAAAACGATCCTGTAGTTTCGCAGTACTTTGGCTCTGAATTTAGCAGATTGTATGGGATCTCGTCCTATTGTGTATGTGCAAGAGGAGTAAGGTAATTTTTTTTAGTGTGCCTGTTTCGCAAACACAATTGAAAATCATTCCAACAGGAAACTTACGTTATTTAGGGATTTCATAAAGGACACAAACAACAGACACGAATAACTAATTTAACGTGTTACGTAAGGTGACTTCACCCTGTGCCGTGACATTCCTAATCCTTCACAGCAGGCATGTTGCAGCCTCTTCCTCTTCAGGTCAGGCCAGATTAGATCTTTGACTTGCTACAGGTACCATGTAAACATGTACGAACGAACTAACCTGTTTCATGGTCGGTTGTCGGCGACCAAACCGTCTCCCCACCAGATTTCCTGGTAAGGAGGGTGTATGATGTGGAAACCCAGCAGGATTAAAACAAGCCTGTCAAAGGGCGGGAGGAGCTCCTTGTGAGCCAACAGCCATCCATATTCTAGTGCCCAACTGTGTCTGCGGACGTCCTCCTGCAGTGGGTTACTTTTTTTTGGAGGTTGGTGGCAGGATTTGCACTCGGCCACCGTAAAACACTTCATTCTACAAAACACTAAAAACACAAGAAAACTGAAAACCCACTCCGTAGGAGTACCTCCTGTGCAGCTGCTCTTCGCAGGACAGCTCACGGATGATGGATTGGGGCAAAGCCTTCGGGACCCCACTCTTTGAAAGGAGGAAAAGACACAGTGAACTTCTGGGTGTCGTATATAGGTCTCTGTATATTGCTCTGACTGAGGTGAGTGATCTTACCGTGAAGGATGCATTCTATGCCACGCTCGATTCTGTGGTTGATCATTGCCGCAGGTGAGATACTTTCTAGTCTTGGCGAATTTCAATTGCATCGACTGGAACTGATAGGGATGGTTATGAGACATGTGTTGGTCCCCATGGGTCTGGAACTGTGAACCAGAATAGCACCAAGTTCCTTAATTTTTGCAAGAAGTCATGGACTTAGGGTGGCTGGTTCATGGTTTCAGCACCCACAGGATTTCAGCGTGGACTTGTGTATTCCAACATTGGTGAGTTGGCAAAGGAGATTGACCATGTGCTCGTTGATGGTCTTTGGAGGATTTCCCGAACTGCAGGTCTACCGGATGCTCAGTTCCTCAATACTGACACAGGCTTGTTGTAGCAACTCTGAAATTGCAGCTTAATCCAGGAGAATGGCCATCCCAGCCTAGGCTGGATTTTGGCAAGTTCAAGATGAGAGGGGAGCTGAGATTGTGAACAGGCTGAGTGAGTGGGATTTGTGGGGTCTGGGTGCTTGGGAAATCCTGAAGAGTTGTGGAGTGCCTTCAAGGCTACCATCCTTGATGTTGCAGAGATGTCATGGAATCACCATAGGGCGAAATAGAAATTTGTCTTTCAAGGCACACTGGACACCATTGAGCAGAATCGCAGGGCCAGGCTTAATGGCAGAGCTGAGCTGTTCAGGTAGTTGGGCATAAAACTATGTGTGCTGAGGGTGGACAAGGAGGCCTATGTGCGAGTAATTTGTAGGGCGTACACTCACCTGTGGTCAAGTAATTCTCATCCTCCTAACAGGGGAATTGCGCATTGCATTCCTCAAGCCCATCCATCGTTTAGAGTGGAGGGTGTGGGGCTCTGCAGTTAGAGTGGAGGGTGGTGGGCTTCTTGACAGAGGATTCCAAAGTGAAGGCCCACTGGGCCGGTACTTTGAGCGGCTGTATCAGCTAACCCACCAGCTGTGAGTTTGATGTCAGGGGTGTAACTATTCCTGTTGCTGACCTCCAAACAACAGTGATCCACCTTTATTTGTGGAAACAAGGCTGCGGTGAACTGGTTGAAATGTATAAAGCTGCTGGGATCTGTGCATTTCATGCCAAACTTCTCAAAGCTGGTGAAATGCTGGACTCGTGCGTTGCATTGCAGTTCTGTGCTCTGTTTGGAACACAGCATCATCCAAATGACTGGAAAGAAGAGCCTTGTTGTCCTCCCTGGAAGGGAAGGTGATCTCCAGGACTGCAACAATACGAGGGGTGACGTTGGTCTCAGTGCCAGGCAAGTCTTTGCTCGGATAATTATATAGGGTTCGCCACCATCTGCTTGAGCACCAGTGCCCAGAGCAGTCAGGCTTTACACCAAAGAGGTCACGATTGACATATTCTTGCTCTTCGGGTCCTCATCGAACAGCCGAGAGTTTGGCAGGGGCTGCTTGCAGCCTTTGTTGATTCTCTGCAAAGCGTTCAATTCAGTGAATCGGGATGCCTTCTGGGAGGATTCTCGGTCTTCGTGGGGTGCCACAAAGTTTAATGATCTGATTTTCTGAACTATACTCTGGTACTGAGAGTGCTGTGAGATGTGGTGGTTCCATCTCTGACTTATTTCTAGTTGTTACTGTACTGGAGTTCTTCAGGGGTGTACTGGCCCCACACTTTTCAGCACTTGTATAGACCGGATTCTGGGGAGGATGTCAGAGAGATCTAGCTGTGGTGCCATAGTTTAGGTGTGTCAAGATCTCTGACCTTGATTTTGCAGACGATGCAGTGATTTTTGCCGAGACTCTGGTATCATTTTGGGGGCCTCGACGTGCTGAATGAGGAGTCGGAGCACTGGGATTACGAGTTTCTTGCGGTCAAACTAAGATCCAGGCTTTCAATGACATCTTGGATGCTGCTATCTTGTCTGTACCTAATTGTGGTGAGGATGTTAGGGTCGCGGAGAGATTCACTTACCTTGGCAGTGATATTATGTCTCGCTGGCTGTGAGCCAGAGGTCAAAAGGTGTCGGGGTCGGGCCTAGGGAGTCGTGGATTCACTGGATAATGGGTGTGGCGCTGCCGGTACCTGTGTAGGATGACAAAGTCTGACCTTCAGGTCCTTGGTGCTTCCAGTCTTGCTCTGGAGATGTGAGACTTGGACTCTGACCAGGATCTGAGATGGAGTGACTTAACTCCTTCGGTGCCATGTCTCTTCGCAGAATCCTTGGCTATCGCCGGTCTGACTTTGTGTCCAACAAGCAATTGCTGAGAGAGACTCAGATTGAGATTTGTCACCTGCATAGTCCATGAGTGTCAGCGTGGTTGTATGGACATGTGGCTCGTTTTCTGACGCTGATCGTGCTCACCAGATTATCTCGGAAGGAGCCTCGTGAGTGGAGGAGGCCAACGGACCGACCACGTGCCTCGTGGTTGCAGCAGGTTGATTGGCATTCAAGGAGATGGGGACGGGCCAGACATCTGCCTGGGGGGTGGGCCAGACGGACTTCCCTGGGATAGCCAGAGGAGGCCCTTGAGTATGGGGAAAGGGGATGCCATGACGTGCTGCTCTGGTGCATGCTCCATTTCCTGACCAGACTCTTTTCAGACCTTGAAAATAAATCACAAGCTGGTCAAACACTGGTATGTCTTTTCAATCCTGACAAATCTTACATTCACTGTCATTCATTCAAATCCTGAGTCTCACAATCACCTATGATTTTTTTTGGGCAAACCACATTTCAAAGTTTGCCTCCAAAGTCAGCTGCCGACTGGGCATCCTCCATCGTACAAGTCTTTCTTTGGCACTCCTGAATTCCTATCCACCTACAAGCCTACATCAAACAGCTTGATTGAGTTACTGTGCTCCCCTCTGGCTGGCTCCCCAACCTTACATCTTGCTCAGTTTATGCTGTGGTAACCAAGGCCTTCAAGATCATTGGAATCTCCCACGTGAAGCTGATTCTACGAGGGGCGGTTACTTTATATCATCACGAGGGTCTGTGGTCTCTCTGTCTTCGACTGCCCCCTTTTGGTCTTGTACCCACTGCTCTTTCTGTTGATTTATTCCCCCATCCCCCGTGTTTCTACAGGGGTCACACGGTCCACCATCAACCCCCTTCTGGTGAAGCTACCTCAATCCACGATCACTGCTCACCCCCCCCACCCCCCACCCCCCCCACTCTTTTTGTTCCTATTTTTTTTCCACCTGTGGAATCAACTTCACATTGTCTTCAATCACATTCTTCTCTCCAGGTCTTTAAGACACTGTTTACCACCATCTCGATCGTCCTCAATCAAAAACCATGATCTTTTCTATCCTCATTAACCCGCACAAATCCCTCCTCATTTCCAGTTTTTCCTCCTTGGAGTTTCCTTCTCCATGGCATGCGTGTTTTGCTCCTGTTCTGTCTGTCCCATCCTGATCCATTCGGTTGCTCATTCTTCCATGGCCTCAACTATGTATACAAAAAAGTAAGGTGTGGAAAGACATGAATGACATCAACGGCAGTAAACTTCTGAAAATATGTTTTTTTTCTATAACCTTTAAAATCTTTATTTTATTTCCATTGAATTATATATACTTGAGCACTGAGAGAACAAAATCGATTTTTAGCACTTTCAAAACTCTTTCCATTTAGCAGTACTTAGACAAAAATAGATGGCATTTTACGTATTTCGACGAATCAAATTTGCGGCTCGTAGACCCTCCCCATGCTCTTTTTTTCTAGATGAAGTGGGGAAAGTGGTCTTTGAACTTTAGTTTATATATATATATATATATATTGTTCGCGCTCTGGAATTCGCAAACACATAAAGGTCCCGTAGGTGAGATATATTTCTTAAGTACATTGTGTAGTTAGCCCAAACCCATTGATAGAGGGAATTAATGTGATTCATTCGGGCTGCGATCCTTTGAGTTAGGCGTTTTTTCTGTTCTACCTTTGTTTGATATACAACAACAAACAACGCCAGCAGCCAAACCACCTTCACCACTCGCTACCGCAAACCTCACATCACCGCCATTCCAAACAGCGCATGGCATCGGACACCGCCGAAAACCTCCCCACCTTCTCTACGGCCCATTCCGCACACCTGTGGACGCCGAGCGTCGAGCTGTCTTCAGCGAGACACGCGAAGACGCGATGCAGATGGCGGGTTTTTCCGAGGAGATTCGGATCAGAAATGATACACGCCCCATCTGATCCACCAATCAGGAAGCGCGGGGCGGCTTGGCCCGCCTCCAGCGCGCCTGACGAAAATCGGCATATGCAATTTGAGGATCAGGAATGTTGACACGCCCCCTTTTTCTCCGTCAATCCGAGCGTGTGGCTCCGCCCTGAGGTCGTTTGGATCTGAGAATTGCATATGGTGGGTTCCGAAGCCGATAAAAAGGCGAGGCGCAGTGAGGAGCTCGAGGAGTGTCGGTGCGAGCAGCAGTATCGTGGGCGAGGTCAGTTGGGCTGGGTCGTTGGAGACGGGAGCTCGAAGCAGAGGTGGGGCAGACGGCTGCGGAGGCGAACGGCTGCGGAGGGCGATCGGCTGAGGAGACCTGGAGGCTCGGGACGACAGGGTCGGTTGGTCGAGCAAGCCAGCCTACTGCCCTCCCAGGCATCAACAATTCCCCCTTTCCCCCGCGCTGAGAGAGTGCGACAAGGGGCCCGTTCCCACTTACACCAGCAGGTGCCCACGGAACCGCCGTGCAGGACATTCTGCGGCTCGCCACGAGGGCGCGGGGTAAGACCCTTCGGTCTCGTGGGCCTGGCCGCTCATCCAGGTTCCACGCGCATTAGGCCCACGGGCCCAGTCCTGACTCCCTTGCCTTTGAGGGGGTCTTTTCTTTGCTTCGGTGTGAATGCGTGTTGTGGCGCGTGTCTTGTAAAGGTAGTAACTGTATAAGTGGTCCGTGTGTCGTTGTGTCGGTTTTAATCCTTTTATATGTGCATTTCTTTTGTTCAATGTGATATATGTGCAATCGCTTATTGTGATGTAAATACATGCTGTTTGCTTTACGTGTGCTATATGTGTGCTCCGCGTGCGCGGAATAATGTGCATTGTGTGAACTGTTTTCCCGTTTTCGCTTCGTCTTTTCTTCATTGACCCTCCATCCTGCTTCACGAAGGGTTCGTAGTGGGTGCAAACGCGCCGGTAAATAATCTGAACCGTCGAGGTCGACGATAACACCGCTCGGTTATCCCGAATGACGGAACGGCCGCGCCCAAGCGGCTCGTGTCCGAGTCGACCTGCGGCGAGGGTCGATCGCCCGGTTTTACCATCCGCGTGGGTACTTAGGTAGGTCGAGTTTGGCGAACAACCCATCCTACGCGGGTGGCCGATTGCACGATTGTGGTGAGGTCGAAAGGCCACCCGTGACTGGATCCCCGGCGTTAGCCGGGGGGTCACGATGTTGTCCGTCCGGGTGGGCGAGGCGGTCGCGGTTCGAGTCGCGTGGCCGATCGGCCGCGAGGCGCGAATCGCAACACTGGTGTACAGGGTGTGATTCTAATCCTTTTCCGGCGGGTTTCTTTCCCAACGTGAGTTCACAGGAATCGGTCCGGGTGGAAGAGCGACCCCGATTCCCTCTAAATTACGAGCGAGCTAAATTAATCCCTTACGTGGAATAAGATGCGTCTTCAAGGCGAGCGGGTGCGGGGTAATAGAAATGAGTATGTGTTTAGATCCATGGCCCAGGATGTCGACCCCGAGCAGGATTGGTGTGCAGGAACAATTTCCCCCCAGCGAGCCCAGAGCTCGAATTGGGCGCAGTGGCTGGGTGGCGGACGAACGCCCCCCACGTGCGAATTCGCCCACGGATCGGGCGATGGAAATGTTTGATGGCATTGATGAGAAAATGGATACAAAATGGATGAAATGAAAACGAAATGAAAAAGAATAAAAGGGGAGTGAACAAGCAGATGGAAACAAACACAAACAAAATGGAAGGAATGATACGAATTGAACGAAAAAATGGATGGAAACGCCTCAAAATGGAAACAAACAAAAACGAAATGAAGGAAGAAATAAAAGAATGCGGGGTGAGACGCAGACATGGGAATGAGCCTAAAAGGAGCTTGGATGAACTAAAAAACGAATGAAAAAGGAGGTCGACACAATACGAGCGGAGGTGACGGGTTAAAAGAGAAAGTAGAAGGAGTGGAGGTCGCAATGGGAGAGAAGCAAACAAGAAAAGGGTAAACGAAATAAAAAGACGGTGGTGGAAAGATAGACGAAGTAAAAAAAGGACAAGGCCAAATAAGGAGGAAATAGGAAGAACACGACGACGATAGAGGAATTAAAAAGAACAAAAGAAATAAGGAGGATTGGGAGCGTGAAGGGGGACTGTGAGAAAAGACATTGGGAAATTGACAGACAGAGTTGAAACCTGCTAAAAGAGGTGAAAGCGGAGACACAGAAGGGATTAAGGAAGGAGGGGGGAATGTAAAAAAGACATGAGATAATTGATGAAAGACGGAGGAACTGGGGAACTGGTAGGAAGAAACCGGGTGAGACGGAAGGGCAGCTTAGGACAACGAAGGAGGAGATAACCAGACAAAAAAGTGGTGACACAGGTACAAGGGGAAGTGGAGCAAATAAGAGAGGAAGTCGGGGACTATCGCTGGGGGCGCAAAGGAAGAGACCGGGAAAGGGGAGAACTTAAATGAGGTATAGAGGGGAAAATAAAGAAATGGAGAGAAGACTGGCGGAATGTGTGGAGACCCGGTGTGAGGGCAGGGTGACCTCCTTCGGAACAGGGGAGAGGATAGACTCCCTCGAGCGGAACGTGCCCAAGTGGGGCCGGTGTCACAGAGCGAGAGAGGGGCTTGCCCGATGCGGGGGTGAGCATGCCAAGCTTGGGAGGGTAGAGGCCGCGGGTCTTTGGCCTAAGGGGGTACCCAGTATGACTGTTCGGTGGGTGTACAGAGTGCGAGTCCAATGGCTTTGGGAGAGTAAGTGGGCGACGCGGGCACGGACAGACACGGACAGGGGTGTCGAGCCCCCGGGCAATGGCTCGGACCCTGGGGGATAGGCGCCGTTGGGACTGGGGAGGTACACCCTCCAGGAGTCCTCAGGACTGGAGGGGGGGACCTCGAAAGGACCAAGGTGCCGCTACCCCGTACGATGGCAGACTGCTTAGGGGCGTACATGGCCCAATTCCAGTGTGTTGCCAGAGGCAATGGCTGGAACGAGGCACAGGCTGTGGCACAACTCACGGCGGCCCTGCGTGGCACGGCCTTGGAGTTCTGACCACGGTACCCAGTGAGGGGGGACCTGGAGGATCTCCGTCGGCCCTAAAAAACCGATTTGGATGGACCGCAGAGCGAGCTTGTTAGCTCAGCTCAACGGGCGCAAACGACGCTCTCAGAACCACTGGGAGATTGGCACACGACATTCGCCGCTTGGTGGGGAC
Source organism: Eptatretus atami (assembly GCA_035128595.1). NCBI lineage: Eukaryota > Metazoa > Chordata > Myxini > Myxiniformes > Myxinidae > Eptatretus > Eptatretus atami. The sequence continues at coordinate 110,303,842 of CM068954.1, read as the reverse complement.
GCGCACACCAACATTGCCGCGGAGTACCGGGAGGAGATTCCCTGGACCATTTTCTTCGAGCCATAGTGGTGGCACGATGTCGGAGCACTGCTGACCGTATGGCGGCCCGGACAACCTCAGAGGCGGCTGTACTGTCGCCTGCTGGGAGGCAGCCAGAACGCCATTGGGAGGGGCTGGCGGCAATGCCGGGGTGGCCAGTGACAGGTGGGCCCGTGAAACGCAATGCCGCTGGGGCCGGGGCCCCTGGGCGACAAGCGCGAATGGAGGATGGTGCAGGGCAGTGCTCGACCGCCGTTCGGGAGACCTGGGAGGGCGGTCAGGCCCAGGAAGGGCGGGAGGTGCCATCAGGGGGTACCCCAATTCGGAACGGAGGGGGTATAATTCGGCGACCGGAGGCAAACACCTACCAGGAGTTGTTTTAATTGTGGCCGCAGGGACACCTGCAGCGCGAGTGCAAATGACCCCGGCCAGGAAAGGCCCCGCGAAGGGAAGAGCCACGGCCCCCCAGCACCAACTCCGCCCCGGTCAATAGGGTAGCCAGGCCCAACCATCCCCCCCACAGTCCCCGGGAAACTAAGGAGTGCCGAACATGTAGGGCCGTGTTCGGCAGACTCGATCTCTCTCTTTTGTACATATTTACCTCAGATGTACATTTGTACACACAAACTAAGTATCATTTGTACATATTTACCTCAGTATAATTTGTACACATTCACCTCAGAAGTACACCGCTCCCTCCCACTTCCGTCTCCACGTGCTGCACGGCGGCATTGCCGGGGCGCCTCAATGTCGCGTGCTGGAGGATTTATTTATTTATTTTGCACGGGGGCGGTGTATTTTGAATGTACTTGTTATCTTGTTACAGCGCGGCGACATCACGCTGTTATTATCAATCGGTTTGGTTTTTCTGATGAGCACATCGAGTTTGAAAGTGTAGTCCAATAATGGTATTGACAAAGTTAGCAAGTCCACGTGACAAATGAACAATCTTCTTTTGACATGATGGTTTGTGGTCGAAGATTTCCAAAGAACTTTGGTGCAGGAGGAGGCCATTTGGCCCATCATGCCTGTGCTGTCGCAACCCCAGAAACCATCGGTCATCCATACACAAGCCACCTACTAATCCTGACAATACAGTATCCCTGTACCCCTATATTGTTACGAATTTGGAAGCCTTTTGCACACAGACAGTCAGCAGTCCCATAGTTCAGTTATCTCGTTAAGTATATGTGGATAGTTAGAATCCCTCCCCTATATGTCTAATGGGTTAATTTCATGTGTGCGCTGCGGGTTTCTTTTATAGTCAGGTTTTTTACAACTTTAAATCTGCCAACGCCAACAAAACCCTCACCTCACTCCTCCCACTCTGCGGGCGAACAAGCGCTTCACTCGCCCAACCTTCACTCCACACCACGGCGCCATAACGCACGTGTTTCTGACTACGGACGTGGTCGGAGCCCCCTCGCCTCGGAGCTCTAACTCCGCCCCAGCAAAACAGAATGTCTCCCCTGTCGACACTGGGGAAGGCAAAAGAGCCTCTCTCGGGGGAGGAGCACTGAGACGCCGACACGCCCCTCCTCCAATCACGGCTGGCCACCACGTCCAATCCGGAGGCAAGTTACCCAAGAGCGGATCCCTCCACCCCGCACGACAGAGGGATAAGAAGGATCGCGAGCTGTATCCGTGGGGTTTTTTTCCTTGGTTCCTTGGAGGTCGTTCCTTGCTTCTGGTCTGCTGGGCTCTCCTGGTCGTCGGTCACGTTCGTGGCTGGCGGGTCATTCGTAGGATCCTGGCTGCGCTCGTTGGATTCTGGTTCGTGGTTCGATCCCACCCGTGGTGGTTGTGTTGGAGCGCTCGAGCTGGGGATCCCTGTTCCCTTCCACGGACTCCGAGCTCCACAAGTGCGAGTCGGTAAAACCGCACAAGGCGGCCATGTACCCGACCAAACTCTAACCCCCAGCTTGCCTATCCTCCACAGCTGGAGGGTCTGAATAAGCAGTTGGCGCCATTTCTTTTTGGGTGTGTGTGTCTGTCTGTGGCCAGTCTTGTAAGTAGAACTGCATAAGTGCCTTGCTTATGTTACTTTGCATTTTAGTCGGTTAACCCTGCTTACTGTGTCTCCCTCCCTGATTATTATTTGTAAAATAAACCCTCTTGTTAAATGTACCAGCTCGTTTTCCATGCTTTCTCTCATTGGCCCAGTATGGTTCGGGCTTGAGAATTAGGGAGGCCGATTGTGCTGTAAATTGTTATTTGGGCCGGCGCGGCTTTGTAATTCCGCCGCGCGGGTTGACGCCGGGGATCCGAGGTCCTGTGGGCGCCGCGCGATCGCCCGGGAACAGCGACTCGGTTCGGACAAAGCCGGCCGAGGTGTGGCTTCCCCGGTAGCTAGACCGCGTGGTTAATTAGGTAAATTGGAATCAGACAAAAAGACCCTAACCACGCGGTCCAAATATTGGCGTCCACGGTCCATTAAGCGACCCGTCGACTTCGGAGTTATCCGAGTGACGACTTTCAATTCCGGGTGTTTTGGGGGGGGGGGAGACGGCCCAACTGCTCCATCTAGCGGTCGTTCCTCGCCCCCGAACCCGGCATTACAACAATATCTCCATGCTTCTCGGCACCTATTTAATTCAAATTTAAACTTATCTCCTCTTTCTGCTGCCACAATAACCTTCTATGTAAGGAGACCATGCCATGCATTAACTAGATACAGACGTTCATGTTTAATTATCCCATGGAAAAGTCCTATAAAAGCCATTTGCTTGCTGTCCTGCAGAGTCCATGTCCCTCAGCCGGTATATCGAACATGCAGGTGACAGCGATGATAACGGCTCGCTTTGCCTATACTCACGTGGCAAGTACAATGCACAACAATGGACGTGTACCTCGAGATGCCGTGTTCCACATACAACTTCCCAAAGAAGCTTTCATCTCCAACTTCACCATGTGCGCACAATGGGCAAGCCTCCATAATATTTGCTTGTTGTGGTTATTATTGTTGCTTATTATATTTGCACTTTCTATTGAGGATACCTTAACCGTCCTTTCTCACAGCCTAAGTTTCTGCTCCAAGTTTCTGCTTCTCACCATTTTGTCCAGAACATACTCACCCAGTACTGATTAATATCTGATTTCTTGGGCAGTGAGTATGAACCAGCAATCATTTCTCGAACTTCATAATTACCCCGCGTGCGTTAAGCGAAGTGATATTAATTTTTTTGTCTGTCTCTACAAACCTCAGTTTATGATCGAGGAACAACTCAATTAAAATAGAATGTCACATTTTGAGCACGAATTGGAACATGAATCTGAAAACGATCCTGTAGTTTCGCAGTACTTTGGCTCTGAATTTAGCAGATTGTATGGGATCTCGTCCCTATTGTGTATGTGCAAAGAGGAGTAAGGTAATTTTTTTTAGTGTGCCTGTTTCGCAAACACAATTGAAAATCATTCCAAACAGGAAACTTACTGTATTTAGGGATTTCATAAAGGACACAAACAACAGACACGAATAACTAATTTAACGTGTTACGTAAGGTGACTTCACCCTGTGCCGTGACATTCCCTAATCCTTCATGCAGGCATGTTGCAGCCTCTTCCCTCTTCAGGTCAGGCCAGATTAGATCTTTGACTTGCTACAGGTACCATGTAAACATGTACGAACGAACTAACCTGTTTCATGGTCGGGTTGTCGGCGACCAAACCGTCTCCCCCACCAGATTTCCTGGTAAGGAGGGTGTATGATGTGGAAACCCAGCAGGATTAAAAACAAGCCTGTCAAAGGGCGGAGGAGCTCCTTGTGAGCCAACAGCCATCCATATCTAGTGCCCAACTGTGTCTGCGGACGTCCTCCTGCAGTTGGGTTACTTTTTTTTGGAGGTTGGTGGCAGGATTTGCACTCCGGCCACCGTAAAACACTTCATTCTACAAAACACTAAAAACACAAAGAAAACTGAAAACCCACTCCGTAGGAGTACCTCCTGTGCAGCTGCTCTTCGCAGGACAGCTCACCGGATGATGGGATTGGGGCAAAGCCTTCGGGACCCCCACTCTTTGAAAGGAGGAAAAGCACACAGTGAACTTCCTGGGTGTCGTATATAGGTCTCTGTATATGCTCTGACTGAGGTGAGTGATCTTACCGTGAAGGATGCATTCTATGCCACGCTCGATTCTGTGGTTGATCATTGCCGCCAGGTGAGATACTCTTCTAGTCTTGGCGAATTTCAATGCATCGACTGGAACTGATAGGGATGGTTATGAGACATGTGTTGGTCCCCATGGGTCTGGAACTGTGAACCAGAATAGCACCAAGTTCCTTAATTTTGCAAGAAGTCATGGACTTAGGGTGGCTGGTTCATGGTTTCAGCACCCACAGGATCATCGCTGGACTTGGTATTCCAACATTGGTGAGTTGGCAAAGGAGATTGACCATGTGCTCGTTGATGGTCTTTGGAGGATGTTCCCGAACTGCAGGGTCTACCGGAGTGCTCAGTTCCTCAATACTGACCACAGGCTTGTTGTAGCAACTCTGAAATTGCAGCTTAAATCCAGGAGAATGGTACCATCCCAGCCTAGGCTGGATGTTGGCAAGTTCAAGGATGAGAGGGGAGCTGAGATTGTGAACAGGCTGAGTGAGTGGGGATTTGTGGGGTCTGGGTGCTTTGGGAAATCCTGAAGAGTTGTGGAGTGCCTTCAAGGCTACCATCCTTGATGTTGCCAGAGAATGTCATGGAACTCGACCAATCAGGGCGAAATGAAATTTGTCTTCAAAGGGCAATGGACACCATTGAGCAGAATCGCAGGGCCAGGCTTAATGGCAGAGCTGAGCTGTTCAGGTAGTTGAGGCATAAAACTATGTGTGCTGAGGGTGGACAAGGAGGCCTATGTGCGAGTAATTTGTGAGGGCGTACAGCATCACCTGTGGTCAAGTAATTCTCATCCTCCTAACAGGGGAATTTGCGCATTGCATTCCTCCAAGCCCATCCATCGGTTAGAGTGGAGGGTGGTGGGCTCTGCAGTTAGAGTGGAGGGTGGTGGGCTCTTGACAGAGGAGTCC
>CM068954.1:110282973-110298357 GCA_035128595.1 Eptatretus atami | reverse complement strand
CTTGAGCACCAGTGCCCAGAGCAGTCAGGCTTTACACCAAAGAGGTCAACGATTGACCATATTCTTGCTCTTCGGGTCCTCATCGAACACAGCCGAGAGTTTTGGCAGGGGCTGCTTGCAGCCTTTGTTGATCTCTGCAAAGCGTTCAATTCAGTGAATCGGGATGCCTTCTGGAGGATTCTCGGTCTTCGTGGGGTGCCACAAAAGTTTAATGATCTGATTTCTGAACTATACTCTGGTACTGAGAGTGCTGTGAGATGTGGTGGTTCCATCTCTGACTTATTTCTAGTTGTTACTGTACTGGAGTTCTTCAGGGGTGTACTGGCCCCCACACTTTTCAGCACTTGTATAGACCGGATTCTGGGGAGGATGTCAGAGAGATCTAGCTGTGGTGCATAGTTTAGGTGTGTCAAGATCTCTGACCTTGATTTTGCAGACGATGCAGTGATTTTTGCCGAGACTCTGGATATCATTTTGGGGGCCCTCGACGTGCTGAATGAGGAGTCGGAGCCACTGGGATTACGAGTTTCTTGGGTCAAAACTAAGATCCAGGCTTTCAATGACATCTTGGATGCTGCTATCTTGTCTGTACCTAATTGTGGTGAGGATGTTGAGGTCGCGGAGAGATTCACTTACCTTGGCAGTGATATTCATGTCTCCGCTGGCTGTGAGCCAGAGGTCAAAAGGTGTCGGGGTCGGGCCTAGGGAGTCGTGGATTCACTGGATAATGGGGTGTGGCGCTGCCGGTACCTGTGTAGGATGACAAAAGTCTGAGCCTTCAGGTCCTTGGTGCTTCCAGTCTTGCTCTGGAGATGTGAGACTTGGACTCTGACCAGGGATCTGAGATGGAGACTTAACTCCTTCGGTGCCATGTCTCTTCGCAGAATCCTTGGCTATCGCCGGTCTGACTTTGTGTCCAACAAGCAATTGCTGAGAGAGACTCAGATGAGATTTGTCACCTGCATAGTCCATGAGTGTCAGCTGTGGTTGTATGGACATGTGGCTCGTTTTCCTGACGCTGATCGTGCTCACCAGATTATCTCGGCAAGGGAGCCTCGTGAGTGGAGGAGGCCAACGGACCGACCACGTGCCTCGTGGTTGCAGCAGGTTGATTGGCATCTCAAGGAGATGGGGACGGGCCAGACATCTGCCTGGGGGGTGGCCAGACGGACTTCCCTGGGATAGCCAGACGGAGGCCCCTTGAGTATGGGCGGAAAGGGGATGCCATGACGTGCTGCTCTGGTGCATGCTCCCATTCCTGACCAGACCTCTTTTCAGACCTTGAAAATAAATCACAAGCTGGTCAAACACTTGGTATATGTCTTTCAATCCTGACAAATCTTACATTCACTGTCATTCATTCAAACTCCTGAGTCTCACAATCACCTATGATTTTTTTTGGGCAAACCACATTTCAAAGTTTGCCTCCAAAGTCAGCTGCCGACTGGGCATCCTCCATCGTACAAAGTCTTTCTTTGGCACTCCTGAATTCCTATCCACCTACAAAGCCTACATCAACAGCTTGATTGAGTACTGTGCTCCCCTCTGGGCTGGCTCCCCAACCTTACATCTTGCTCAGTTTGATGCTGTGGTAACCAAGGCCTTCAAGATCATTGGAATCTCCCACGATGAAGCTGATTCTACGGGCCGGTTACTTTATCATCACAGAGAGGTCTGTGGTCTCTCTGTCTTCGACTGCCCCCTTTCTGGTCTTGTACCCACTGCTCTTTCTGTGATTTATTCCCCCCATCCCCCGTGTTTCTACAGGGGTCACACGGTCCACCATCAACCCCCTTCTGGTGAAGCTACCTCAATCCACGATCACTGCTCACCCCACCCCACCCCCCCACCCCCCCACTCTTTTGTTCCTATTTTTTTCCCACCTGTGGAATCAACTTCCACATTGTCTTCAATCACATTCTTCTCTCCAGGTCTTTAAGACAGCTGTTTACCACCATCTCAGATCGTCCTCAATCCAAAAACCATGATCTTTTCTATCCTCATTAACCCCGCCAAAATCCCTCCTCATTTCCAGTTTTTCCTCCTTGGAGTTTCCTTCTCCATGCATGCGTGTTTTGCGTCCTGTTTCTGTCTGTCCCATCCTGATCCATTCGGTGTGCTCATTCTTCCATGAGCCTCAACTATGTATACAAAAAAGTAAGGTGTGAAAGACATGAATGACATCAACGCAGTAAAAACTTCTGAAATATGTTTTTTTTTTCTATAACCTTTAAAATCTTTATTTTATTTTCAATTGAATTATATACTTGAGCACTGGAGAACACAAATCGACTTTAGCACTTACAAACTCTTCCATTTAGCAGTACTTAGACAAAATATGATGGCATTTTACGTATTCTCGACGAATCAAATTTGCGGCTCGTAGACCCTCCCCATGCTCATTTTTTTCTCAAGACTGAGTGGGGTAAAGTGGTCTTTGAACTTTAGTTTATATATATATATATATATTGTTACGGCTCTGGAAATTCGCAAACACCATAAAGTCCCGTAGGTGAGATATATTTCTTAAGTACATGTGTAGTTAGCCCAAACCCATTGTATAGAGGGAATTAATGTGATTCATTCGGGCTGCGATCCTTTGAGTTAGGCGTTTTTCTGTTCTATCCTTTGTTTTGATACAACAACAACAAACAACGCCAGCAGCCAAACCTACCTTCACCACTCGCTACCGCAAACCTCACATCACCGCCATTCCAAACAGCGCCATGGCCATCGGACACCGCCGAAAACCCTCCACCACCTTCTCCTACGGCCATTCCCGCACCACCTGTGGACGCCGAGCGTCGAGCTGTCTTCAGCGAGACACGCGGACGCGAGTGCAGATGGCGGGTTTTCCGAGGAGAATTCGGATCAGAAATGATACACGCCCACATCTGATCCACCCAATCAGGAAGCGCGGGGCGGCTTGGCCCCGCCTCCAGACGCGCCTGACGAAAATCGGCATATGCAAATTTGAGGATCAGGAATGATACACGCCCCCTTTTTCTCCGTCCAACGGCGAGCGTGGCTCCGCCCCTGAGGTCGTTTGGATCTGAGAATTTGCATATGGTGGGTTCCCGAAGCCGATAAAAAGGCGAGCGCAGTGAGGAGCTCGAGGAGTGTCGGTGGAGCAGCAGTATCGTGGGGCGAGGTCAGTTGGGCTGGGTCGTTGGAGACGGAGCTCGAAGCAGAGGTGGGGCAGACGGCTGCGGAGGCGAACGGCTGCGGAGGGCGATCGGCTGAGGAGGACCTGGAGGCTCGGGACGACGAGGTCGCGTTGAGTCGAGCAAGCCAGCCATACTCCCTCCCAGAGCATCAACAATTCCCCCTTTCCCCGCGCTGAGAGAGTGCGACAAGGGGCCCCGTTCCCACTTAACACCAGCAGGTGCCCACGGAACCGCCGTGCAGCGACATTCTGCGGCTCGCCACGAGGGCGCGGGTGGACCCTTCGGTCTCGTGGGCCTGGCCGCTCATCCAGGTTCCACGCGCATTAGGCCCACGGGCCCAGTCTGACTCCCTTGCCTTTGAGGGGGTCTTTTCTTTGCTTCGGTGTGAATGCGTGTTGTGGCGCGTGTCTTGTAAGGTAGTAACTGTATAAGTGGTCCGTGTGTCGTGTAGTCGGTTTTAACTCCTTTTATATGTGCATTTCTTTTGTTCAATGTGATATATGTGCAATCGCTTATTGTGATGTAAATACATGCTGTTTGCTTTACGTGTGCTATATGTGTGCTCCGCGTGCCGCGGAATAAATGTGCATTGTGTGAACTGTTTTCCCGTTTCGCTTCGTCTTTTCTTCATTGACCCTCCATCCTGCTTCACGTAAAGGGTTCGTAGTGGGTGCAAAACGCCCGGTAAATAATCTGAACCGTCGAGGTCGACGATAACACCGCTCGGTTATCCCGATGTAGGAACGGCCCGCCCAAGCGGCTCGTGTCCGGAGTCGACCTGCGGCGAGGTACGATCGCCCGGTTTACCATCCGCGTGGGTACTTAGGTAGGTCGAGTTTGGCGAACCACCTACCTACGCGGGTGGCCGATTGGCACGATTTGTGGTGAGGTCGAAAGGCCCACCCGTGACTGGATCCCGGCGTTAGCCGGGAGGGTCACGACTGAATTGTCCGTCCGGTGGGCGAGGCGGTCGCGGTTCGAGTCGCGTGGCCGATCGCACGCCGACGGGCGCGAATTCGCAACACTGGTGTACAGGAGTGTGATTCTAATCCCTCCCGTCTCCAAGCTAGATTCACGGGAATCGGTCCAGGGGTGAGAAGAGCGACCCCCGATTCCCTCTAAATTACGAGCGAGCTAAATTAATCCCTTACGTGGAATAAGATGGCGTCTCAAGGCGAGCGGGTGCCGGGTAATAGAAATGAGTATGTGTTTAGATCCATGGCCAGGATGTCGACCCCGAGCAGGACATTGGTGTGCAGGAACAATTTCCCCCCAGACGAGCCCAGAGCTCGAATTGGGCGCAGTGGCTGGGGTGGCGGACGAACGCCCCCACGTGCGAATTCGCCCACGGATCGGACGATGGAAATGTTTGAGGCATTGATGAGAAAAATGGATACAAAAATGATGAAATGAAAACGAAATGAAAAACGAAATAAAAGGAGTGAACAAGCAGATGGAAACAAACACAAACAAAATGGAAGGAATGAATAACGAATTAACGAAAAAATGGATGGAAACGCACTCAAAATGGAAACAAAACAAACGAAATGAAGGAAGAAATAAAAGAAATGCGGGGTGAGACGCAGAACATGGGAATGAGCCTAAAAGGAAGCTTGGATGAACTAAAAAACGAAATGAAAAAGGAGGTCGACACAATACGAGCGGAGGTGACCGGGTTAAAAGAGAAAGTAGAAGGAGTGGAGGTCGCAATGGGAGAGAGCAAACAAGAAAGGGTAAACGAAATAAAGACGGTGGTGGAAAAGATAGACGAAGTAAAAAAAGGACAAGGCCAAATAAGGAGGAAATAGGGAAGAACACGACGACGATAGAGGAATTAAAAAAGAACAAAAGACAATAAAGGAGGGATTGGGAGCCGTGAAGGGGGACTGTGAGAAAAGACATTGGGAAATGACAGACAGAGTTGAAACCTGCTAAAAGAGGTGAAAGCGGAGACACAGAAGGGATTAAAGGAAGGAGGGGAGGAATGTAAAAAAGACATGAGATAATTGATGAAAAGACGGAGGAACTGGGGAAAACTGGTAGGAAGAAACCAGGGTGAGACGGAAGAGCAGCTTAGGACAACGAAGGAGGAGATAACCAAGACAAAAAAGGTGGTGACACAGGTACAAGGGGAAGTGGAGCAAAATAAGAGAGGAAGTCGGGGAACTATCGCTGGGGGCGCAAAAGGGAAGAGACCGGGAAAGGGGAGAACTAAATGAGGTAATAGAGGGGAATAAAAGAAATGGAGAGAAGACTGGCGGAATGTGTGGAGACCCGGTGTGAGAGGCAGGGTGACCTCCTTCGGGAACAGGGGAGAGGATAGACTCCCTCGAGGCGGAACGTGCCCAAGTGGGGCCGGTGTCACAGAGCGAGAGAGGGGGCTTGCCCGATGCGGGGGTGAGCATGCCAAGCTTGGGGAGGGTAGAGGCCGCGGGGTCTTTGGCCTAAGGGGGGTACCCAGTATGACTGTTCGGTGGGTGTACAGAGTGCGAGTCCAATGGCTTGGGAGAGTAAGTGGGGAGACGCGGGGCACGGACAGACACGGACAGGGGTGGTCGAGCCCGGGCAAATGGCTCGGACCTGGGGGAGTGAGGCGCCGTTGGGACTGGGGAGGTACACCCTCCAGGAGTCCCTCAGGGACTGGAGGGGGGACCTCGAAAGGACCAAGGTGCCGCTACCCCCGTACGATGGCAAGACTGACTTGAGGGCGTACATGGCCAAATCCAGTGTGTTGCCAGAGGCAATGGCTGGAACGAGGCACAGGCTGTGGCACAACTCACGGCGGCCCTGCGTGGCACGGCCTTGGAAGTCCTGACCACGGTACCCAGTGAGGGGGTGACCTGGAGGATCTCCGTCGGCCCTAAAAAACCGATTTGGCATGGACCAGCAGAGCGAGCTTGTTAAAGCTCAGCTCAACGGGCGCAAACGACGCTCCCAGGAACCACTGGGAGAATTGGCACACGACATTCGCCGCTTGTGGGGATCGCGCACACCAACATGCCGCCGGAGTACCGGGAGGAGATTGCCCTGGACCATTTCTCCGAGCCATAGGGGCACCGATGTCGGAGCACTGCTGACCGTATGGCGCCCGACAACCTCCAGAAGGCGGCTGATACTGCCGCCTGCTGGGAGGCAGCCAGAACGCATTGGGAGGGGCTGGGCGGCATGCGGTGGCAGTCCGACAGGTGGGCCCCGTGAACGACAATGCGCTGGGAGCCGGGGCGACCCTGGGCGACCAAGCGCGAATGGAGAGGATGGTGCAGGGCATGCTCGACCGCCGTTCGGGAGACCTGGGGAGAGGCGGTCAGGCCCAGGAAGGGCGGGGATGGGCATCAGGGGGTACCCCAATTCGGAACGGAGGGGGTATAATTCGGCGTACCGGAGGCAAACACCTTACCAGAGGAGGTGTTTTAATTGTGGCGCAAGGGACCACCTGCAGCGGGAGTGCAATGCCCCGCGCAGGGAAAGGCCCCCCGGAAGGGAAGAGCCCGGCCCCCAAGCACCAACTCGCCCCGGGTCAATAGGGATAGCCAGGCCCAACCATCACCCCCCACCAGTCCCCGGGAAACTAAGGAGTGCCGAACATGTAGGGCCGTGTTCGGCAGACTCGGACGGAGAAGAGCCCTCAGAACTGCGACAGGTCATCAATTGTGGCCAGATTGGCAATGGTAGCTTAACAATTCGGTGCAAAGTTGCCGGCGTAGGGGTAGACGCCGTTGTGGACACAGGACAAGCGCCACGATCATCAGCCCTGTGGTCCTTGATTCGAGTGTGGACGGTGGGATGAGATCCACCGTCTGCAAAACCATAGTTTGCAGCTAGCTACCGGGGCAACGGCCCCATCATAGGACGTGGTTTCGTGTCGTTTAAATTTGGGCACCGTGAAAACAAGGATAGAGGTTTGGGTGGCGAAGGTGTGCGACCCATGTCTAATAGGGTTGGATGTGCTAACGGCCGGTGGTTGTAAGATCGACTTGGGCCGGGGGTCATGCAGTTGGGTGGGGAGGAGTTGCCGTTAGGGGGCGTGAGCACGGATGAGAGGGTGGAGCTGGAGGCTCCTGACTCCGTGGTCATTCCCCCGGGTGCCGAGGCGGTGGTCCCGGCCCGGTGGCGAGCACACCCAACGTGGCAGGGCTCCTGCGGCCTGGCGGAACTACCGGCAGGGCCATCAACCCCAGGTTTAGTCGTGGGCCGCACCCTGGTAGTACCGACGGGCCAATAGTGCCCGTTCGGGTGATAAATGTTAGCACGGAACCACGCACTATCAGGAAGGGCACGAAGGTGGCAGATTGCACCCCAGTAAAAGAAGGTCGCAGAGCTGAGGGAGAGAACGTCGAGCCGGACCGGCCCCAGAAGGAATCTCCAGACTTGATTAGGAATGGCCCGGGCCCATTTGCGAGATGGTAAATCGGAGTAGTGTAGATTTAGAGGATGCCCAGCAGGAGGCCTTATACAAACTGGTCGACCGACACATGGGGATCTTCTCCTTGCACCCGAGGATATTGGACGTACGGGCCTGGTGCAACATCAGATCCACACCGATGGGCCCGGCCTGTCCGTCAGCCTGCTCGAAGGCTCCCATGGAGCAAAAGAAGAGAGGCTGATGAACAGGTTGAAAAGATGCTCAATGCAGGTGTCATTGAGCCCTCGGGAAGTCCTTGGATGTCACCGGTTGTGCTGGTTAAAAAGAAGGATGGGACCACGAGTTTCTGCGTGGACTATCGCCAGCTGAACAACGTGACACTCAAAGACTCCTATCCCCTGCCTAGAATTGACGATACCCTCGACGCCGTTGCAGGCTCTAAATGGTTCTCAACTTTGGACCTCAAGAGTGGGTATTGGCAGGTGGAGATGGATAAGACGGGAAGGAGAAAACGGCATTTTCCACAGGGAAGGGGCTGTATTCAGTTCACTGTGATGCCGTTCGGTTTGTGTAACGCCCCCGCCACCTTTGAGAGACTGATGGAGCGTGTACTAGGCGGCATGCCATGGCAGTCATGCCTGGTGTATCTGGATGACGTCCTGGTACACGCTAAAACATTCACCCAGGAGATAGCCAATTTGGACCAGGTGTTTGGGCGCCTCAGGCAGGCAGGGCTAAAGTTGAGCCCGGAGAAATGCACTTTGTTCGCGACAGAGGTGGCCTATCTCGGACACGTGATAGGCCGCGAGGGGGTGAAGACCGACCCCGGAAAAAATTACAGCGGTAGAGGAGTGGCCCGTACCTACAATTGTCAAACAGGTACGGGGCTTTTTGGGACTTTGCTCCTACTACCGGCGCTTCGTGGCAAACTTTGCGGAGATAGCCAGGCCCCTTCACCGGTTGACGGAGAAGGGGTTGAGATTTAATTGGACAAGGGAGTGCCAGGAGGCCTTCCTCAAATTAAAGGGGTGTTTGACATCCACACCCGTTTTAGCATACCCCACCGATGACGGGATGTATACCCTGGACACGGATGCAAGCCAGGAAGGATTGGGAGCAGTCTTGTCTCAGACACAGGGGGCGTGGAAAGAGTGATCGCGTATTACAGTCGGGCCATGAGTAGGCCCGAACGAAATTATTGCGTAACTCGCAAGGAGCTATTGGCAATGCTGTCTGCCGTGAGCCATTTCCACCCGTACTTGTACGGGAGGAAATTTTTGGTTCGAACTGACCATTCCTCCTTGCAATGGCTCTTACGGTTCAAGGAGCCGGAGGGCCAAATTGCAAGGTGGTTGGAAAAGTTGCAGCAGTACGATTTCAGGTGGTCCATAGAGCCGGTAAGGCTCAGGGAATGCCGATGCGCTCTCTCGACGCCCCTGCCTGGGAGAAAACTGCAGATATTGCACGCGACATGAGGATAGGGACCAATTGGCAGACACCTCCCCGAAACTCCCAGTCCGTGCGGCCCGGTGGTAGGCCCAACTTTGCCACATAACCGCGGGAGAGGAATTTGGTGGATTGGCATGGAGCACTGCCCAGCGGGAAGACCCCGTGATAGGGCCAGTGTACAAATGGGTCCAGGAAAACAGGAGGCCCAGTGGGGAGGAGATCGCCCATTCGAGCGCGAACAAAGGCATACTGGGCTCAGTGGAGGACCCTAGAAATGAGGGACAACATCTTATATCGCAAGTGGGTGGAGATTCCTTCCGAGCAAACTTCTTGGCTGGTGATAGTCCCTGATGGGTTTAAGACCCAGATTTTGAAACAGTGCATGGTACCCGCGCCGGCGGCCATTTGGGCAGGACCAAAACAAAATCTCGGGTCCGCCGGCGGTTCTATTGGGTTAACATGGGCGCGATGTACAGAGCTGGTGTCGAGCATGCGACGCCTGCACTGCAAAAAAGGGACCGCCACAGAGGATGAGGGCCCCACTCCAACTACATCAGGTTGGGGCTCCCCTTGAGCGAGTGGCCATGGACATTTTGGGACCACTGCCCCCACTCGCCAGGGTAATAAGTACATCCTCGTAATTATGGACTATTTCACCAAATGGCCGGAGGCCTTTTGCCCCAACCAGGAAGCAGGGGTCGTGCAAAGGCCTTCGTAGAAGGATTTACATGCGGGTATGGGATTCCGCAGGAGCTGCACACGGACCAGGGACGAAATTTTAAGAGCGAATTACTAAAAGAGGTGTGCAGACTCCTGGAAATTCGAAAGACCCGGACAACGCCCCTGAGACCACAGTCAGACGGCATGGTGGAGAGGTTCAATAGGACCCTGGTCCAACAACTGGCCCTCTTCACCGCCGCTAACCAGGAGGACTGGGACGAACATCTCCCGTACCTCCTGATGGCCTATCGCGCGTCCCAGCACGGGTCTACCGCTTGTAGTCCGGCGCTGTTGATGTATGGACGGGAGCTGAGAAGCCCCGTCGATTTATTGTGCGGCCCGACGCCTGGGCGGCTTGATAGGCCCCCGGGGAGGGCTATGCCCGTCGGTTGGAGGAAGGCATGGAGAGGGTCCATGCCTTCGCACGACACCAGCTCCAACAGGCGGGCATGAAGATGAAGCGCAGGTACGACCACCGGAGCCAGGTGAGCAAATACCCACCGGGGCGAAGATTTGGTTCTTTAACCCCCGGCGGAGGAAGGGCAGATGCCCAAAGCTCACCTCACCTTGGCAGGGCCCGGGGGTCGTCCTGGCGCAGATCAGTGACGTGGTCCTAAAAATTAAAATGGGACACGAGCCCTTCCCCGGATCGTCCACGCGGACCGCCTGAGACCTTACAAGGGCGACCTCACGCCCTCATGGATATGTCTTGCCGGAGGAGTCGGTGCTGGAACAGCCGCTCCCGCAGAGGCGCAAGGCTCGTGGAGCCTTGCAACAAGTTCACGAGCCCAGTAGGGAGGGAGGAAATCCCCCCTACGAATAAGGATTTGGAGGACGGTGACAGACTTTGGATGTGTAGAGGGGACGTAGCTTAGCTAGTAGTGTTAAAAGGAACGTGCTGCAGTGTAAGGGACGACGTGG
Organism: Eptatretus atami; assembly: GCA_035128595.1. Lineage (NCBI taxonomy): Eukaryota > Metazoa > Chordata > Myxini > Myxiniformes > Myxinidae > Eptatretus > Eptatretus atami. The sequence continues at coordinate 110,287,737 of CM068954.1, read as the reverse complement.
GAGCACGAGTTAGGTAGGGGATTTAGATAGAAGGATGGCAGGATTCAGCGATGTGTGTGTTGGAAAGTTGTGAGGAGAGTACATGGTGAGTGAGTGAGGCAGCGGGTCTGTGTGAGTGGAGCGAATGTGGAATGCATGGTGCGATGAGTGATTGGGGGGAGGAGTGACTCCCGCCCAAGGACCCCGGGGTCAGTATAAAGTGAGTTAGTGGGTTAGCGAAATTGAAAAAATGGAGGTCGTTTTGCTGTTGGTGGGAGTGTAGGCTCGAAACCCATTTGGAGGGGTGCAGGAGCCCTGTTGACGGGCTGGAGCGTGGCTGCGAAAGGTGAGTATCGCTGAGTGGGTACCCCGGGCACCGGGCTAGTCGGCCGTGGTAGGCCAAGGGCCCATGGGGGGCCGGGTTAGCGTAGTGGGCACGGGTGCGCCCGCTTGGTGCGGGGCCCCGGAGCGCCGTTGGCCGCGTGGGCAGTGTCGTGGGCACGGTGACCCTCGAAAGGGGCCCGGGGCGCCAGCCTGCCACGTGTGCGTGTCAGGGGAGTTGCCATGGGGGCACTCCCCGGTGTTTAGGGAGCTGGTAGGCTCGGAGGCAGTGTAGTGCCCGGGGGTGCCATCGTAGGGGAATCGGCAGAGGGTCGTGCCTGCCAAAGGGAGCCACGCGTCCCAGCCATGAGACCGTGCAAGGGCACGAGGGAAAATTCGAGGGCGAGGCCCGAAACTGTAAGAAACCCAACACAGGCGACGGGAATCTGGGTTGTTAGAACCAATAGTGTAAGCGCGAGGCGCTTGTTGGAAGCCCCGGGGTAGTTTAAAGGTTAATGGATAGGGTAGATTAGGAAGTGTACCCCTCCGCACCATCCATCCCTTCGCTCTCGTTGTGGGCCGCTGGACCCACTTTGGGTTAGATCGCTGAGATCTGGGGAGGCCATCTTGAGGCTTGGTTGGGCCTCGGCACAGGACGCTAGCTCTCCTTATTCCCCTCGGGAAGGGAACGTAGGGGTTGGGAGTAGGCTAGGTGACAGAATAGGTTAGCCGAACAAGGACGATGAAGGGGTTAGGGGACGATTTATAGTGATAAAGAGGGTGAAAATAAAACAACAAAAAAAAAATAAGTTGGGGGCTAAATTGGTTTTTACAAATTAAGGGAGTGGGTAGGTACAGTGACAGGCAAAGGCGATAGGTGGGAGGGAGACAAGTAGGGTAGGTCCGGAGTCCACCTTCTGTGTGGCCAACACCACCGCACTCCCTCCACCAACCTCCACTGCAAGGCAAAGGCTGGCCAACTTCATCGTCTGCGCTGTGTGCTGCGGGGCCTGTGCCGGCCAACTTCATCGGCTGGTTGTTTTCTGCAAGGCCTGTGCCGGCCGGATCGTCTGCTGTGTTTTGCTGCAAGGCCTGTGCCGGCCGGATCGTCCGACGGCTGTTTTTACTGCAAGGCCTGTGCCGGCCAGTTCGTCTGCCGGCTGTGTTTGCCCTGCAACGGCCTTTTCTGCAGGCTATGTTGCCTTTACCTTTGCCATGTCATGCCCACTGCCCCTGTTCACCAGCCCCGTTCAATTTTGCTTTGCCCCCCCTTGTTCAATTCCATGTGCGCCAGGATCAACAAGCAACAGTTTGCAAGCTGCAGGAACTGTCCTGTTGGCAGCTGCAACACGGGCCTGCAGTGGCGGCCCGTGCACCGTGTTTGCGTTCATCCATCCATCTGCACCGCGGGACTGCATTGAGCAGCCCGTGCACCGTTTTGTTGCATGCGTCAGTGCCGTTCATGTTCTGCAGGGACTGCCTTGCAGGCAGCCGCACCAGGAGACTGCGTTTGTGCAGCCCATGCACCGTTGTGGTTCACTGGGTTCATTTTATAAAAGGGAAGGCCTAGGAACTGCGTGTGAGCAGCCGGCCACGTTCCCTGTCACCTGCATTGTTTGAGCCAGAGACTGCATGCGAGCAGCCTGGCCTCCCTGCTGACTGCTTTTCTTTTTGCAGAGTCCATTGATCCTGGGCCATGGTTTAGTGTAAAATTTGTAAGTTAAGGTGTTAAGTTGTATTGTAAATATGAGTGCGCCCCCGGCATGTATGTGTTAGCGCCGGCAATTTTATTTAAGTCGTCCGTGTGAGTGAGTTTGTTTAGTTAGTTACTAGCCCTCAGGTTATTTATTTTGGGGACACGAATACCATGAATGTCGCACTCAGGGATCCGTAGGTAAAACGTACTAGGGAGAACTACACATGATGGCACACGATAATTTGACGACTCGGGACAGTCTGTAAAAAGGGGAGGGGGTAGTGTTACGGCTCGTGAAAATTCGCAAACACCATAAAGGTCCCGTAGGTGAGATATATTTCTTAAGTACATGTGTAGTTAGCCCAAACCCATTGTATAGAGGGAATTAATGTGATCATTCGGGCTGCGATCCTTTGAGTTAGGCGTTTTTCTGTTCTACCTTTGTTTTGATACAAAACAACAACAACGCCAGCAGCAAAACCTACCTTCACCACTCGCTACCGCAAACCTCACATCGCCGCCATTCCAGGCAGCTCCATGGCCATCGGACACCGCCGAAAACCCTCCACCACCTTCTCCTACGGCCATTCCCGCACCACCTGTGGACGCCGAGCGTCGAGCTGTCTTCAGCGAGACACGGCGAGACGCGAGTGCAGATGGCGGGTTTTCCGAGGAGAATTCGGATCAGAAATGATACACGCCCACATCTGATCCACCCAATCAGGAAGCGCGGGGCGGCTTGGCCCCGCCTCAAGACGCGCCTGACGAAAATCGGCATATGCAAATTTGAGGATCAGGATGATACATGCCCCCTTTTTCTCCGTCCAATCGGCGAGCTTGGCTCCGCCCCTGAGGTCGTTTGGATCCGAGAATTTCATATGGTGGGTTCCCGAAGCCGATAAAAAAGGCGAGCGCAGTGAGGAGCTCGAGGAGTGTCGGTGGAGCAGCAGTATCGTGGGGCGAGGTCAGTTGGGCTGGGTCGTTGGAGACGGAGCTCGAAGCAGAGGTGGGGCAGACGGCTGCGGAGGCGAACGGCTGCGGAGGGCGATCGGCTGAGGAGGACCTGGAGGCTCGGGACGACGAGGTGCGTTGAGTCGAGCAAGCCAGCCATACTCCCTCCCCAGAGCATCAACAATTCCCCTTTCCCCCCGCGCTGAGAGAGTGCGACAAGGGCCCCGTTCCCACTTACACCAGCAGGTGCCCACGGAACCGCCGTGCAGCGACATTCTGCGGCTCGCCACGAGGGCGCGGTAAGGACCTTCGGTCTCGTGGGCCTGGCCGCTCATCCAGGTTCCACGCGCATTAGGCCCACAGGCCCAGTCTGACTCCCTTGCCTTTGAGGGGTCTTTTCTTTGCTTCGGTGTGAATGCGTGTTGTGGCGCCGTGTCTTGTAAGGTAGAACTGTATAAGTGGTCCGTGTGTCGTGTAGTCGGTTTTAACTCCTTTTATATGTGCATTTCTTTTGTTCAATGTGATATATGTGCAATCGCTTATTGTGATGTAAATACATGCTGTTTGCTTTACGTGTGCTATATGTGTGCTCCGCGTGCCGCGGAATAAATGTGCATTGTGTGAACTGTTTTCCGTTTCGCTTCGTCTTTTCTTCATTGACCCTCCATCCTGCTTCACGTAAAGGGTTCGTAGTGGGTGCAAAACGCCCGGTAAATAATCTGAAACCGTCGAGGTCGACGATAACACCGCTCGGTTATCCCGATAGTACGGAACGGCCCGCCCAAGCGGCTCGTGTCCGGAGTCGACCTGCGGCGAGGTACGATCGCCCGGTTTACCATCCGCGTGGGTACTTAGGTAGGTCGAGTTTGGCGAACAACCTATCCTACGCGGGTGGCCGATTGGCACGATTGTGGTGAGGTCGAAAGGCCCACCCGTGACTGGATCCCGGCGTTAGCCGGGAGGGTCACGACTGAATTGTCCGTCCGGTGGGCGAGGCGGTCGCGGTTCGAGTCGCGTGGCCGATCGCACGCCGACGGGCGCGAATTCGCAACAATATTTTAATCTTATATATAATTTCCGAGTTTGTGGTTTCGTGTCGCGCTATCTTCGACTTTGTTCTGCGCTCGAGTAACGTGATATTCGGCTTACATTATCTCAAAGACCAATATGAGGTGCATGGTACAAAAAAAAGTAAATAAAATGGTTCTGAAACAGTGAAATCGTATTCCACTTACTGCATTAAAGTAAAATTACTACTGATACTCTGCATCAGTTCCTTTCTCAAACACACCCACCCCCAACATGTCGCGCAGAGCGCGGGTTATGCTAGTTTATATATTTATCGGTGTTGCTGGAGCTAAAACTTTTTCTTTTCTTTAATCTCCAGAAACACTTTGTAAGATTCAAGTCTGAAGGTTAAAGTGAGCCATTCAGTCATGAGTCTCAATGGAGTGGTCAACCGAGTTTTATTTTATTTTTTTGTATACATTGTCTCAGCTCGTATGAGAGCTAACACACAGCGCACTGCAAGGGGGGCATGAGACAAGATGGGCAGGAGAGGGAAGGACAAAACAGTGGGGAAACCAGACGGCATTAGGAGATCTGTGGAAGGGAGAAGGATGGGACGTGGAACACGGGGTATACAAGATGGAGTTGTTGGAATATGTTGGCGACGATATGGTAGCCCCCCGATGCTCTGTCAACACTATGTGCCTCTGCTATGTGATGAACATAATTTTTTACATTTATCATGAGGTCCATACTCTTACTTGACCAGTGTCAGCTGTTTTGTTCACTTTATAAAGTTTTAAATGTTT
>CM068954.1:110264541-110277961 GCA_035128595.1 Eptatretus atami | reverse complement strand
TTGGCGACCCCCCACAATTTCGATGACATTTTGAAAATCCCTTGAAAATGTGCTTCTAAAGTTTTATTGTCGGTGAATGAAGATTGTAAACTCTTTGTAAGGATATCTTTTCAAAATTGTCCGTCATTGTGAGGGTCCTTTTCAAGCTTTGGCTTTTTCAAGCCGTTTCTTCCACGGTCCACAGAACGGATCCAACGTGGTCAAAAATTCCTGGGGCAAGCCTCAGGCATTGGGGGCCCGCATTCGGATCTTTCTCTGGATCGATCATCGATGCTTCGGATGGTTGAGCGTGGCCAACTAACTACGGCACTGCCCGCCAGACCCAGCAAGCACAGACGGAATACAGAGGTCCAGCCAGAGGAGGGGTGAAAAGGTGAAAGTCGACGTGGTAAAACTAGGCCAGGCCAGCACAGCACACGGCCAGCAGGGTTAGGATTGTACACACTGAAAACTGCGGCTGGCAGGAACGCCGCAGTACCTGCTTACTGGCGCGACAACACAGTAACACGGTGTGACTTTCTATGTTCCAGGTGGTGAAACATACTTGTTAGAAAGTCTTTCTGTTTCACCATATGTATGAACGTTTGGTACTCTTGTGCCCATGAATGTTTCATGCAATTCATGAATACCATGTCGGTGTAGTGCAAGCCTGTAATTCTTACTTTCTTGGCGTTTTCCACCGGATATGGTGAGAGCTTCCGGTTTCTTGTCGGTTGCTGTAAGTGAACCGTCGCCATATTGTCTTTGCTCGCTGAGCGAGACTTTCGTTATTCGTGCCATTATATTAATAAACATTGTGCAGAAAGGAACTTCGGTGTCTCGTCTCATCCAAACCGTTTGATCACGGTATTTTTCCTGGATCCGCTGTTCATCGTTATCCTCCGTATTAGCAGACTTACCGAAGGTTACCAGAACCTACTTTTCAATACTTGTTGTTCGTGATTCTGGTACGTCCCACGTGCACTCTGACGATATCTCGGTTACTCGGTACCGACCAGCTGCAGAAACCACAATGAGCGGCTTCAGTGACGACAAGCACAAATCCAGGGCTCCACGGAAATATGACGGTGGTGCTCAAAAGCGGAAACGTTCCAAGGAAAAAGATGAAAGACACAAGGCCGTCGTCGACAAGACCCGGAAAACCTCAGAGTTTTTCACTCCTGCACAAACAGGCGATTCGTCCATGACAGAGGCTGGAACACCAACAGAGACAGAACAAGTGTATTTGGCAACTCAACCCCCGCGTCAAGATTTGCCCAACATCTCGGCAGGTTCCACCGATGAAGAACATGCATCAGATGAAGAAGCGAGAGATATACTGACTGATCGTGGACCTGGCTTTGCCAATGACATTGGATGTTGGCCTCCTGAGCGACCGTCGTCAGAGATGATCGACTACTGGGCATCACGAGATTTGGAGCCCCTGCAGAATTTGACTGGTCCCTTTGATTCATCCATACAGTTTGTTGAAGGTAGGAAACGCTGCTGCTCCAAGAATCTTTTTTACCGTAGACTACAAAACGGAGAGTCCGTGAAAAGGTCCTGCTTTGCTTCTCCACATCAACCGGAAAACTGTTCTGCATCGCTTGCAAGCTCTTTGGAGGCGCTACTGCCCTGGGCGGGGAGGATTCAATGATTGGAAGCATGCCAGTCGTTCTATCGAGGTGCATGAGCGTTCGCATGTACATTGTGCGAATATCATCCGCTTGTCAGACAGAGCAACATCCGCAGGTCGTGTGGACACTGGACTCGTCAAACAGGTGAGTGAGATTGCGTCCTATTGGAGGGAGGTGCTGAAACGAAGTGCGAGCGTGATATCGTTTCTCGCTGAGCGTGGTCTAGCGTTCCGTGGATCGGATGAAATTGTTGGGTCACGGACGAATGGTAACTACCTTGGTTTAATGGAATTACTTGCGGAATACGATCCATTTTTGGCGCAGCACATTCAGAAATATGGCAACCAAGGTAGTGGCCACACCAACTACTTATCATCTACGACATGTGAAGAGTTAGTCTTCATCATCGGAAAATCTGTTCTGGATAACATCGTCGCTCGTGTGAAAGAGGCAAAATACTTCTCTGTGTCAGTCGATTCTACTCCTGACATAAGCCACATCGACCAGCTCACTGTTATTCTACGATACATCGAGAACGAGGCTCCAGTGGAGCGTTTCATGACCTTTCTGAGCAACACAGGACACACTGGACTCCAGAAAGCGACGGCATTACTGGATTTTGAAAGCCACTGGATTGGACATCGCTAACTGCGAGGACAGTCTTACGATAACGCATCTAATATGAGTGGCCGATACAATGGGATGCAGGGAATGATCAAACAGGAGAACCCTCTCGCAATATTTGTGCCATGCGTGACGCACCCACTGAACTTAGTCGGTCAGTCGGCCGTGGGATGCTGTAGACCTTCAGCAGCATTCTTTGAATTCGTGGAACAATTATGTATTTTTTACAGCTTCCACGTCGCGCTACGCCAGATTATTTGATGCCCTGAAAGCCAAAGGTCTGCAAGTACCAAAGCACCTCAGCGACACTCACTGGTCGGCTCATTCTGATGCAACCCGAGCTCTTCTAGACGGTTACAGCGAAATCATGGATGTACTCGATGAAATCGCAAACGATGAACAACTGAATAGTGAAACGAGAAACACCGCCGAGACACTTCGCCAAACGATTGCACGCTTCAGATAGGGTTCTATGCTGGTTTCTGGTCTACTGTCCTTGGTAGATTTGATCGTACGAGTAAACCCTTCAGTCACAAGCTACCGATCTCAACACAGCCGTGCAGCTCCTCAAGTCACTGGCGAGCTTCGTGCAGTCCTTACGCGATCAGTTTGATACATTCGTTGTTGACGGAGTGGAGCGCTCAGGTACGGAGGAATTCACTCGCGGATCGCGTAGACGAAAGCGTAATGTCCGCCTCGCTCCCTTGGACTACGGACACACTCCAGAAGTAGAACTAGACGCCAAGGAGTCCTTTCGCATCAGTGGATACGTTGCAGTGATCGACGTACTGCTGTCGCAGTTGGAAAAGCGTACAAACGCTTACAGCGAGATGAGCGACAGATTTGGATTCCTGCGTGCTCTTGTTCAACTCGAAGTGGAGCAGATTCGAGAGTCATGCTCGAAGCTCGTCGAGCTGTATCGGGAAGATCTATCACCTGACCTCACAGACGAAATGATTCAGTTCCAAGCCATGATGAAGGAGTCAGAGCCAGACTCAGGCCGTACTGAACTCGAGATGTACAGTTTTCTCATCGAGCGAAAACTCACCGATACTTTCCCAAACGTGGAAGTGCTGCTTCGGATTTACCTCTCACTGATGGTGTCGAACTGCTCCAGGGAGCCCTCGTTTTCGAAACTCAAGCTTATCAAGAACCATCTTCGCTCCACGATGGGGCAGCAGAGACTGGTCAATCTGACCATCATTTCAACAGAATCCGATGTGCTCAATTCCATGCAGGTTGACAGTATCATATCCGAGTTCGCTGCCGCGAAGTCGCGCAGGAAGCTTGTCCATTGATTAAGCACCGTGTGTATGTTCATTGATGTGGATGACACTGCCGTATATTTGCGGTCACTGGAAGTCGGCTATTAATCACCATTTCGGATTTCTCTTGTCCAGAGGGTTTTTAGAAGTTAGAAGATTTTTAGTCGAAGTTCGTAGTATGATTAATGACCAGTTGTATCTTAGGTCATCTCACATCTCTCTGATCTCCAAATTTGGGGGCCCCCCACAATCATTGTGCCCACGGCCCCCCACATGGTAAATCCGGCCCTGGGCCGGTGGCTCACAAGGAGCTCCTCCGCCCTTTTGAGGGCTATGTTTGTCTAAAAAATAGATATGAGAATTAAAAAAATTATAATTAAAATCGGATAATTGGTCTTATGGAGGAGCTAGAACATAGAACAGATGAGGATGTAACAGAACAAAGCCAACATTAGAAAAGGGGGACACACCCATTGGAAGGGTTGATGGACAAAAGTACATGAGATGAGCATTAAAAGTTACGACATCCATTACATTGTATCACATTACCATCGGCCACCTTCTGATTTGTCATTTGCAAGAGTATGTTCGAACCATCTGGTCCATGAGGTCAACTCCACCTTTTGTAGTGTTGTAATATTTGATGATGTCTGGCTTATTATATAGCTGCCGTTGGATGTAGTCCAAAACGTGGGTTTATGTATTTGGTCTCTTTTTGTGTCCGTGCGTGCGTGCGTCCGCAAACATATCTCGGACATGTATGGACCGATTTTATTCGTACTTGGCACAAAGACAACACATGATGGTATACATATGCACATCATTTTGGTTCGCGATGCGATCAAAGATGGCCGACTGGTGCCAATTTTAGTTGAAAAAAACCCGATGTTGAACATGTCCTCAACCATTTCTTGGTCATGTATTTACCGATGTTGTTCAAACTTGGCACACAGATAAGGAATGATTGCTTACATAAGCACGCCATTTTTTTTTTCAAGATGGCCGACTGGCAGCCATTTTGTTACTTAAACGTGTCCCCAACCATTTCCTGAACATGCATGGTCCGATTTTGTTCAAACTTGGCACAAACACGTGCCCCACTTTATTTTGCGATCTGATCAAAGATGGCTGACTGGTAGACTGGTGACCATTTTAGTTGTAAAAAAAACACCTAGTATTAAACTCGTCCTCAACCATTTCTCGGACATACATTTACCAATCTTGTTCAAACTTGGCACACAGATGATTAATGGCTTACATATGAATGTCTGTTTTGAAAAAAAATTTTTGACATCAGATCCAAGATGGTCGACTGACGGATGGCCGATTCTCCCCCAAAATATATGACCATTGAATCCCTTTTGTGCGAAATTTGCATTCCCAATCGAAAACATCATATATGTCACGTGACCTCTAACTTACACAATATAACTACGTGACCCACATCATTAATATTCATGACCGAATAGATTAATGGTGTGCAATCTTCCGTATCACACAACCACTCAAGTCAGTTGTGCATACACATAAATCTTGTAAATATGGGCTAGCCCTTTAACTCTATACAGCCAAGTTACTAATACCACGGGGCTATGACTTTTTATGCTTGTTTTTTTTTCTGCATTCCTCCACTGATTTGCCATGGTACAGTGTGCTTCATAAGACAACAGCTTTACCTTTTTGGGGTACATAGCTGACCATGGTGATGTTATTTCTGAAAACAAATTCAGTACTGTAACGGTCTCGATTTTTTTGAACGTTTGATCATAGCAGGGATGTCTCGTTTGTTTAATCAGAGCAAACCCACAATTTTAAGTCCTTTTTCCAGCAGCACTTCAGCAAGGGTTACACTTGTGAATAAATTGTCGACTGTGACATTGCGACAGTTAATGCAATAACCAATCCACAATGTTTTCACCCAGATTCCTCTGAGGTTTTTCGCCTGGTTATTTTCCGATTATAGGCAATTCCATCAATAGCATAAGATGTTTGTGAATCACAAAGCCAGAAAATATTTATGCCATATTTTGCTGGCTTGCTAGGCTTATATTGTTTGAAACTACACCGGCCTCTCAAGGGTAGCAGCCGCTCTTCCACAGTAATGCTCTCATGTGGAACAAACCTCATCCTGACAATTTACAAGGAAAAGGTCCCATACATATCAAAAAGCTGCCATTCTGACTGCTTCCAGTCGGTACTTTGATTAGTTACTTTGAGAACAAAAGGAAAGCAAAAAAAATTTAAAATAAAAATAACAACTCCGGTCACGCAGGCCCGAGTACTGCATTAGAATGTGATTTAACTTTGTTGGAAATGAAATAATTTTTTTTGATAAACATTACAGAAATGTATATCACTGACTTGCAGAAGCATTCATGGAGAATTGTGGCAAAAAAAGTTTTTGTAAACAAATTATAGCAAAAATAAAAAATGTACTGGGCCTATTGGACTCACCCCTGCAGACTAGGGTTAACTTTGAATCGAACTGTAAGTATCCCAACATTGTCACAGTTGATGTTTCAGCCATGTCTTATGGGATACCAATGTCAGTGCTGAGAACACTTGCCCTCACACACACCCAAAGCCATCTATGGAAGTGCCCTTCATCTTCATCTTCATCATATGCAACTTCATCGCTTCACACATTCCTTCTTGCATTTGCAGGACATCTGCTCTTGGTAGGTCTTGGCTGCCTCAGGTAGAGTGGTCCAGTGTGGCTCATACAGGCCGTCATCAGTCTTGGTCCAGCCCCAGCTGGTTGGTGAAGGAAGCTCTGGCCTTGGAAGCAGTGTCTGTCCCCACACATGACATCCCTGGTCGGTCGCCCTCTTCACATGCTTCTCTGGAGTTGCCCTTGTTGGTGGAATCAACTGCACGTTGTTGTTCTTTGCAAACAGCTTCTTCTGAGCTTTATCTATGTCAGTGCTGGTGCTTGTTCAGTGATACAAGAGAATGGCAAACCTTTCTATGCAGCGCATGATGTCTTCTGGTATGGTGCTTGGTACCGAGGACACCATCAGTAGTGCATCTGTTAATTCTGGGAGCATAGCTCAGATGGCCCAGACAGTCTTCTTACCATTCCCAGCAAAGCTGGACACAGTGTTGCACCCTGTCAGAGCGTGAAACCGGGCCTTCTCTGGTCCAAGCCCGGCTGCCATTTTGTGGGATGTGAAGTACTGGAAGCTCTTTCCATTTCCGAATGCCAGCCAGTTCATCATCTGGTTGCAGCCCCTGTGCCGCAGATAAGGCTAACACCACGACATCTGTGTTGACTGTCCGGATCAGGATCTTACGGTAGCCATACTGTGAAGCATAAGACATATGCAGCAACATAAAACTGTCGGCTTGACCTTCAATCAGGTCCACGCTTTCTTCCTTGAAGGGGTTGCCAAGGTCTTCTATCATGTTGACGAGGGAGCAAACATCTTTGGAAAATGCAATCTGCACACTGGCTGTCCGGTTGTGGTGACATGTGTCTACTCGCCTTCCCCCCCAGCAGGTCCCTCCATCTATTGGGACCATACTCTGTGCAAAGCGTTAGTGCTGCCTCAGCAGTCTCCTTGGCGATTGGGCACAATCCTGGACAGGTCGCCACTCTGACACAGGATACCAGCAAGCTGGCATTCGTTTTTCTGACCTCAGAGTCAGAAGGATGACAGGCAGAGTCAACCCCACCTGGTATTAATTCAACAGAAAAGGGGGGATTTGAACTCAGGATCCTAGGATCCCAAGCTCACCACCATAACCATTAAGCCAACATCAGGCATCCACAGCCGGTGCTCATCTTGGAACTCTTCTATCGCTTTGGCAACCTCTGGTCCAGCAACCATCCATCGGCAAAGGCACTTGGGTTGTCAGGAAGGCCAACTGTTCCGCCATCCTCTTTGACATAATTATCCCTTTGCTTTGTTGGTCTAATTAGTCTACTGAGACTAATTTAACAAATTATTCTGCCCAAATCATTTGGGTTCTGTTCTCCAACATGTCTACATGTGTCTGTGGGTTCAGTAGCCTTCACTTCCAACTTCTGGACAACAGTGTTGAGCCGGTCAGTAAACGAATTGAAACTGCTAACGGCCATTTTGTAAAATGGCTGCCACTGCCATCAGGTGCTGAATCCACAATGCCTCAATATCCACATTTGTTCACAATATATTGGTCGATCTCTGTGCCAAATTTGATGCTTGAATCACAAAATGCACAAAATGTTGGATACGCAGCCCCACGAATGGAAGTTTAGATTGAGAAGAAGTTCCCAACTCGGGTCGAATTAAAGTTGGGGAATGCTGAGAAACCATTCATGTGAGCTCAGAAGTGCAAACATCCATTAGCTATCTGAGGAGTCCAGGGAAAGGAGAGGTAGTGGGTATAGCACTTGAAAAGGGATATGCAGGAATTTTGATTATATCAAATGCAATGACGTATTCACTTGATAGAAAAAAATAACAATTTGATTTACAGAATAATTTTCATCTTTTTGATTTGGGCCAGTATTTTGCTTCCACTATAATGATATGGTAGAAACTTAGGACAGTAACCACTAACCAGACTTGGTCGTGTAATGATTATCATGTCTGCTCTGAGTCCGGGAGGTCAGTGGTTCAAACCCAGGCTGAGTCATACCCAAGCCTTTATAAAAAAAAAATGTTCTGTGCTGCTTGCTTCCCTGCAATTGACACTCACCATTTAAAAATGATGGAGCGTGGAAAAACAACCATCGGTCAGCAATTATTGTGCAGGCTTTGATGGGCCGAATGACCTCCTCCTGCGTTGATGTTTTTTTTGTCAGGGAACTCGTATAATATTATATATGGTAAGCAAGTGTCCATATATCCCATTTAATTATATGCATGCAATATTGCAATGCAGTGCTATGAAGAGGGTTTGCCTCGTGGCTTCAGTCAGCTTCATTTGTTCAGCCAGCGTACGTACATGATAAGCATGCCTTTTCTGTCCCCAATCCCTGATCCACATTTTCTTTCATTGTCTGCTCTCCATCTGTCTCTTTCCCCATGATCACGGTGCTATAACAGATCAGTGGAACCAGACATGCAGCACTTCACAGTAACGATGTCTGTTGCTGCTGGTGAAACTGCTCACTTTCAGCTGACTTATGAGCAGCTTCTACGTCGGCGTCTTGAAAAATACGACTACACGCTGAGCCTGCGAACGGCACACTCGGTCCGCCAAATGCAGGTATGCTTCCTCTCGCCTTGTTCTTCTTCTTCAGCAAAGGTTTATAAAGTCCAAAATGACATCACCATTCTGTTGGCCAATTCACTACCGAAGCCAAAGCATTTTTGAGAAGTATGTACATTGTACAATCATGGTGTTGACGAGTGGTGGATCCATATTTTTACTCTGGAGACAGCGACTGATTTGTGAAAATAACATGAAATGATCATTAGAAAGTTCTGTAATTATTTATTTGGCCCAAAAGGGTTTTTTTCTGCTAAACTACATTTATTTATTAATTTCTTTGCTCACTTTGTTACTGGAAAGCTGAGCTACAAGCCTTCAATATTTAATGAACATTCAGTCGTTGGAAATTTTGCACAACAATGTTGCTGTGGACGTCTTCAACCCTTCAGGCTTTGACCCTATGACCCCCATTGCAGACTTTTCCTTGCCCAGTTCAAAGCTGGAGACGTAGATTCAGCAGTTGCCGACCTTGTTGACGTTTTTCTTGTCAGTTTTATTTTCGTAATGGCACATCAGCAGGTTCTCTTTGCCCTATTAACCCAGTGTTCAGCAACAAACTGAGTCATGGAACCGTACTTTGCTTATAATCCACGGTTGGTGACAGTATGTTATTTTGAATCCGGAATTTTGTCCTCATGCAGGTTGATGTGTACATCGATGAGCCAGAAGGGATTCGCTTCCTTAAGGTTTCCCCGGTGCCTGAAGTCCCATCCAGTGCTATGACTGTCATCCAGGCAGAGCGACAGGTACATCTATCATCTAGTCTAGAAGAACAAAATAAATATCACCACCAATAGTCATTTCCTCTTGGTCACACAGCATCTCAAATAGACATACATCACTGTTCCTTGATCATTTATCGGGCAAACGTTGAAGCAAAGGCCAAAGGGGCTCAATAGTGACTACAGGGAATGAGAGCAATGAAGAAATAGACTGCAGGATCTTTCAATAAACCGAAAGCGATTTATTTAGACGTGGACGCTGAGCATCAGCTGATGCCGCGCAAATCCTCCCAAGTTGCAGTGAAATGCATCTGCAGCATTTACCGCACACCTGCAAGCAACCACCTTGCTGACAAATTTTCAGCGATCACTCTGGCTGGCTTAATTTAACGAATCAGAGAATCGTCTCTCTACCCTCACCTGTCTGTGCAGGCCCATGTGACCTTCCGTCCTTGCCCACAAGTTGGGAAACGCTGTTCGCATTGTGATCATTTGCTGATGAGAAACAACTTTCATCTCCAATACGACGTCGTACGACACCTTGATGGGGGTCGTATTGAGGTAGGGAATAGATTGTTAATAACGAACCAATTTTCCAATAAGAACAGTTTGTTATCTTTCTTTGTTATCTATTTGTTTGTATTTATATATATATTTTTTTTCCCCAACTCCTCAGTTAATTATTATTTTTTCCCCTAATTTCTTCACTTCCTCCACTGCCTAAAAAAACAAAAAGTATTTGCTTCAAATGTAATGTCTCATGAACATCTCATCCTTATCCTCTTCCTAGATTGTAGATGGCTACTTCGTTCACTACTTTGCTCCATCTAATCTACCTCCTGTACCCAAGAACATAATCTTTATCGTTGATGTCAGCGGCTCCATGTGGGGAGTGAAAATACAGCAGGTGGGCAGTTTCTCCTCAATTGAAGACCTGGATGCAAGTAGTACTTAAGTCACATTTTTGAAAAAAAATGAGCTGGCACCAGTACTATAATCTATAATGGCCAGAGCATCATTTGATACCAAAAAATTCCGAAAATAAGTCTCAAGTCCTGTATATTGGTATATGGTCATTGCTGAATTCACTAAAATGTAGTGCAAGAAATAACCAAGTCCATAATGTTTGAGCATGAAGTTCTAAGTCCATGACTGTCCAATCAAAATGCTAGTATGCGTCACTGACAAGCTGTGAAAATGGTGACCATGGAGGCTGGACAGCATGGTGTGAATGAGGATAACCTGATAAGAGGCATGACAGGGGCAAAAAATGTAAAATACCCTGGAGACTTGGCTAGAAAGAGAATGAAGGATGCCAAAGCATCAGGTATGTAGTTTCTATGCATTATACTTTGCTGGTACTGAAAAAGGCACTACAATTCGGTCATCAGCTTTTGAGCCCTCATAAAACTGTGCATGTGGCAGTGCAGTGCAATGCTGTGCTGACCCGGATTCCCCATGTATTGGATGTATGTACACTGTACAGCCCCATGAGATGTAGCAAAAATGACTGTTTGGCAATCAAAAATGAGCAATAAAGGGCTTTGTGTGTTAAAAGTACCCAAGTCCAGCCATCTTGTCGCAAAAAGTACCTAATTCCAGGTATTTAGCCACAAAAAGTACTTAAGCCCAAAACTAATTTTCTCGTTTTCTTCGTAATAAAGGATTATTTTTCCACAAAAAAGGGGTTTGTCTGCTTTGTATAGCCCCTGGAACCAGCACCAGGCTCCATAGTATGCCACCTTAAAAAAAGTATCTGCAGCATGTTTTGAAAACTTTGATCCTCAATATCTCAAAAGTGTTATTTTGTGACTAAAGTACTTCTTGCACTCAGGTCTTCAATTGCTATATTGCTTCTGTGGCCATCAATATCAAATGTCGGGTCAATTGTTTCGTGACTGTCTTCAACATGGTGCACCCTGTCCAAAACTCTTGTTTGCTTCTCCTGTAATTTAATTAAGAATATCATGTGTAATAGACCAACGCACCTTGTAACACAACAAAAGACCGTCCATATCCAAAATACGTTCTCTCCTGTGGTGATATTTTATGACTTATACCAACATTCCACACTGCGTGTCCCCAGCATCCGTCTATGTGTCATGGAGTACAGCAGTACTCCATATGTGGGGACGGCACGGGGAAAAAAAAATGGCCGCCCATTCAAATGTGGACAAAAAAAGACATGCTTAAAAACTACTATAGATTTAAGTCATAAGCTTTTAAAAGCTATAGCTTTTATTCTCCAATGTTTTTGTAACTATTAACTTTAATGCTGTCAGCATTATGTTTTCCCACCTGAGACGTTGGTTGTGTCGATGCATCATTAAAATGTGAATCTTTGTCCATGAGCTATTTGGAAGTGTCTGTCGTCTGACGGAATGGTGCAAAGGTACTGACTGCACTTACCTTTGAGCTGTCTCCTCTGGATTCAATTCTCTACCTGACTATAAACTGTCGGATTGGTGCTTGCGCTAGAAAGGCGATGCATCGCAAAGTGTGCTGTACCTTGAATGGATGTTGTTTGGTCGCTCATCCGTTAGCATCAGTTGGTGGACGACTGGACTTGCACCGGGTGAATTGTTTTCTGACTTTAGTTGGTGGACGTTAAACGTCGAACGGTGTCTTTCATGAAGGGTAGACAGGTTGTCGTTAGCATTAGCCAAGGTGCTGAGGATAACCAGCCTACTCTACTCAATTTAGTGGGACATCAAGCCTGGCCGGCTGGTTTCTGAAAGATTTAGGCCAAAACGTTTTTGGATGACCCCACAAGATGAAAATAATTGGGGCCATGAAAGAAGTAAGTAGGAGTGTCAGTAAAACGTGATTTTAAAAATTCAGAAGGAAACAGCTGTAGCAAAATATCACACCTGGAAAAAAACACACACACACACACACACAAGGATCTGAAGGAAATATCATTGCATCCTCTCAATTTTGAAATCTATATTATTCATCCAAAACCACACAACAGTTCCTGGGAAAATGTGCACGAAATTTCACATAGCAATGTTACCGTGGTCAGTGATCAAACCTCGGTTTGAAGGATGAAGTAGTACTGTTGATATGATCACAAGGGACGGACCGACGGAGATGAACCAATTGCTTAAACCCTACTTTTCGCTTCGCATGCATGGGGGCAATAACCCTCATCACTTCCACCACCAAAGGTGGACAGAGTTTATGTTTTCACCCCTGTCTATTTATCTATCTATCTCTCTATCTATCTATCTGTCTGTCTCTTCTGTCTCTGAGCAGGATATCTCAAAAGGTTATCAACAGATTCGGGCGACGTGGTGTGTAACCAGGACGAATTGATTTGATTTTGGTGAAGATTCGAATCCAGATCTGGATACACTAATTATTTTATTTTTTTTCTCAAGTGATTCTTCACCATTGAGAGATGGAGCCAAAATGATATATATATATATATATATATATATATATATATATATATATATATATATATTGTTACGGTTCTCGGAACCGTATGCATACAACAGAGAGTTGTCCCGAGTCAGTTATTCCATTAATATACGTGCAGAGAGATCCCTACCTTTTGCTTAGCGGGACAGCGGGAGTGCGTTGCGATGGGCTATTAGTTAGATTAATAAATCATTTTTCCCCTTTTATTTTTTTCCCTCCTTTTATTTTCTGAGGTGAAATCGTCTCGCTTGCTACCCTCGTTTCGCTGGCCACAGCGTACCACCGTCTATCCAGCGACTCGTTTTCAGAGGCAAAATCCTGACGTTCGCTTTGGAAGCCACATCGGCATCCACCTTCCCAAAACCCAGACACGCGCGCATGGGCGGGCCAAACTAGCGTCTGGCCGAAACCCCGCCCAGAAATGCGGACCGCATGAAGGCCCGGTCCAATCGGGATGCTCGGATTGGACGATGACGTCGGTTTCGCCATGGCTCGTCCCCGAGCTCCGTGATCTATAAAGTACGGAGCAATCCTCAGAGTTGGGGTGAAGTTGGGGTGGATGGAA
>CM068954.1:110240393-110264516 GCA_035128595.1 Eptatretus atami | reverse complement strand
TGAAACAACCAAGAGAGGACAGAACAGCGGATTCTGGCCAACGCAACCCCGGCGTCAAGATTCGCCCAACATCTCGGAAGTTCCACCGATGAAGAACATTGCTGCATCAGATGAAGAAAGCGCGAGATATACTGACTGAATCGTGGACCTGGCTGTGCCCAATGACATGGATGTTGCCTCCTGAGCCGACCGTCGTCAGAGAGACCGACTACTGTCATCACGGAGATTTGCGCAGCCCCTGCGAATTTGACTGGTCCCTTTGATTCATCCATACAGTTTGTTAAGGTAGGAACGCTGCGCTCCAGGAATCTTTTTTACCGTAGACTAACAAAACGGCAGAGTCTGCTTTGAAAAGCGTCCTGGCTTTGCTTCTTCCACATCAACCGGGCGAAACTGTACTGCCAATCTCGCTTGAAGCTCTTGGAGCGCTACGCCCTGGGCGGAAGGATTCAATGATTGGAAGCATCCAGTCGTTTCTATCGAGTGCATGAGCGTTCGCATGTACATTGTGCGAATATCATCCGCTTGTCAGACAGAGCAACATCCGCAGGTTCGTGTGGACATGAACTCGTCAAACAGGTGGTGAGATTGCCATCCTATGTGAGGGGAGGTGCTGAAACGAAGTGTGAGCCTGAATCGTTTTCGCTGAGCGATGGTCTGGCGCTTCCGTGCGGGATCCGGATGAAATTGTTTGGGTCACGGACGAAATGGTAACTACCTTGGTGTTTTTTTTGTTCTTTTTATTTTTTTTTTTTTTTTTTTTTGTTTGTTTTTTTTTTTTGTGTTTTCCTTTTATTTTTTTTTTTTTTTTGTTACTTTGTTTTTTTTTTTTTTTTTTTTTTGTTCTGTTTTTTTTGTTTTTCTTTTTTTTTTTTTTTTTTTTTTTATTTTTTTCTTTTTTTTTTCTTTTTTTTTATTTTTTTTTTTTGTTTTTTTTTTTTTGGTTTTTTTTTTTTTTTTTCTTTTTTGTTTTTTTTTTGTGTTTTGTTTGTTTTTTTTATTTTTTTTTTTGTTTTTTTGTTTTTGTTTTTTTTTTTTTATGTTTTTTTTTTTAATAATGATTGACTGCGGAATACGATCCATTTTTGGCGCAGCCACATTCAGACAATATTGCCAACCAGGTAGTGGCCACACCAACTACTTATCATCTACGACATGTGAAGAGTTGTTCTTCATCATCGGAAAAATCTGTCTGGATACATCGTCACTCGTGTGGTGAAAGAGGCAAAATACTTCTCTGTGTCAGCGATTCTATCTCCTGACATTAAGCCCATCGACCAGCTCACGTTATTCTACTGATACATCGAGAACGAGGCTCCAGTGGAGCGTTTCATGACCGTTTCTGAGCAACACAGGACACACTGGACTTCCAGAAGCGATCGGCATTACTGGATTTTTTGAAAGCCCTGGATTGACATCGCTAACTGCTGAGGACAGTCTTACGATAACGGCATCTAAATATGAGTGGCCGATCATGGGATGCAGGGAATTGATCAACAGAGAACCCTCTCCAATATTTGTCCATGCGTGAACGCACATCACTGACTTAGTCGGTCAGTCGGTCCGTGGGATGCTGTAGACCTTAGCGCATTCTTTGAATTCGTGTAACAATTGTATGCTATTTTTTACAGCTTCCCGTCGCGCTAAACGCCAGATTAATTTGAATGCCCCTGAAGAGCCAAAGAGTCTGCAAGTACAAGCATCCTCAGCGACACTCACTAGTGGCTCATCTGATGCAAAACCGAGCTCTTCTAGACGGTTACAGCCCAAATCAATGGATGTACTCGATGAAATCCAAACGATGAGCAAACTGAATAGCTGAAACGAGAAACAACACGCCGAGACACTTGCGCAAACGATGTGCTACGCTTCAGATAGGCGTTCTATGCCTGGTTTCTGGTCTACTGTCCTTGGTGAGTTTGATGTACGAGTAAAAACCTTCAGTCACAAGCTACGATCTCAACACAAGCCGTGCAGCTCTCAAGTCACTTGGGAGCTTCGTGCAGTCTTACGCGATCAGTTTGATTACATTCGTTGTGACGGAGTGCGAGCGCTCAGCGTACGGAGGATATCACTCGCAGGATCGCGTAGACGAAAGCGTAATTCCGCCTCGCTCCCTTGGACTACGGACACACTCCAGAAGTGAAACTAGACGCCAAGGAGTCCTTTCGCATCAGGGATACGTTGCAGTGCAATCGACGTAACTTGCCTGTCGCAGTTGCGCAAAAAGCGTACAAGACGCTTACTAGCGAGATGAGTGACAGTATTGGATTCCTGCGTGCTCTTGTTCAACTCGAAGCTGGAGCAATTCGAGCAGTCATGCTTCGAAGCTCGTCGAGCTGTATCTGGGAAGATCTATCACCGTGACGCTCTCACAGACGAAATGATTTCAGTTTCCAGCCATGATGAAGGAGTCAGACCAGACTCAGGCCGTACTGACTCGAGGATGTACCAGTTTTCTCATCGAGCGAAAACTCACCGATACTTTCCCAAACGTGGAAGTGCTGCTTCGGATTTACCTTCACTGATGTGTCGACTGGCTCCGGGGAAGCCTCGTTTTCGAAGCTCAAGCTTATCAAGAACCATCTTCGCTCCACCGATGGGGCAGCAGAGACTGGTTCAATCTGACCATCATTTCAACGAATCCGATGTGCTTCAATTCCATGCAGGTTGACAGTATCATATCGAGTTCGCGCCCGCGAAGTCGCCGCAGGAAAGCTTGTCCATTGATTAAGGCCACGCTGTGTAGTTCATTGATGTTGGATGACACTGCCGATATATTTGCGCGGTCATGGAAGTTCCGGCTATTAATCACACATTTCAAGATTTCTCTTGTCCAGACGGCGTTTTTAGAAGTTAGAAGATTTAGTCGAAGTTCGTAGTATGATTAAATGAACAGTGCGTCATTTGTTATTTTCTTATATTTGGTCCATCTCTATCTCTTATCTTGCAGCAACAGCATTTTTGTGATTGAATTTTAGTAAATGAGGCTCATTAGTATAAGTCACCAGCCACATCAATAACAATCCGTCCACTTGTCATCTTGTCAGATTTAATTGTAATTTGTGAACATGTATTGCCACATCAATTCTGATCAGGATCTGCCAAATCTATAATACAAGTTCAGTTTTGATGAAAAAAGCAGTTATTAATTTAAGTTTTGATTAATCCCAATTTGGGGGCCCCCCACAATCATTGCCCACGGCCCCCCACATGGTAAATCCGGCCCTGGGCGGTGGCTCACAAGAGCTCCTCCCGCCCTTTTGAGGGCTATGTTTGTCTAAAAAAATAGATATGAGAATTAAAAAAATTATAATTAAAATCGCATACATTGGTCTTATGGAGGAGCCTAGACATAGAACACAGATGAAGGATGTAACAGAACAAAGCCAACATTAGAAAAAGGGGGACACAACCCATTGGAAGGGTTGATGGACAAAAGTACATGAGAATGAGCGCATTTAAAAGTACGAACATCATTATATTGTATATCAATTACCATCGGCCACCTTCTGATTGCATTTGCAAGAGTATGTTTGCAACCATCTGGTCCATGAGGTCAACTCCACCTTTTGTAGTGTTGTAATATTTGAATGATGTCTGCTTTATTATAATAGCTGCCGTTGTATGTAGTCCAAAAACGTGTTTATGTATTTGGCTCTTTTGTGTCGTGCGTGCGGTGCGTCCGCAAACATATCTCGGACATGTATGAACCGATTTTATTTCGTACTTGCACAAAGACAACACATGATGGTATACATATGCACATCATTTTGGTTCGCGATGCGATCAAAGATGGCGACTGGTGCCAATTTTATTGAAAAAAACCCGATGTTGAACATGTCCTCAACCATTTCTTGGCATGTATTTACCGATGTTGTTCAAACTTGGCACACAGATAAGGAATGATTGCTTACATAAGCACGCCATTTTTTTTTTCAAGAGGCCGACTGGCACCATTTTGTTACTTAAACGTTCCCCAACCATTTCCTGAACATGCATGGTCCGATTTTTCAAACTTGCACAAACACGTGCCCCACTTTATTTGCGATCTGATCAAAGATGGCCTGACTGGTAAGACTGGTGACCATTTTAGTTGTAAAAAAACACCTAGTATTAAACTCGTCCTCAACCATTTCTCGGACATACATTTTACCAAATCTTGTTCAAACTTG
Source organism: Eptatretus atami (assembly GCA_035128595.1). Taxonomy (NCBI): domain Eukaryota; kingdom Metazoa; phylum Chordata; class Myxini; order Myxiniformes; family Myxinidae; genus Eptatretus; species Eptatretus atami. Next base: position 110,260,341 of record CM068954.1, on the reverse strand, counting down.
GCACACAATGATTAATGGCTTACATATGAAATGTCTGTTTGAAAAAAAATTTTTGACATCAGATCCAAGATGGTCGACTGACGGATGGATGGCCGATTTCTCCCCAAAATATATGACCATTGAATCCCTTTTGTGCGAAATTTGCATTTCCCAATCGAAAACATCATATATGTCACGTGGAGCCTCTTAACTTACACAAATATAACTACGTGACCCACATCATTAATATTCATGACCGAATAGATTAATGGTGTGCAATCTTCCGATCACACAACCACTCAAGTCAGTTGTGCATACACATAAATCTTGTAAATATGGGCTAGCCCCTTTAACTCTATACAGCCAAGTTACTAATACCACGGGCTATGACTTTTTATGCTTGTTTTTTTCTGCATTCCTCCACTGATTTGCCATGGTACAGTGTGCTTCATAAGACAACAGCTTTACCTTTTTGGGGTACATAGCTGACCATGTGATGTTATTTCTGAAAAACAAATTCAGTACTTAACGGTCTCGATTTTTTTGAACGTTTGATCATAGCAGGGATGTCTCGTTTGTTTAATCAGAGCAAACCCACAATTTTTAAGTCCTTTTTCCAGCAGCACTTCAGCAAGGGTTACACTTGTGAATAAATTGTCGACTGTGACATTGCGAACAGTTAATGCAAATAACCAATCCACAATGTTTTCACCCAGATTCCTCTGAGGTTTTTCGCCTGGTTATTTTCCGATTATAGGCAATTCCATCAATAGCATAAGATGTTTGTGAATCACAAAGCCAGAAAATATTTTATGCCATATTTTGCTGGCTTGCTAGGCTTATATTGTTTGAAAACTACACGGCCTCTCAAGGGTAGCAGCCGCTCTTCCACAGTAATGCTCTCATGTGGAACAAACCTTCATCCTGACAATTTACAAGGAAAAGGTCCATACATATCAAAAAGCTGCCATTCTGACTGCCTCCAGTCGCGTACTTTGATTAGTTACTTTGAGAACAAAAGGGAAGCAAAAAAAATTTAAAAATAAAATAACAACTCCGGTCACCAGGCCGAGTACTGCATTAGAATGTGATTTAACTTTGTTGGAAATGAAATAATTTTTTGATAAACATTACAGAAATAATCACTGACTTGCAGAAGCATTCATGGAGAATGTGGCAAAAAAAGTTTTTGTAAACAAATTATAGCAAAAATAAAAAATGTACTGGGCCTATTGGACTCACCCCTGCAGACTAGGGTTAACTTGAATCGAACTGTAAGTATCCCAACATTGTCACAGTTGATGTTTCCACCATGTCTTATGGGATACCAATGTCAGTGCTGAGAACACTTGCCCTCACACACACCCAAAGCCATCTATGGAAGTGCCTCATCTCATCTTCATCATATGCAACTTCATCGCTTCACACATTCCTTCTTGCATTTGCAGGACATCTGCTCTTGTAGGTCTTGGCTGCCTCAGGTAGAGTGGTCCAGTGTGGCTCATACAAGCCGTCATCAGTCTTGGTCCAGCCCCAGCGGTGGTGAAGGAAGCTCTGGCCTTGAAGCAGTCTGTCCCCACACATGACATCCCTGTCGGTGTGCCCTCTTCACATGCTTCTCTGGAGTTGCCTGTTGGTGGAATCAACTGCACGTTGTTGTTCTTTGCAAACAGCTTCTTCTGAGCTTTATCTATGTCAGTGCTGGGCTTGTTCAGTGATACAAGAGAATGGCAAACCTTTCTATGCAGCGCATGATGTCTTCTGGTATGGTGCTTTGTACCGAGGACACCATCAGTAGTGCATCTGTTAATTCTGGGAGCATAGCTCAGATGGCCCAGACAGTCTTCTTACCATTCCCAGCAAAGCTGGACACAGTGTTGCACCCTGTCAGAGCGTGAAACCGGGCCTTCTCTGGCCAAGGCCCGGCTGCCATTTTGTGGGATGTGAAGTACTGGAAGCTCTTTCCATTTCCGAATGCCAGCCAGTCTCATCATGGTTGCACCCCTGTGCCGCAGATAAGGCTAACACCACGACATCTGTGTTGACTGTCCGGTATCAGGATCTTACGCGTAGCCATACTGTGAAGCATAAGACATATGCAGCAACATAAACTGTCGGCTTGACCTTCAATCAGGTCCACGCTTTCTTCCTTGAAGGGGTTGCCAAGGTCTTCTATCATGTTGACGAGGGAGCAAAACATCTTTGGAAAATGCAATCTGCACACTGGCTGTCCGGTTGTGGTGACATGTGTCTACTCGCCTCCCCCCCAGCAGGTCCTCCATCTATTGGGACCATACTCTGTGCAAAGCGTTAGTGCTGCCTCAGCAGTCTCCTTGGCGATTGGGCACAATCCTGGACAGGTCGCCACTCTGACACAGGATACCAGCAAGCTGGCATTCGTTTTCTGACCTCAGAGTCAGAAGGATGACAGGCAGAGTCAACCCCACCTGGTATTAATTCAACAGAAAAGGGGGGATTTGAACTCAGGATCTCTAGGATCCCAAGCTCACCACCATAACCATTAAGCCAACATCAGGCATCCACAGCCGGTGCTCATCTTGGAACTCTTCTATCGCTTTGGCAACCTCTGGTCCAGCAACCATCCATCGGCAAAGGCACTTGGGTTGTCAGAAGGCCAACTGTTCCGCCATCCTCTTTGACATAATTATCCCTTGCTTTGTGGTCTAATTAGTCTACTGAGACTAATTTAACAAATATTCTGCCCAAATCATTGGTTCTGTTCTCCAACATGTCTACATGTGTCTGTGGGTTCAGTAGCCTTCACTTCCAACTTCTGGACAACAGTGTTGAGCCGGTCAGTAAACGAATTGAAACTGCTAACGGCCATTTTGTAAAATGGCTGCCACTGCCATCAGGTTGCTGAATCCACAATGCCTCAATATCCACATTTGTTCACAATATATTGGTCGATCTCTGTGCCAAATTTGATGCTTGAATCACAAAATGCACAAATGTTGGATACGCAGCCCCACGAATGGAAGTTAGATTGAGAAGAAGTTCCCAACTCGGTCGAATAAAGTGGGGAATGCTGAGAAACCATTCATGGAGCTCAGAAGTGCAAACATCCATTAGCTATCTGAGGAGTCCAGGGAAAGGAAGGTAGTGGGTTATAGCACCTTGAAAAGGATATGCAGGAATTTGATTATATCAAATGCCAATGACGTATTCACTTGATAGAAAAAATCAATTTGATTTACAGAATAATTTTCATCTTTGATTTGGGCCAGTATTTTGCTTCCACTATAATGATATGGTAGAAACTTAGGACAGTAACCACTAACCAGACTTGGTCGTGTAATGATTATCATGTCTGCTCTGAGTCCGGGAGGTCATGGTTCAAACCCAGGCTGAGTCATACCCAAGCCTTTATAAAAAAAAAATGTTCTGTGCTGCTTGCTTCCCTGCAATTGACACTCACCATTTAAAAATGATGGAGCGTGGAAAAACAACCATCGGTTAGCAATTATTGTGCAGGCTTTGATGGGCCGAATGACCTCCTCCTGCGTTGATGTTTTTTTGTCAGGGAACTCGTATAATATTATATATGGTAAGCAAGGTGTCCATATATCCCATTTAATTATATGCATCGCAATATTGCAATGCAGTGCTATGAAGAGGGTTTGCCTCGTGGCTTCAGTCAGCTTCATTTGTTCAGCCAGCGCTACGTACATGATAAGCATGCCTTTTTCTGTCCCCAATCCCTGATCCACATTTTCTTTCATTGTCTGCTCTCCATCTGTCTCTTCCCCATGATCACGGTGCTATAACAGATCAGTGGAACCAGACATGCAGCACTTCACAGTAACGATGTCTGTTGCTGCTGGTGAAACTGCTCACTTTCAGCTGACTTATGAGCAGCTTCTACGTCGGCGTCTTGAAAAATACGACTACACGCTGAGCCTGCGAACGGCACATTCGGTCCGCCAAATGCAGGTATGCTTCCTCTCGCCTTGTTCTTCTTCTTCAGCAAAGGTTTATAAAGTCCAAAATGACATCACCATTCTGTTGGCCAATTCACTACCGAAGCCAAAGCATTTTGAGAAGTATGTACATTGTACAATCATGGTGTTGACGAGTGGTGGATCCATAATTTTACTCTGGAGACAGCGACTGATTTGTGAAAATAACATGAAATGATCATTAGAAAGTTCTGTAATTATTTATTTGCCCAAAAGGGTTTTTTTTCGTAAACTACATTTATTTATTAATTTCTTTGCTCACTTTGTTACTGGAAAGCTGAGCTACAAGCCTTCAATATTTAATGAACATTCAGTCGTTGGAAATTTTGACAACAATGTTGCTGTGGACGTCTTCAACCCTTCAGGCTTTGACCCTATGACCCCCATTGCAGACTTTTCCTTGCCAGGTTCAAAGCTGGAGACGTAGATTTCAGCAGTTGCCGACCTTGTTGACGTTTTTCTTGTCAGTTTTATTTTCGTAATGGCACATCAGCAGGTTCTCTTTGCCCTATTAACCCAGTGTTCAGCAACAACTGAGTCATGGAACCGTACTTTGCTTATAATCCACGGTTGGTGACAGTATGTTATTTTGAATCCGGAATTTTGTCCCCATGCAGGTTTGATGTGTACATCGATGAGCCAGAAGGGATTCGCTTCCTTAAGGTTTCCCGTGTGCCTGAAGTCCCATCCAGTGCTATGACTGTCATCCAGGCAGAGCGACAGGTACATCTATCATCTAGTCTAGAAGAACAAATAAATATTCACCACCAATAGTCATTTCCTCTGGTCACACAGCATCTCAAATAGACATACATCACTGTTCCTTGATCATTTATCGGGCAAACGTTGAAGCAAAGGCCAAAGGGGCTCAATAGTGACTACAGGGAATGAGAGCAATGAAGAAATAGACTGCAGGATCTTTCAATAAACCGAAAGCGATTTATTTAGACGTGGACGCTGAGCATCAGCTGATGCCGCGCAAATCCTCCCAAGTTGCAGTGAAATGCACTGCAGCATTTACCGCACACCTGCAAGCAACCACCTTGCTGACAAATTTTCAGCGATACACTCTGGCTGGCTTAATTTAACGAATCAGAGAATCGTCTCTCTACCCTCACCTGTCTGTGCAGGCCCATGTGACCTTCCGTCCTTGCCCACAAGTTGGGAAACGCTGTTCGCATTGTGATCATTTGCTGATGAGAAACAACTTTCATCTCCAATACGACGTCGTACGACACCTTGATGGGGGTCGTATTGAGGTAGGGAATAGATTGTTAATAACGAACCAATTTTCCAATAAGAACAGTTTGTTATCTTTCTTTGTTATCTATTTGTTTGTATTTATATATATATTTTTTTTCCCCAACTCCTCAGTTAATTATTATTTTTCCCCTAATTTCTTCACTTCCTCCACTGCTAAAAAAACAAAAAGTATTTGCTTCAAATGTAATGTCTCATGAACATCTCATCCTTATCCTCTTCCTAGATTGTAGATGGCTATTCGTTCACTACTTTGCTCCATCTAATCTACCTCCTGTACCCAAGAACATAATCTTTATCGTTGATGTCAGCGGCTCCATGTGGGGAGTGAAAATACAGCAGGTGGGCAGTTTCTCCTCAATTGAAGACCTGGATGCAAGTAGTCTTAAGTCACATTTTTGAAAAAAATGAGCTGGCACCAGTACTATAATCTATAAATGCCAGAGCATCATTTGATACCAAAAAATTCCGAAAATAAGTCCTCAAGTCCTGTATATTGGTATATGGTCATTGCTGAATTCACTAAAATGTAGTGCAAGAAATAACCAAGTCCATAATGTTTGAGCATGAAGTTCTAAGTCCATGACTGTCCAATCAAAATGCTAGTATGCGTCACTGACAAGCTGTGAAAATGGTGACCATGGAGGCTGGACAGCATGGTGTGAATGAGGATAACCCTGATAAGAGGCATGACAGGGGCAAAAAATGTAAAAAAAAACCCTGGAGACTTGGCTAGAAGAGAATGAAGGATGCCAAAGCATCAGGTATGTATTTTCTATGCATTATACTTTGCTGGTACTGAAAAGGCACTACATTCGTCATCAGCTTTTGAGCCCTCATAAAAACTGTGCATGTGGCAGTGCAGTGCAATGCTGTGCTGACCCGGATTCCCATGTATTGGATGTATGTACACTGTACAGCCCCATGAGATGTAGCAAAAATGACTGTTTGGCAATCAAAAATGAGCAATAAAGGGCTTTGTGTGTTAAAAGTACCCAAGTCCAGCCATCTGTCGCAAAAAGTACCTAATTCCAGGTATTTAGCCACAAAAAGTACTTAAGCCCAAAACTAATTTTCTCGTTTTCTTCGTAATAAAGGATTATTTTTCCACAAAAAAGGGGTTTGTCTGCTTTGTATAGCCCCTGGAACCAGCACAGGCTCCATAGTATTGCCACCTTAAAAAAAGTATCTGCAGCATGTTTTGAAAACTTTGATCCTCAATATCTCAAAAGTGTTATTTTGTGACTAAAGTACTTCTTGCACTCAGGTCTTCAATTGCTATATTGCTTCTGTGGCCATCAATATCAAATTCGGGTCAATTGTTTCGTGACTGTCTTCAACATGGTGCACCCTGTCCAAAACTCTTGTTTGCTTCTCCTGTAATTTAATTAAGAATATCATGTGTAATAGACCAACGCACCTTGTAACACAACAAAAGACCGTCCATATCCAAAATACGTTCTCTCCTGTGGTGATATTTTATGACTTATACCAACATTCCACACTGCGTGTCCCCAGCATCCGTCTATGTGTCATGGAGTACAGCAGTACTCCATATGTGGGGACGGCACGGGGAAAAAAAAATGGCCGCCATTCAAATGTGGACAAAAAAAGACATGCTTAAAAACTACTATAGATTAAGTCATAAGCTTTTAAAAGCTATAGCTTTTATTCTCCAATGTTTTTTGTAACTATTAACTTTAATGCTGTCAGCATTATGTTTTCCCACCTGAGACGTTGGTTGTGTCGATGCATCATTAAAATGTGAATCTTTGTCATGAGCTATTTGGAAGTGTCTGTGTCTGACGGAATGGTGCAAAGGTACTGACTGCACTTACCTTTGAGCTGTCTCCTCTGGATTCAATTCTCTACCTGACTATAAACTGTCGGATTGGTGCTTGCGCTAGAAAGGCGATGCATCGCAAAGTGTGCTGTACCTTGAATGGATGTTGTTTGGTCGCTCATCCGTTAGCATCAGTTGGTGGACGACTGGACTTGCACCGGTGAATTGTTTTCTGACTTTAGTTGGTGGACGTTAAACGTCGAACGGTGTCTTCATGAAGGGTAGACAGGTTGTCGTTAGCATTAGCCAAGGTGCTGAGGATAACCAGCCTACTCTACTCAATTTAGTGGGACATCAAGCCTGGCCGGCTGGTTTCTGAAAGATTTAGGCCAAAACGTTTTTGGATGACCCCACAAGATGAAAATAATTGGGGCCATGAAAAGTAAGTAGGAGTGTCAGTAAAACGTGATTTTAAAAATTCAGAAGAAACAGCTGTTAGCAAAATATCACACCTGGAAAAAAACACACACACACACACACACAAGGATCTGAAGGAAATATCATTGCATCCTCTCAATTTTGAAATCTATATTATTCATCCAAAACCACACAACAGTTCCTGGGAAAATGTGCACGAAATTTCACATAGCAATGTTACCGTGGTCAGTGATCAAACCTCGGTTTGAAGATGAAGTAGTACTGTTATATGATCACAAGGACGGACCGACGGAGATGAACCAATTGCTTAAACCCTATTTTCGCTTCGCATGCATGGGCAATAACCCTCATCACTTCCACCACCAAAGGTGGACAGAGTTTATGTTTTCACCCCTGTCTATTATCTATCTATCTCTCTATCTATCGATCTGTCTGTCTGTCTGTCTGTCTCTGAGCAGGATATCTCAAAAGGTTATCAACAGATTCGGGCGACGTGGTGTGTAACCAGGACGAATTGATTTGATTTTGGTGAAGATTCGAATCCAGATCTGGATACACTAATTATTTTATTTTTTTTCTCAAGTGATTCTTCACCATTGAGAGATGGAGCCAAAATGATATATATATATATATATATATATATATATATATATATATATATATATATATTTGTTACGGTTCTCGGAACCGTATGCATACAACAGAGAGTTGTCCCGAGTCAGTTATTCCATTAATATACGTGCAGAGAGATCCCTACCTTTTGCTAGCGGGACAGCGGGAGTGCGTTGCGATGGGCTATTAGTTAGGATTAATAAATCATTTTTCCCCTTTTATTTTTTTCCCTCCTTTTATTTTCTGAGGTGAAATCGTCTCGCTTGCTACCCTCGTTTCGCTGGCCACAGCGTACCACCGTCTATCCAGCGACTCGTTTTCAGAGGCAAAATCCTGACGTTCGCTTTGGAAGCCACATCGGCATCCACCTTCCCAAAACCCAGACACGCGCGCTGGGCGGGCCAAACTAGCGTCTGGCCGAAACCCCGCCAGAAATGCCGACCGCATGAAGGCCCGGTCCAATCGGGATGCTCGGATTGGACGATGACGTCGGTTTCGCCATGGCTCGTCCCCGAGCTCCGTGATCTATAAAGTACGAGCAATCCTCAGAGTTGGGTGAAGTTGGGGTGGATGGAAAGGAAGAAGTCGTCGGAGTTGTTGGATGTGAAGGTATTGAGTTGAATGGGAAGGTTGTCGTTGGATGGGAAGTGTTGGTTGTTGTGGGAGGCCTTGGAAGGAGAAGTGCGAAAGGGAATTGAAGGAGTTGTTGCGAAGGTGTTCCAGCTGCTTGGCTCTGCTTACGTCTCACCTCGACGGCCCGCCTACTGGTCCCCACCGACACGACCTCGACCAAGCCTCTTGTCTGGTCCTGCTACTGCTCAACTCTCGTCATTTTGGACTCCGCTCTCCTCCACTCAAGCTCCTGCTCATACACGATTACCACACGTTGCGGCTGTGGGACCGAACTGCACAGCTTTTGTCGGGTGCCACACCACGGAGCATCCCTTCCCCCGAAACGCTCAGGTACCAAAAACTGTGACCAACTCCCTCCCTCCCTGGCTGCAAAAGTCTTTGCCTTTCATTGGCTTTACTTTGTCTGAGTGTGTGTCTGAGAGTGTTGGCGCCTGTCCGTTAAGTCAGCCTGTAAAGATATTTTATTGTTGTGATTGTTGCTTTTATTAATCTCGCATCAAGTTTGCACTGTGTCTGCTTTTGTAAGTTGCTTGTATAATTGTCGCACCCCACACCTCTCTCTCTTTCCCTGCATTACATCCCCAATAACCTTTGTTGTGCCACATGCTTTTCCTCACTTATTGTAAATAAATAGTAATTGTAGAAATGTTCCCAGCTCGCCTTTGTCTTTTCCTCCATTGGTCCAGCATGGTCCGAATCTAGGTTGAGCCGGGTCTTTATTCCCAACAATCCGTTCCTTCTAGCCGGTACGTCCTTGGCAGTGCTGCTCGGCTACATCCGATCCGGAAAGGTGATCCGTAGTTGGTAGAGTGATCCGGTTCGGACAAGGAGTACCGAGGGCGTGGTTCCGCGGTGGTTAAACCGCGTGGTTAATTAGGTAACCTGATTCTAGACAGGAGGACCCTAGGTCACGCGGTTGAGTTATTGGCGTACACGGTCGGTTAAGCGACCCGCCGCGTCACAGAATTATCCGTGAGCGACGGCCTACAATTCCAGGGAGTCTGGTGAGAATTGACGTAGCTTTCCCCCACCTAGTGGTCTTCTCACCCGACCCCGCCGGCCCGCAACAATATATATATATATATATATATATATATATATATATATATGTATCTATCACGATATTTAAAACAGTTATGGATGGATTTGGGCGAAACTTAGTGGACAGGTTGGGTAGGCGACAAGGACTAATTGGTTCGATTTTGGTTCAGGTCTGGACGCAGATCTGGCCTATCAATGGGATACAAACATGAACTGTTCAGCCTGCTGGAGGTATTCACTCTACGAATGCCGTTCTAGTTCCTTCTGTCGTCTCCCTTCCTATTCTTCTACATCTCTGTGCTCGACTTTTCTTTCATTCCTTCAAATGATCCTGTTTCTCATTTTTTAATGGACTGATAACTCATTACCACTTGCTTACTACTTGTTCCTTAGCTTGCAGTTACTCATCCTCTCTCCTTCCCACACCATTCATCAATTTCCTCATCCTTTCTTCTTTTTTCTCTCTTATTCTTTGTCCCCTCAAATCTGTGACAAAGACCAAACAGGCCTTGCTGCATACCCTGGGCAAACTGCAGCCTGGAGATCATTTCAACTTGGTAAATTTCAACCACCATGTTGAGTCCTGGGCAGATGAGCTTATGGAAGCAAGTGAGAGCAACAAGGAAGACGCCAAGCTCTACGTACAAAATCTCCAGGCTGACGGAGGTGTGATGTGGCTCAACATACTGTATGGAACTTGCTAGTACTTTATACCCTTTTCTCCTTACATTGCAATAATCTACAGTGTTTACCTTTTCTTACCATGCAATGATTTCATTCTAATTCTTGCCTGATCAGGAACAAACATAAATGATGCACTGCTTCATAGTGTGGGAATGCTCCAGCATGCTCAGAATGCAGACCTCATTGCCCCTACCTCTGCCTCTCTCATCGTACTCTTGTCTGATGGAGATCCAACTGTTGGTAAGTCTTTCCATCCTTATCTGTCCCTCATGTATTATATTTGCACTTTCTTTCTTGTCCTCTGTTTGCAATGGCCTATCCCCTGATATCATGTTTCTTCTTGGTAAAAGTAATGGCATCTTGAGCTACATCAATCACTTTGCATCATTCCTTTTGTCTTGCAGAATAAGCAGAGGAATCAAACAGTTGTTTGAGAGCTTGTCTATTGACTTTATTTTTCTATAACGATATTTACACAATATCTGAGAAATTGCAATTGGTATAGGTGTTTGGTCTCTTTAAGTAACCATAATTATTTCTGCTTTCTCCATTTCTATTCTTCTACAACTACATCCATCCATCCATCCACTGGGATCATACTCTGTGCAGAGCGTTGGTGCTCACTAATGCTGCCTAAGCAGTCTCCTTGGCTATTTGGCACAATCCTGGACAGGTCACCACTCTGAACAGGTCACTACTCCAACACAGGATACCAGCAAGCTGGCACTCATTTTGCCTACCTTGGAAGGATGACAGACAGAGTCAACCCCACCTGGTATTAATTCAACAACCAAGGGGGATTTGAACTGAGGATCCTAGGATCCTGAGCCCACCACCCTAACCATGAAGCCAACACCAGGCATGTACTACATACATGTCCTACACTTTCTCTTATGTTGTAGTACCTGATCCCTCAGCGGTATAGCACAGATCTGAAATACAGTGAAAGGACATCAAGACATGTTTAGACCATTTGGCCCATCATGCCCATGTTGTATACACTCCATTACTGTCACATCTACATCCATTTTCAAAGTAACTTGTATTTCCCATTTAACATCTAGGCAGGGAATTTAGGCTCCCAGCCCAGAAATTGCCTACTTCGTTTGAAAGATGCACTTGGATCTTTGACAGCCACAACTGAAATGCAGACGATACAACCGGCCTTGCATCCCCGTGTGAGTGGGCAACATGCTTCAAGACGCAGTCCCCATTGCTTGCACCGTGCAAGGACAGAAGTTTTAGTCCGATTCAACTACATAGGAGAACAAATCCACGACGAGGTAGGAAAGAGATGAGCACGCTACCAACTGAACTGTACCGCTTTCACTCAGCAGACAATACCCAGTCTTCCACAGTTGTCTCCTATCCAAGTACGAATTGGGTACGACTCTACGTTGCTTCCAAGATTTGAATGGATCAGGTACATTCAAACTGATAAATCACGGGCAGTTTTGCTGTTGGTATTTTGTGAAAATTTATTCTCTCTATAGTCTAGAGTCTTGACCCTAATCTGACAGGATAGCTCAGACAACAGCACCGGAAGTTGCGGTGAACTTGCCCCCCCCCTCCCCAATATTTGAAATGGTGCGCAAACACCCTCTTTGAAGCTTGAGGATGCCCCACATAGCTTGAGGATGACTCGCATAGCTTGAGGATGCCCCACATCTCTCGACTGCAAAGAGTGTGAAGAATCCATGTCTGAATCATCGGCAAGCAATTCTGTTTCTCAGGGATTCTGGTTTATATAAGACTTGTTGTTTATCAACCCTACAGGTGAGTATAGACATGGGTAAAATGGTTGTCGCAATGTGGATAAAAGACAGTTATGCATTAAAAGAAAGGGATGACATTAAGGAGTGAATAAATGTCGGGGATTTGGAATGGATTGAGGTTGGAGATTGTAAGAGCAGTAGGATCCTTGTAGGATGGTTTTATAGGCCCCTGTTATGAGGGAAGAGCAGGAAAGATGGGTTCATGAAGAATGCAGAAAGGCATGTAATAAGGGAGAGTATTGATTATGGGGGATTTTAACTTGCGAGGGAGAGATTGGGTCCAAGCACGTGGGAGCAGATGAGGATTTTCGAGATTTAGTCCACGATTGTGTTTTAGCCACTTTGTGGAAAAACTTATCGGCATCTCAAGGAGATGGGGATGGGCCAGGCATCTGCCTGGGGGATGGCTAGACAGAGGCCCCTGGAGTACCGGTGGAAAGTGGACGCAGCGACGCGCTGCTCCAGTGAATGCTCCCATACCTGACCTGACCTGACCTGCCCTTGGGGAGTGGGGAGGGGGATGTGGGGTTTGCATTCATTTTTTTTTTTCACAGGATCTAAGGCTCGTGGTGGAGCTGCTACACACACTAGGGAGGGTGTACTATAAATCATACTACAATATGCCAATTCTTGGGAATTAATCAGTCCATAATTTGGGGGAATTATCCCATTCATAAGGACTGGTTCTTCACTGGTGTTCAAACTTTCTCTAAATATTAAAAAATTTCTCTTGTGTGGTGTTGCACCACAGCTAGATGTACCCACAAAATATTTTTCACCCCAAGCATCATCTCACACGCACACCCCTCCCTCCAGAGATACGCCCCAATGATGATATGAGGCTATGCCCCTTTACCTATATCCTCTCCGTTGGCATCCTGCTACACCTTCCATTCAGCAGTATAGGCCATACTGACTGATCCTAATCTTGAGTTACCCACACCTCTCTATTAACAGGTGTTGTGGACCCGATCCGCATTTTGTCCAATGTGCAAAGTGCCACAAATTTTTCCATCTCGCTGTTCTGCCTTGGCTTTGGGTCGGACGTTGACTTTGACTTTCTGGAACGCATGGCCATGGAGAATCGTGGAACCGCACGCAGGATCTACCTGGGAACGACCGCTGGAATTCAACTACAGGTTGGTCCTCGCAACGTGCTTCTGTCTTTGTATTTTTATGCCCACTGTTATGGCCCATTTCAATGCAGCCTCTCCATGCAACAGTAAAGTTAATTCCATCCAGCAAAATTCAGAACTCTTATTTTGAATGGAACGGTGCAAAGTGCAAATTGCAAATTGAGTGCAAAAGTGTTCATTATGCGTAACAAATACACTCTTCCCAGGGATTTTATGATGAGGTTACAATGCCTCTGCTGTCCGATGTGCGTGTGGACTACATGCCAGAAGGAGTCGCAACCAACGTCACCAAGAGCTCCTTTGATCATTACTTCAGGGGCTCAGAGCTGGTTCTTGCTGGGAAGATGGCTGGCAGCCATGGAGATAGTCTCACTAGCCGCATCACTGCTGCCTCGGTATGTGCATTATGATTCCCAATTCCTCGTTCATTTTGGTCACCGGACACCCCCCTCCCACCACCTCCCTCCATAGAATCATCTAAATGAAGCACGAGTCCATTTTGACAGGACATAAGGCTTGTAGTGGAGCTGCCACACACATGTCACACACGTAGACACACAGATGAATGAATACATGAGGCACAACGCAGGACTGTTAGACGAAACGGACACCGACACCGAGTTTGGGAGAAGGGCTGTCACTTCTCGGTGCACTCTGGGTACCAGTGACGCCACAACAATGGTGCCACTTTTTCCACCGTACTTAGTTGGGGCATTTCTGAAGGAGGCATGTCCTCCTCCCCATGGATGCCAAACTATGGGGATTGTCCGTGCTCTTATCCTTTTAAATGCTGAATGTCAAACAAGGGAGCAGCAAGTACCATTTTTTTTATTTTTTGGTACGACTCAGATGGGATATGAACTGCCGTTGACCTCCCAGACTCAGAGTGGATACTCGAACCATGACGCCACCATGCGGTAAAGGCTCACCGAGTCTTCTTTAAAAGTTGATGTGAACTTCGGTTTTCCATCTTGTTTGTGTCGTATAAAAATGATACGTTACTTATCAAGGTATCCTCCAGGTTTGCGCACACACCTGTCCGATGGGAGCAAGAGCTTTCATGAGCCTTCAGTGTATAAATCTTTAGGATGTGTGCGTAGCTAGTGTGAGACATCGTTCTTAACATTCTTCTTTGTCAAAAATATTTTTGGCTCCTAAGGTGTTCTATAATGTGGAAGCCAATAATCTAAATTTTCACAAGTTTGGTGTTTTTGTTGAGCAGAAATTTCCTGATTATTTACTCCCCACTCCCCACCCCTCTTGCTATCCCACTTTCTGCCTTCTTCATTGCCAACACATGCCCTAAAGCAGGAAACGCGTGATTATGGAATTTGGTTATCAGCACTATCTATCTATAATTCCAGCAATCTGTGTGTGTGTGTGTGTCTGTGTGTGTGTGTGTCTGTGTGTGTGTGTGTCTGTTGTGTGGCTGTGTGTCTGTGTGTGTGACTGTGTGTGGGTGTGTGACTGTGTGTGTGTCTGGTGTGTGTCTGTGTGTGTGTGTGTGTCTGTGTGTGTGTGTGTCTGTGTGTGTGTGTGTCTGTGTGTGTGTCTGTGTGTGTGACTTGTGTGTCTGTGTGTGTGTGGTGGTGTGTGTCTGTGTCTGTGTCTGTGTCTGTGTGTGTGTCTGTGTGTGTGTCTGTGTGTGTGTCTGTGTCTGTGTGTGTGTTGTGTGTGTGTCTGTGACCGCTGTTTCTCGACAACCACTGGTCCGATCTAATTGAAATTTGCCAGGTATATTGCTGGGGACCTGGAGGATGTGCCTTTTCAAGGTTTGATATTAATCGGACAAGTGTTCCCAAGTTATGGCATTTATTTACCAACCAATGACAAGACACGTTGCTGCGTGGGCGTGGCCGATGGGGAAGGGAACTCAGCCGCGTTCCCCATTACGGGTTACAACGTACGGCTTCCGGAGAGTGATGACTTGTGTATTCTAATAATTTCTCGATTTCTTATGCGCATTTAAGATAAACACAATGCCCAAAGTTATGATCGTTTTCATATTAGACGGTGCATAAATTTCGGTAACATCAGAGTGAGCTGGTATGCTCGAAGCAGGAAGTAAATTTTTTTTCCCCTCTTCTCTTGTGTTTTTTTCCTTGCGATGACATTGCGAAAAGGCAAAATAGTTGGCGCTAATTGAATAATTGCCATTAAAACTAAATTGCGAATAATCGTAACTGCGATATGCGAACTTCCGGACAGTGAGGACTTAACTTCCGGATTCCGGATAGTGACGATTACTGTATTCTTTCTCGATTTTTTTTCTGATTTATCAGACTTAAATGTATTCTTTCTTCCTCGATTTCTGTACTTTCTCGATTTTCTTAAACACAATGCCCCAATCCAGTCGTCGTTTACGAGAGCGAAGAACGGCCTGTGTGGTTGTTTGAAATTTTTTTTTTGCACGTATGGCCACGCACGTACGGGCACTCACGTACGGGCACCGGAAGCGAAGGAACGGCCTGTGTGGTTGTTGTTTCTAGCACGCGGTTTGAAAGTTTTTTTTTTTTGCACGTACGGCCACGCATGTACGGGCACGTGAGAGCGAAGGAACGGCCTGTGTGGTTGTTGTTTCTGGCACGCGGTTTGAAAGTTCTTTTTTTTTTTTGCACGTACGGCCACGCATGTACGGGCACGCGAGAGCGAAGGAACGGCCTGTGTGTGTTGTTTCTGGCACGTGGTTTGAAAGTTTTTTTTATTTTCTTTTGCACGTACGGGCACGTGAGAGCGAAGGAACGGCCTGTGTGTTGTTGTTTCTGGCACGCGGTTTGAAAGTTCTTTTTTTTGTTTTGTTTTGTTTGCACGTACGGCCACGCACCTAACGGGCAATGCACTAGTAAATACAAATGTCCTCAAAAAATATTAATCTGCATACATTGCTCTGTTCTTTACTAACAAACACCCAGCATCCTTGGATACTGGGTCACAAGGTGTTTCATATGAATAGATAGGAGTATATAAAGAAGCTCTCTCGTAGTGAATGCCATTAACTTTAAAACAAGGGAGCAGCACGAGGATCTAAATGACCACAAGAAGCATGGTAGTGGAACCTATTGTTCCTTAGGGCTAAGCTTGATGAAAGTGCCCATGATTAAAATAGACTCGTGTTTCCATGCAAAAAGAAAAACTAGAGATAAACTTTCTCTGACAAGCAGAACTCTGGTCGTAATTGCGGCATCACTGTCAAAGATCACAATTACAAATAGAGCGGCACCCGGTAGGGCGCATACCTCCGCCAGGCTGAACAGTTTACGTTTTGTATCTCACTGTGATAGGCCGGATCTGTATCTGGACCTCTGAAATCTAATCGGCTTGTTCTGGTTACCTAGCCAACTCAGCCACCAAGTTTCATCCGAATCTGTCCATAACTTTTTGAGATATCGTGTTAAATATCATTTTTGGACCCATCTCTCAATGCCCAACTTTGGTGGCGGAGGTAACTAAAGCTAAGTCGATGGCATGCCATCGCAAATCCCCATGCTTCCCACCTAAAGAAAAACAGCCTGGCGTTGGCTTAGCAGTTAGGGTGGTGGTGGCTTGGGATCCTAGGGTCCTGAGTTTGAGCCCGTTGGCCGCTGAATTAACACCAGGAGGGTTGACTCAGCCTATCATCCTTCCGAGGTCGGCAAAATGAGCACTTGTATACTGGTAATAGGGGCACTGCATCAACGGCATAGCCGCACCCCTAACCAATGATGCAACCAGCAGCCGAAAAGGCTGCACTCGAAGGGAAGGGGACCTAAAGAAAACTTGAAAGATTTCAAAAAGTTCCACCAGGATTGACCCAATATCAAATTTTGAGGTTTTCTTTTTTTTCTTTTCCTGTTTTGTCCCCTGTGAACTTAAGTTCCCATCTCCTGGGGCATGAACTGAGGGTCAAATCCAAAAAATCGTTACATATGTCTCTCATTGTTGATTGCATATTCAAGTTTGATTTGAAAATGTGCCCGTAATTGCATTTTTCGGTATTTGACCTTTTGACCCTGTCCCAGGGGGTCTTGCACGTTCTTCCTATGTGGTGATCATAACTACCAAGTTTCGTGAATTTATACCCAACCGTTTAGGAGGAGATGGCATGACAGACAGACAGACAGATGGAGCCGATTACAATATCCCTCTCATTTTTTTTCCAAAAAGCATGGGGATAATAAACATCATACTCCCCATGCAACCTAAGATGAGCAACAATGTTCAATGATTAAAAAACAAGATCACAACATGTGTAAAGAAAAGACCGGCGATGGCTCGACCTCTCACAAAGTGCATTCTGTAATTTTAGGCAAGAGATTGTATTGTAATTTTTTGGCTCACAAAGTACTTAAAAAAATAAACCCAGAAGATACCATATTCAAACCCTGAACATGAAAAATGCATCGAAGCAAAGAAAAGGTATTAAAATGTATCTCTTGTTTGCTTAAGGATCAGACACATACAGTGTTTTGAAGATGCTTGTATCCTGAGAGCCCCAGACCTCTTCTTCATTCTTACTGGGACTTGGGTGTGGGGGCAGGTCAATGATGTTCTCACGGTAGAGATGACGGCATCAGTTGGTGAGACGAAGAGGTTGCTGGAGAAGCACAACCATGCCCTGCGGATATTCCCCAATCGTCTCTGGGTCTATCTGACCATCAACCAACTTCTAGCTCGTCGGTAAAGGCTCCATATTACTGCATGTTTGTTGGTTCTATAGTATCAAATGATAATTTATCAAAGCAATATTGAGGCAAAAGATTTCAATAGGATGTATTGAGACTAGTGCTACGTACGTGGGCTGGCAGGATGGCCTCGAGGTACTCACATTCGCCTCTAAGCTGTGGTGCCTGGGTTTGAATCTCGGCCCAGCTATGTCATTCCGGTGTTTCACAGGCAAATTTTGAACCATCATGTATCGAAGCAAGAGTGCGCCAAAATATGTTAAATTCATTTTGATGGCCACGTCCTTCCAGGAAAGGAATCCACCTGCTCTGTCCTATGCGGCTGCAGTTCCAATTCATGTGACTGGTTATAAGCTTGATGGATGCTAAAATGCTAGCTCGAAGAAACTTAATCGAAATTCAAAGAAATCAAATCGAAATTAGGACTCTGGTGCTGTGCAGTTTTGATTGGAGTGTTTTTCATGCTCAGCACACTAGTTTCTCGTGAGGAGAAGACGGCATTGTCGCAGCGGGCACTCGACCTCTCTCTCGAATATAACCTTGTGACACCCTTTACCTCCATGGTAGTAACTACGCCGGAAAAACCACGAACAAACCGCATCGCAAAGTCTGCCGAGCGCTCTTGTTGCCCTGGTGAGTTCCGTCCAAAAGCTCACTCCAACACACTACATTACTTTTCACTGTCATTCCTTATTATGCATTATTATTGATGCCATTATAATTAAAAGTAATTATTGTATGCTGGGAAGTTTTCAATTAAGCTGAAAAAAACATTAAACAGAAGTAATTTCCCATTAATTGGTGCAATGTGATGATGATGATGATGATGATGATAGTTGTGTTGGAAAAAAAACCTAAAAAACAAAAACATATTATGCACTATTTTGCATCATGCTAATTACTATTAAAATGTGTGAAAATACATGTGAAATTAATCAATCAATCACTGAATTGAATGCTGAATTATTTGAAAATAATCTTTGAGATCAGATTTCAAGTCAAGTTTTGTTTCTCAAGGAAGGTCGAATAAGATAATGATTTGAGTCACAAGGATGGGGTACAGTAACTTATTATTAACTACCTTGATTGTTTTACTAAAATCAGTTCACGATTATTTCCTTCCCACAGTTCCACCAGGCCAGAGTTTCATACCTTATGCCACGATACCACCACCACCAACTACAGGTAATGAGCCAACGGAGATGTCACAAGTTCCGTGAGTAACAAGAAAGACAAAATGAACTGGAAGGGCACTCGGTAGAGCGCATACCTCCGCCACGTAATGCCTGATCCACGAGAACATATCGGGCCCAATACACTTTTGAGATATCGTGATATGTATCGTTTTTGGCCCTGTCTCTCAATGGTGAAGAATTACTTTTAAAATTCTAGTAGTCAGATCCGGATCCAGATCTTCACCAAAATCGAATCAATTCGTCGTGGTCACACATCCAACATGTCTACCAAGTTTCATCCGGATCCGTCCACAACTTTTTGAGATATCCTGCACACACACACAGACAGATAGACAGACAGAAAGGGGTGAAAACATAACCTCCTTCACCTTCGGTGGTGGAAGTATCAAGACATCGCATTTAACAATTGAGACCCTCTCTGGGGTATATAGATCGCTGTAGATCTGAGAACGAACTATCTACAGTTAAGTGCAAAAGTTTGGGTTATTCCAATGATATTCATACTTTACAGTAAATTCATCAAATTGAACAAGCTGCTTAAGTAAGCTAGAGAGTTCATAGAACACCTTACTCCTCGCAGAGTCTTGAGAAAAAAGGACATCGGCGGGGTCTGCAAGCAGCATATTTGATTGGTTGAGATGATGTAAAATGCTGTAATATTTTGTCCAAGTACTGTACTGCTAAACAACAGGTTTTTGAAAGTGCCAATAAGACGATTTGTGTTCTACAGTGTTCAAGTATATAATTAGATTGAAATAAAAGAAAGAGTT
>CM068954.1:110218172-110233823 GCA_035128595.1 Eptatretus atami | reverse complement strand
GAACGTATAAAACACCGATTACCAAATGTACCACACGACTGACAGTGATTAAGGAGGCCAAGATTACCTCATCACATGATGATCTTTACCCTATTACTTATTCTATAAACCTCCAAACCTACACACCACTATATGCCGCTGCTTTGGTAAACAGAATGCATCACACTAACTTGGAGACCAAATGGTTGTATTTACACAATTCGTATTTGCAATCACATGTGTTCATCACAATTCTTTTTCAAGTCTTTAGTATGACTCAGCCAGGGTTTGAACCACCGAACTCCCAGATTGAGTTGGCGATCTAACCATTATGCCACCGAGTTTGGTTCATCTAATATGTACACATAGCTCTTTCTAACCACTGAATGACTGACATTAATGTTCGGTACATTCTGGGGGATGTAGAAAGCTGAAAATTTCATGTGCCGACGGACATCGAAGTGGATCTACCAGGAAAAATAAATAAATCGCAGAACCATCGGAAAGCGTCCATAAATGAAAAAAACATAAATGCAGGTGAGTGACCCCAGACAATGTAGAAATAGAAACACGGTGCGTTATTGCTTATAATGTGTAAACATACCCTGCTAGTCGAACATATAAAGCTCTTTCTAACCACTGACTGACTGACTGACTGATATTAAAGATCAGTACCTTCCGGGTGATGTAGAAAGCTGAAATTTTGCATGCCGATGGACATCGAAGCTGATACACCGAGGGGATCACAGAACCGTCGGAAAGTATCCGTAAATAAAAACATAAATAAATGAAAAAAAACAAAGATGTCATGCAGAGCACAATACTTGCAAAATCCATAAAACAAATTTGACCTTAAAAATAATTGGTGGTTGAATTAAATGACCAAATACGCAACTCCTCTTCAAATTTCAAGTCAATCGGATGAAAATTGACAATTTCAGAAATCTGGCCTATCTTGACTTTTTTGGCCTATGTTGACCTCAAAAAAATTTCTTCATTTAATTCAGTGACGTGATATGCAAAACCTCTTTAAATTTCAAGTCAATGGGATGAAAATTGATTATTTAAAATTTTTTCACCTAAGTTGTTGACCTTTGGCCTATGTTGACCTTTTGGTCTGTGTTAACCTCAAAATAATTGGCTAGTTGAATTCAGTGACCTGATGTGCAAATCTTGTTCAAATTTCAAGTCAATCAGATGAAAATTGAGGATTTTAGAAATTCGACAAAATTGTTCACCTTTGGTCTATGTTGACCTTTTGACCTCAAAAACAATAGGCTTCTTGCTTATGATGAACTCTACCATGTGGTGAAGTTTCGTGAAGATTGGTTTAAAAGTGTATTCCAGGCTATAAAGTAACAAAAGGTGAAAATTTTGAAAGGGGGTGTTGACCTTCTATAGGCACTGTATATCGGTTGGTCTGGTCTGTGATTCTGTCTGTCTGTTTGTTACTTGTGAAGATCAAAGATTTTAAAAGTATATTGATTGGTCTTGTGCGTTATTCTGTCTATCTGTCTGGTTGTTTGTTTGTATGCATGTCAAATCGCCTACAGGTCACAATTTAAAACCAATATTCACGAAATAACTACATGAAATACAAAACAAAGACAGACAGACAAACACACAAAACCAACCAATATACTTGAAAAATCTTCGATTTTCCCAAGTAATAAATGAAAAAAAAAATGCAGGTGAGCGACCCGAGACGATGGGGGAAGCACGGTAATTTTGTGTGCCGATGGACATCGAAGCTGATACAACGGGAAAAAATCACAGAACCATCAGAAAGCATCCGTAAATGAAAATCTAAATAAATGAAAATAAATAAATGCAGGTGAGCTCTCAGGTGCTTTTGTTAGAAAAAAATCACAGAACCATCAGAAAGCATCCGTAAATGAAAATCTAAATAAATGCAGGTGAGCTCTCAGGTGCTCATCAAATTTTCAACAAACCCTTAAATGAGAATATGGAGAAAATAAAAAAAAATTGGGTAAAAATGTGAAAGGGCAAAGTCACGTGACTATAGATAGCCATCATTAGCCCTGCCGCAGCACGTTAAGGGCAAGACGCCCCGTTTTTTTCATCACTTCCATGTTTCATTTATTTACCATTGAGATTCAGTGTGCATGTCTAGACGGTAACATTTTTACCAATTGAGCTTTTATCATCAAATCTTCAACACACCTTTATGATGAGAATATGGAGAACATGAATTAATAAAATGTCCAGTTTCTTTCAAATTTCCTTTTCGTCAAGTTTAGTTTGAGTACAAAGCAGACGTGGCCAGGCTTTGCATTTTGAGATGCTTGCTCATGGTAACATTGTGTATGCAGTTTTGAAAATGTAAAATCTATTTGATTAATTTAGGTATTGCTGTTAATGGCCAACTGATCAACTCGAAGCGTCCAACGTCTGGGAGCAAACACACAAGTTCTTACTTTGGACGGTTGGGTCTTGTCCTGGGACCTGCATTGTTGCTGGAAGTATCTCCAGATGGCCTGATATTCAAGGATGGAGAGACTCATAGTGGCCTGAACTGGGCTGCAAATGTGACCTTACATCGTGAAAGGTGAGTGAAATATAGAAGCAAAAGACCGCAGTCCATGGAGGTGTAACATTACTGGCAGCATATGCACAAAGAAAGAAGCGTAAGGTATTTTACCTGTACTGTACATTGGGTTTTCTTCTTTGAGAATGTGCAATATAACTGTCTTTGCGGAAGCCAAGTCCATTTTACGTAATGTAACCATCTGTATAATTTAAGCTGGATAATGTATTCATTGGCAAAGACAATATTTTTGTAAAACTAGTGGGCCCGTTGGTCCGATACACCAAATTTTCATTGGTCTTCATAGCCTTGTTGCATACCCACCTGCTGGCTGCTTGAGCATTAGCTTGCCTTTCACTAAGCCCAGACGTGCTTGGAGCCAGCATGGGGGATGATGTGTTCGTTGTTATTATTGCCATATGATACGACTATTCTTATTATTGTGTAAATATTATTAGTTTTAAATTAACTAGTCGGGCCTGTAGGTGCGGGCCCGTAGGTGCGTGCCAGTATGTGCAGCTTCGTTCCTTCGCTCTCGTAAACGACGACTGGATTGGGGCATTTTTTCAATTAGATCGGACAAACCGTATCATAGATGGCCATAACTTGGGAAACACCTGGGAAACATACTCAGGTCCCCAGCGTCAATTGTGACGTCATATCAAACGAAGAAGAAGAAGAATTGTGACGCCCCTCTCTCTCGCCCCCGCTCTCTCCCCTAGTCTGGCTCCTCCTCTCTCCCCCTCCTGTCTCGCCTCCTCCTCTCTCCCCCCTCCTGTCTCGCCTCCTCCTCTCTCCCCTCTCTTGAATTGTGACGCCTCCTCTCTCTCACCCCCCCTCTCCCTCCCTCTCTCCGCCCCTCTCCCTCCCCTCTCTCGCCCCTCCCCTCCCTCTCTCGACCCCTCTCTTGCCCCCCTCTCTCCCCTCCTCTCCCCCTCTCTCCCCTCTCTCCCCCCTCTCTCTCCCCCCTCTCTCCCTCCTTCTCCGCCTCCTCTCTCCCCCCTCTCTCCCCTCCTCTCTCCCCCCTCTCTCGCCCTCCTCTCTCCCCTCTTTCCCCCTCCTCTCTCACCCTCTCTCTGTAAATGTATTCACAAATGTCTACCAAGCACAACAATTAATTCAAACCTTGGGAAAAAACAGCTTTCAGACCCTTGGGAAACAGCTGTTTCCTTGGGAAAATTCAAACCTTGGGATTAATTAATAATTTGAACAATTAATTCAAACCTTGGGAAAAAACAGCTTTCAAACCTTGGGAAACACTTGGAAACAGCTGAAACGGATGAAGAACGATATCAAACCTTGAAAAGGCACATACTCAGGTCCCAGCGTCGATTGTGATGTCATACCAAACGAAGAAGAAGAAGAATTGACGTCAATCGTGCAAAAAAAAAAAAATTTTTTAATTGTGACGTCATTCGTGATGTCATAGCACCGTGTCCTGTCATTGGTTGACAGACGTTATTGGTCATTATTGGTTGACAGAATATATTGGTCGTTATTGGTTGACAGACATTGGTCATTGTATCACGTTATTCTTTTTATTACTGCCAATTATTGTGCTATTATTATTATTATTATTAATCTTTATCTTCTTCTTCTTCTTCTTTCGGCTGCTCCCGTTGGGGTCGCCACAGCGGATCAACCGTCTCCGTTTCGCTCTATCCTCCACATCTTCCATTGACACTCCAACCACCCGCATGTCGCCTTCACCGCATCCATGAACCTCTTCTTTGGCCTTCCTCTTCTCCTCCTGCCTGGCGGCTCCATCTTCAGCATCCTTCTCCCGATATACTCCGCTTCCCTCCTGTGAAGTCCAAACCATCTCAATCTCGCCTCTCTCACTTTGTCTCCAAACCGTCCTACCTGCGCAGTCCCTCTAATATGCTCATTCCTTATCCTGTCCATCCTCGTCACTCCCAACGAGAATCGCAGCATCTTTAACTCTGCCACCTCCAGCTCCGCTTCCTGTCTTTTTGTTAGCGCCACCGCCTCCAAACCATACAACATAGCTGGTCTCACTACCGTCTTATATACTTTCCCCTTCACTCTTGCAGCTACCCTTCTGTCACAAATCACTCCTGCAACTCTTCTCCACCACTCCATCCTGCCTGCACTTCTTTTCACTTCTCTCCCACACTCTCCGTTACTTTGGCAGTTGATCCAAGTATTTAAACCCATCCACCTTCCCCACCTCAACTCCTTGCAACCGCACATACCACCACCTCCCTCTCATTTACGCACATGTACTCCGTCTTACTCCAACTGACTATCATTCCCCTTCTCTCCAGTGCGTACCTCCACCTCTCAAGGCTCGCCTCAGCCTGCTCCCTACTCTCCCTACAGATCATGATGTCATCCGGGAACATCATAGTCCATGGAGACTCAATCTGATCTCGTCCGTCAACCTGTCCATCACCATTGCAAAACAGGAAAGGGCTCAGAGTCGATCCTTGGTGCAATCCCACTTTTACCTTAAACCGGTCCGTCATTCCTACCGCACGCCTACCGCTGTCACACTGTCCTCATACATATCCTGCACGATCCTCACATACTTCTCCACCACTCCCGACTTCCTCATACAATGCCACAACTCCTCTCTTGGCACCCTATCATAAGCTTTCTCTAAATCCACAAACACACAATGTAACTCCTTCTGGCCTTCCTATACTTCTCCATCAACATTCTCAAAGCAAACATTGCATCAGTGGTGCTCTTTCCTGGCATAAACCCATATTGCTGCTCACAAATCGTCACTCTCTTCTCAACCTAGCTTCCACTACTCTTTCTACAACTTCATGGTGTGGCTTAACAACTTTATTCCCTCTGTCATTTCCACAGCTCTGCACATCACCCTTGTTCTTGAAAATCGGAACCAGTACACTTAATCTCCACTCCTCCGGCATCCTCTCACTTTCCAAGATTTTATTAAACAATCTGGTTAACAACCCCACTGCCATCTCTCCTAAGCACTTCCATGCCTCCACTGGTATGTCATCTGGGCCAACCGCCTTTCCACTTTTCATCCTCTTCATAGCAGCCCTCACTTCATCCTTACTGATCCACCCCACTTCCTGATTCACTATCTCCACCTCTTCCAACCTTCTCTCTCTCTCTATTTTCTTCATTCATCAGCTCCTCAAAGTACTCACTCTCCTCGCTCGTCAGCACATTCCCATTTACGTCCTTTATCACCCTAACCTGCAGCACATCCTTCCAGCTCGGTCCTCTGTCTTGCAATCGTATAAATCCTTTTCCCCTTCTTTTGTATCCAACTTCTCATACAGCTCGTCATATGCCTTTTTCTTAGCCTTTGCCACCTCTCTCTTTGCCTTTGCCGCCACTCCTTGTACTCCTGCCTGCTTTCTTCATCTCTCTGACTATCCCACTTCTTTTTCGCCAACCCCTTCTTCCTTATACTTTCCTGTACTTCTTCGTTCCACCACCAAGTCTGCTTATCTTCCTTCCTCTGTCCAGATGTCTCACCAAATACCTTCCTAGCTATCTCCCTCACCACTTCTGCTGTAGTTGCCCAATCATCCCACCCATCTTTACACCATCCAACACCTGTCTCGCCTCCTCCCTAAATTCCACGCAACAGTCTTCCTCCTTCAGCTTCCACATCTGGTCCTTGGTTCAGCCCTCACTCTCTTCCTCAACCTCACCTCCACAATCATCCTACAGACCACCAATCGATGCTGTCGAGCTACACTCTCCCCTGCCACCACTTACAGTCTCTAATCTCTTTCAGGTTGCATCTCCTGCTTAAGGCCCTGTCACACCTTGACGTTTTAGCCAGCGTATGGCAAGGTCTCAAAATGTATGTAAAACGCTGGCGTACACTGAACTATTGATGTTTTTTTTTTAAGTTTTGGCGTATAATAACGTGTTGGACATATGCATAACGTATTAGTAACGTACACAGAACGTTTTAATCACATATCGATAACTTATACCAACGAATGCTGAGCGTGTTGTCGGCGTTCAAACCTATGCCAACGATAGTCTAACTTATGCATAGCGCGCGGCAGCGTATCGCCGACGATCACGTGGCGTAGGCTATTCATAGGCTGCGGCTCGACGATTCAAATCATAACCGCACTAGACATCGAAGTGTGAAGCCGCTGTCACACCTTGACGTTTTAGCCAGCGTATGCCGACGTATGAAAAATTTGCCGAACCAAGCTGGCACACGTCGAATACGTTATGGGTAAGTTTTGTATACGTTAATAGCACGCTGGCATACGTCGTAATAGCTGGCATACGTCGTCATACGCCGAGTACGTCGAGAAATTTTCAGCATGTTGAAAATTTCTCGACGTATGACACACATTCCGCATACGCTGGCATAAGTTGTAGGCACGCTACGCGGTCGTTGACACACGTTGACATACGTTACTTGTAAGTTACTCATAAGTCGAAACACGTCAATGTAATGGTTAGCGTCAGTGTTCCAGACTCCCTGTTTTTTTTTGTTTTTTTTTTTCTTCGGTATGACGGTGATGTTGACAAATCGATTTCTAGTGCGGTTATGATTTAAATCGTTGAGTGGCAGCCTATTAATTATATTATATTATAACCGCACTAGAAATCGAAGTGTTAACATCACCATCATACCGAAGAAAACAAATAAAAAAAAACAAGGAAGTCTGGAACACTGACGCTAAACATTACATTGACGTGTTTCGACTTCTGAGTAACATGTGTCGACGTGTGTCAACGATCGCGTAACGTGCCTACAACTTATGGCCAGCATTATGCGGAACATGTGAGTCATACGCTGGCATACGTCGAAAATTTCAAGCATGGAAAATTTGTCTAACACCTCGGCGTACTACGACGTATACCAGCGTACTACGACGTATGCCAGCGTACTACGACGTATGCCAGCGTGCTCTTAACGTATACAAACTTACCCATAACGTATTCGACGTGTGCCAGCGTTTTAGCCTAATTTTGCATACGTCAGGCATACGCTGGCTAAATCGTCAAGATGTGACAGGGCCTTTAAGATGTAATCCACCTGTGTGCACTTTCCTCCACTCTTGTACGTCACCTGTGTTCCTCCTTCTTCTTGAAATACGTATTTACCACTGCCATTTCCATTCTTTTGCAAACTCTACCACCATTTGCCCTTCCACATTTCTCTTGTTGAGACCGTACCTACCCATCACCTCCTCATCCTCTTTATTCCCTTCCCCAACATGCCCATTGAAATCTGCTCCAATCACCACTCTTTCATCCTTGGATACACTCTCCACCACTTCATCTAACTCATTCCAGAAATCTTCTTATATTCCATCTCACACCCCATATGCGGTGCATATGCATTGATGACATTCATCATCACCTCCTCAATTTCCAACTTCACACTCATCACTCGGTCCGACACTCTCCTCACCTCCAATACCTCTTGAGATAATCTCCTTCAGGATTACCCAACACCATTTCTCCTCCCATCCACACCATGGTAGAACAGTTTGAAACCACCTCCAACGCTCCGAGCCTTACTCCCCATCCACTTGGTCTCTTGTACACACAGTATGTCCACCTTTCTTCTCTCCATCATATTAGCCAACTCTCGCCCTTTGCCAGTCATCGTCCCAACATTCAGAGTTCCAACTCTCACCTGCACACTTCTACCCTTCCCCTCTCCCACTGCCTCCGGACTCGCCTTCCCCGTCTCCTTCTCCTCTTCGCCCAGCAGTAGCACAATTTCCACTGGTACCCTGCTGACACCGGTACCGGTGGCGGTCGTTGGTAACCCGGGCCTCGACCGATCCGGTATGGAAATTCGTTTTGTTGTCCGCATAATTATATATTATTATTAATATGCTGTTATTATTCTGAGATATCTTTGGGAAAAAATGGCATGATAAGGTGGAACGACACTTCAGCTGCGATAAAAACACCTTTCCAACACTGAAAAAAGCAATAAAATGGCCGTAACTTGGGAACCGCTCGTCCGATTAATATCAAACCTTGAAAAGGCACATCCGCGGTTCCCGGCAATATTCCTGGCAAGTTTCAATCAGATCGGACCGGCGTTGTCGAGAAACGGCGTCGCAGACAGACAGACATACACACACACAGATTGCTGGAATTTAAGATAGACTAGTGCGTGCCCGTACGTGTGTGGCCGTATGTGCAAAAAAAAAAAATAATAATAAATAAATAAATAACGACGTCAATTGTGAGTCATAGCACCGTGTCTGTCATTGGTTTGGTAAATAAATGGCCATAACTTGGAAACAGCTGAAACGGATGAAGAAGAACGATATCAAACCTTGAAAAGGCACATACTCAGGTCCCCAGCGTCAATTGTGACGTCATATCAAACGAAGAAGAAGAATTGTGACGCCAATCGTGATGTCAAGCACCGTGTCCTGTCATTGATTTGGTAAATTATAATTGGCCATAACTTGGGATCCGCTTGTCTGATTAATATCAAACCTTGAAAAGGCACATCCACAGGGCCCCAGCAATATACCTGGCAAGTTTCAATTAGATCGGACCAGTGGTTGTCGAGAAACAGCGGTCACAGACACACAGACACACAGACATTGCTGGAATTATAGATAGATATATGCTTTGTTACAATGTTATCCTAAATGAACAGGAAATGAGCATTATAGGTATATGTGGAAACTTACATGCCCAGGATGGGAATTGAACCCAGGTCTGACCGCAAGTCCTCTGGTGAACCGTACCAGTGCTCTGCCATCTGAGATATTTGGGCGACCCACTGGCTGAGCACGCAATTCCTCCACACATAGAAATGCTACTCTTTCGCTTACTGCTTCTGGGACACTATCTGCTAACCATAGGAGCAGTGAGGGCCTGTCCACGAGAAAGTCTCCCCCTGTGGGGGGTTCGATTCCATGTCTTCTTTAATACACAGGGGGTAGTAATGTCATTTATTACTGGATAATACCATTACACGCCCCCTGTGGTGATTAATAGCGGACATGGAACTGCCCCCCCCAATGGGGGAAGACCTCGTGGAAAGGCCCATCACTGCTACGATGGTTGGCAGAGTGTCCCAGAAGCAGCAGGGGAAAGAGAGTGGCATTTCTATATGTGGAGGAATTGCGTGCTCAGCCAGTGGGTCGCCCAGATGGCAGAGCACCGGTACGGTTCACCGGTGGACCTGAGTTTGATTCCCGGTCTAGGCACGTAATTTTTCCACATATACTTATCATGTTATCATTGTTTTTGTTATTTATTTTGTATTTGTAATTAGAATGCCATGCCGTGGTAGAAGGGTGTATTGGGCTCCTTTATATACCTTAATGTAGCGTGCATTTAAAACGCAGGAATTCCAACGGATTTTTTTTGTAGTTAATCAACTCAGGAGGTCACCATCATCATTTTGGTGCATTACATTCCACATCAGAACACTCGAGTAGAACTCCACAAAAAACACGCCACACACACACACACACACACTTTATACATTTATGGTAGACTCTTAAAGTGTCCACAGGGTCTTTTGGGTCCTCTGCGTCTTTTGGGTCCTTCGGAACTTTTGGGGCTTTTAAGGTCCTCGCTCCTCGGGGACTTTTGGATCATCTGGGTCCTCTGAGTTCTCGGGGTCTTTTGTATCCTCAGGGTCTTTTGGGTCATCTGGGTCCTTGGGGTCTTTAGTCTTCAAAGACCAAATGGGTCTCAGCAGTTTAAAGGGTCGAAAGGTACATTCCAACACCGTAGTGCATAATTAATGAACAGATGTAGGTAATTAATAGACACAAAAAGTATGACACACACACACACACCTCATCCATTTACAGTAGATAAGGTGGAGTAATTAGAATAACCTTGCATTATGACACGTTGAAGAAATGGACCAAGACTTGAGTCTGAGCCAATTAGGCTATGGTTGCTGGGATATCATTTTATTGAGCTGTTGGGATATCTGTCGCTTTTGCCATGAGGTGAACCTGACATTGATGAGACTTGTGTGTTGGTAGGCTAACTTTGCGCGTGGATGCCAATCAAAGAGTCACAATCGAATTGGAGTTGGTGACGTTTGTAGTGCTTTTACATCGGGTGTGGAAAGGCCACCCTGAGCATCGTGATTTCCTGGGATTCTACACCGACCCTGAGGCACATCTGTCTTCTAATACCACAGGACTTTTGGGTAATACTGCAATCTCTGGCTCAAAATGCATGAGCTTTTTTTCACTCTCTCTTCATTGCAACTCACATTGTTTTTAAAAAGAGCATGCCTGAAGAACCAGATTACTTTTGAATGCTGATTTGAATCACATTACTTTACTAGAATGGCCCTCGGTAGAATGCACAACTCCACCAGGCTGACCAGTTTACATTTTGTATCCCACCAATAGGCCGGATCTGCATCTGTATCTTAACCAAAATCTGATTGGCTTGTTGGCACCTACCCAACTCGTCCACAGGATTTCATCCTAATTTGTCCTTAACATTTTGAGATATTGTTCAACATATAATTTTTTGGTCTGATCTCTCAATGGTGAAGAATCACTTTTAAAAAAATTATAGCATCTGTATCTTCACAAAAATCTAATTAATTCATCCTCGTCACACACTCGACCTGTCCACAAGGATTCATCCGAATTCATCCATAAATTTTTGAGATATCCTGCTCAAAGACAGACAAACAGGGGTGAAAACATAACCCCAGTTCACCTTTGGTGATGGAGGTAAAATGATTGCCAATCCTGTGCACATGGTCCCCTTTCCTTACCTCCTTAGTTAGTAGAGGATAAATGGGGCTTCTGAGGCATCCATTCAAATAATGGGGAAAAGGGGAAAACTCTGAATCAACCCCGAAAAAGCCAAACAGGAGACTGATTCCTCCCCCTCCCATACAAAAAATGTAAAATTGAGACCGTCTCAAGGCCCAAAAACCCAAAAGAGAGAAATTTTTCTCTCCCCCACCCCTCTGATCTGACTCAAGGTCCATCAGGTCAAAAGAGGAGGCTGATCTCTGCCCCATTGAGCAAATGTTAAACTGAGACTTACTGATTAAAGCACTTCTTTCCTTTTATATTTTCATTCATTCAAAGAGTGATCCAATGAATATTTGTTCATGTTCTACTCGAGGTAATTAAATTTTTTCTATTACATTCATCACCATCGAGTATATTCACATATTATTTTAGAACTTAGTTCTTGGTTTATATGTCTTTGTTGAGCAGAAATAAATGATAACTTCTCTCAATGTTCTTGTTTGACACCTCCTGACGCACATTCATTTTGAGATTTAGTCCATGGGCCAGGCCAGAAATTCCACTTGTCGGTACCATCTAAGGAAACCAATCCAGTTATGATTTTTGAATTGGTGTATATATAGATCATATTTTGATGTGATGCCATTGCAGACTGGCAGCTTATTGGTAGTTATCATCTCTGGAATGTACCCACCCTCCGCATAATGAAAGCGAAAGGCAAACTCAGAACATTCACTAATGATGCAATTGCTGTTTCCACATGGGGCTAGAATGAACTGCAAACCACAAATACATGTCTGAAATGCTTTATTTATACCATCCGAATAATCCTTTCTGTCATTCCTGAAGGCAGAATTTGTTTTATGGCAGAAAGGGGCGAACAATAGGGCCTATCAAAATGTTGCTGATAAGTGATTTTCAGTACATTTTAATTATATATATGTCATACAAGTTCCCTGGGTAGTGCTACTAACCAGTAGCCTACACATGCACATGTTGTATGAGGAAACATTTATGAACTTTTACAAGTTTTTACCACAGTTAAAGGAATTGCCCTTCCCTACCCTAGTTCCAACAAGCGTCCAAATGTGAAATTTACGGATAACCCAAATTTCACCACGCTACTGTGAGGTTTATGTACATGTTTTACTCATGCATATTTGTAGCCATGAATGTCCTGTGATTGTGCCAAAACATTCACACCATGGATCAGTAGTCTAGTCTTCATCACTGTTTCAGCATCAGAGTCCTCGAGGTCTACAACCTCTTCTCACATCAGCGGGTGGTTGCTGCAGGTTCGCAACTTGCACATGTCAGTGCACTTCAGGCTATTGGCAAGGCACGTGCAGTTCTGGGAGTTTGCACGACCATCCACACTTGCAGGAAAGCAGTTGCAACACTGCATCCGGTGCTGGAGAACCCTGCATCCACTCGATGGCCAGCTTCCCGTCATCATCAGTGGTCCATCCACAACCCTTGGGACTTGGAACATAGGGTTGGCATTGCAGACAGCGCCTCCAATAGCACCTGGTAGTTTGCACGGAGACGTGCATGAAGAGGCAGTCTTACATGGTGGAAGCTGACTGGACTCTATCTCTCCCCGTCTGGCACAGAAGAGTTGATGTCGGAGTTCATTGACTTTCGTGGTGTTGGTAGACGGCACGTACATGTGGCAGGTGACCTCTTGCAGCTTCTGAAAGAGCTCGGTGGATACTTCCCATGAATGACCGAGCTGACTGAAGGCCTCTTGGTAGGTCTTATCCGACTTCATTTGCTTCAAGGGCCCATCTTTCCCCGGCCTGCAAAGGCACTGACTGTATCACAACCGGAGAACACGTGCAGTCCACCAGGGCATCACAGACCTGTCTCCCATCGATCTAGCAAGCTTGTCAATGTCTAGGAACCGTGTGCGGTTTGCGTACCACACTTCTGATACACGGGGCATGGGAGTGTTATTGAAGGCAAGACACAGCACGAGGACATCTGTATCTTCGGCAGTGATCACCACAGCCTTGTACCCAGCCTCTGCTGCATGCAGAGCATGCAGAAGCATTCGGGTGTCTGCTTCCTCCTGCGTGGACTTCAGCTCTGCCACTTCCTCCAGTGGTCCTTGGTGAGCTTGTAGCAGACCTCCTCGCGGTTACATAGAGCAACTTTTCCTTCAGTTTTCCCTGCTTTTTGGTTCTTTTCACTCCTCTACCAGGAATTGATTGACTTGCCTTGTTGGAAGAGCTGCAGAGCAGTTTCCTCCACTGCTGAATGTTGTGGCGGTGCGATGCTCCTGAACTGGATTGCTGTGCTTGCACCTCTGTTGCATCTCTCTGCGTCTTGATGGACGGTCTCTTCGGTAATCACATACGCAGACACAATCGAATGCTTTTTTTCGGCTTACATTTGAAAGCGCACGCCCTGGGTTGGTTTCGAATGAGCTATGTATCATCGCGTTCACCAGGCCAGTCCGTGAAACGTCCTTGTCATTCACCTCCTCTTCTATCTCTCTGTTAGCCAGGCTCATGCATCAGCATAGACACGCTCGGCTGTGGCTCCCCATTGCACTAACTCAGGCCCCCGCGGAGACAACACACTCTTTTGTCATAGCATCTCGTCGGCACAGTGGTTCGTTACTTGTGTTCGTCTTCTCGCGAGAAGAGCCGCTCCATCTGCCATTAGCATACTTCGACCATCGCAACTGGGCCATAGTGTGTCTGCTTCCGTCTCACCCTGGAGAGACTAGCGCCAGTTTACCTCTCTCACACCCTTTAGCAGCACGTCTTTCGCTCTGTGTGACACATTCTGTGCATTTGCCATGCGTTTCGGGTACTGTACGGTACGTTGGCGGTGCGCTCTCAGCCGCCCGCGGCGCGCGGTCTGTTCGCGCGTCTGTGGGCGTGGTCTGTGCTACTCTCGCGGGTCGCGTGCTCTTGTGGTCGCGCCGCTTTCGGATCCATACGCGCTCTCGGTGGCTGCTGCTCTTTTTGCGGCGTCGATTCAGATGCGCGCGCTCAGGGCCAGCTTGCACAACCGACAAATGCATTGAGCGCCTCTTGTCCCGTCCGGTGCGCGGCTGCTCTCGGCATCGTAGGCTACTTGATTCCTCTCCTTTTGGACCTAGGCGTCTACTTGGCCAGTCTTCGGTGTGGACGCCGCGCGCTCGCTGCGCTGGTCTACTCCGATCGGGATTTGGCTTTGCTCGTTCCGGGACTGTGGGGTAGGCATGTCTTTCCAATTCCTTTCCTTTGTCATCTTGTCATCTTGAACTGTGCAGTTGTGCCTGGAATCTTGTCTCAGGCGCTTATCTTCCTTGTAAATCCTAGGTATGCCTCCCTTCTCCTACCATCATACGTGCCCGCAGCCGCATGAGGTCGTCACCGGTCGTTTCCACCGTTAGACCGACAGCCGATACAGGGAGGATGCCCCTACTCCCTGGCTAATATAGTAGCGCTGGTAGCTTACCTCTATTATCCTTCTCTGACATAAGGAGCCTGACATGACTGTTCCGCCCGGCCGTCTTGTCCATCTGCCTATCCCATTGAAATGAATGCCACCTTACAGCACCTCTTCTAAGTAGCAGGTACTCAGGTGCGGGAATGTGCCACAGTTTGACCAGCGTTCTCTTCCGTAGATGCATGATCCAACCTACTCGAACAGGCCATTGTGATACACCTTGCTTTCGCCTCTTGGCTTTCTAAAAACCGTTGCCCCCTTCCCGGCTCTTTCCCTTTTCCGCTGCACCCACCTGAAGATTCCCCAAATAGGTCGCCATACTAGTCCTTTTACTGCAAGGATCTCGGGGATCACGTCTCTTCTCCCCTATGGCTACTTGGAGTGTACTTCCCTCGAACTTCAGGCTCTCTCAAACCGTGTACCGCCTCACTGCGGTAATCCTGATTCGTCAGAGTAGCTAATCGGCGTTCACAGATCCTGGATTCATGCTGCAATCCTTCTCGTTCCTCAGGTGTCCTCAAGTTGCTGCTGTCTGACAGTCTCTCGTGTCCTCGCTCATCGCCTATTGGAATCGTTCGAATGGGTGTCGTGTGGTGCACGCATCTGAACGAAAGCCCAACCTCTTTCCATTGAAGCTGCGCATGTATCTTCGGGCGTGGATCGCAGCGGCAGTCGGGACATCTGTGCGTAGTAGTAGGTAGGAATCGGGCGGGAATTGTTGTCAATAGGCAACAGCACCACTGAATCATCTCTCCGGATGGATGCGTAGGTGTAACATCCAGTGTCCCCTTCCTCTGGATGCTACGAAGGAGTGCCAGCATGATCTCACCATGTCGACATAGACATCAGATGCTTAGAGATAGCTCACTTTCCCACTCCCTGAGGTAGGTTAATGGTTAGACTTGGAAGTAGCTCCATGGTTGTGGACGCATGGAGTTTTCTCCGCACCTCCGGTGACGCAGTCCCGAGCCC
>CM068954.1:110202406-110218072 GCA_035128595.1 Eptatretus atami | reverse complement strand
CCCAATGCAAAATCAGCCAAAGACAAGCAATGAGCAAACCTCAACTCCGCCATGATGGAACGTGACGTCAGAACATAATGCCCGCACGTGCTCGCACCTCTGGGATTTTAATCCCGTCTTTTTGTTGTTGTTGTTATAAAAGTTATTATTTTGAATGTTTTCTGAATTTTTTTTAATGCTGGACATTACCAGAGAAGAACTCATCCTTATCCCGCCCAGAATTACGGGCACGACAATTCCCTAAATTGTCGTCCCGGATTTAATTATCACCTGTTGTGTGGAGGGTGTTCAGATTTATCCCATAATGCCGTGCGCGCCGCCATGTTGGTTGTACGAACTTCCTTGCAACGACAGCGTCAGCAGCTCCACAATTATCACGTTTATCTCGTTCCTGCAATGGAAGATTACGCGAATTATTTGGCCTTGTTAGGTCTCTTTACCTTTTCTCGTTGAGTTTGCCAACAAATATGGCGCTCGCGCACTGCATCATGGTACTGAAACCCCTCCATTCACCTCCACCGAAGCGACACTTTCCCGCGCATTTTATTTATTGAGATGTAATTAGCAGTTTCGTGCTGCTGAAACAGTTTCTTGGCGAAGGTTACACTGGTGGTTTGCCATTGCCTTACCAGCGTGCTTGTCAGTGTATGTCCTTTTAAATTCTGAGCGTCAAACAAGGAAGCAACGCGAACCATTTAAAAGAAAAAAAAATCACTACCGATTTCGAACTCCAATCTCTCGGACTCAAAGTGGACGTTCCAACGTCTCACCATTACACAGCAAGTCTAACCACATGTGAGTAAACATAGAGGGAATTAAGGTCTCCCTCCACCCTGAACCCCTTGGATGATTAATCTTCTTTTTCACCTTCCTGTGAGCCTGGCATTGGCTATGGTTAGGGTGTGGCTGGTTAGTGTGGCTATGTTTGGTGTGGCTTGGTGGTGTTGGCTTAGTGGTTTGGTGTGGATTGGTGTGGTGTTGGCTTAGTGGTTAGTGGTGGCGTGTGGCTTAGTGGTTTGGGTGGTGGCTTTGGTGGTGTTGGCTTAGTGGATAGGGTGGTGGCTTGGCGTTGGCTTAGTGGATAGAGTGGTGGCTTGGGTTGGCTTAGTGGTTAGGTTGGTGTGTTGGCTTATTGGTTAGGGTGGTGGCTTAGTGGTTAGGGTGGTGGCTTGGGTTGGCTTAGTGGTTAGGTGTGTGTTGGCTGTTAGGGTGGTGGCTTAGTGGTATAGGGTGTGTGGTTGGTGTGGCTTAGTGGTGTAGGTGGTGGCTTGGTTGGCTTGCTAGTGGTTAGGGTGGTCTTGGGTTGGTTAGTGTTAGGGTGGTGGCTTGGGTGGCTTAGTGTGTTAGGGTGGGCTGGTGGGTTGGCTTAGTGGTTAGGTGGTGGCTTGGGTTGGCTTAGTGGTTAGGGTGGTGCTTGGGTGGCTTAGTGGTTTATGGTGGTGGGCTTGGCTGTTGTTAGGGTGGTGCTTGGGTTGTAGGCGTGGTTGCTTGGCGGATGGTGGGGGTGGGGGGGGGCGGTGGCTTTTATTGTTAGGTGGTGGTGGGTGTGGCGTTGGTAGCTTAGGTTGGCTTAGTGGTTATGGGTGGTGCTTGGGTTGGCTTAGTGTTAGGGTGGTGGCTTGGTTGCTTAGTGGTTAGGGTGGTGACTTGGGTTGGCTTAGTGGTTAGGGTGTGGTTGGTGGCTTAGTGGTAGGGTGGGGCTTGGTGGCGTTGGCTTGTGGTTAGGTGGTGGCTTATGTATGATGGTGGTTTGGTTAGTGGTTTGGTGTGGTTGGCTTAGTGGTTTAGGGTGGTGGCTTGGTGGGTTGGCTTAGTGGATAGGGTGGTGGCTTGGCGTTGGCTTAGTGGTTAGGGTGGCTTGGGTTGGCTTATGGTTATTGGTGGTGTTGCGTTCGTGGATTAGGGTGTGGCTTGGGTTGGCTGAGTGGTTAGGTTGGTGGCTAGGGTGGTGGCTTGGGTTGGCTTATGTTAGGGGTGGGGTGGTGCTTGTATGTGCTTAGTGGTTAGGTTGGTGCTGGGTTGGCTTTAGTGTAGGTGGTGGCTTGGTGGCGTTGGCTTAGTGGTCTAGGCTGGATCCGCGCGTTTCGGCCTTCCTGACTTGAAGGATCCAGTACGATGCAACAACCGTCTCGTGAGTAACTTGCTGTACTACCAAAGCAACTACCTGCTCGTGGTAGCGGCTGTTGTGCTGCTTGTCGGGTAAGAATCTTCTTTGTTTATCACACAGTCGAGGCTCGTGGAAGAGCGACAACACTGAACTGATCAGAATATAAAAGGAAGAGGAGAAAAATGGGCGAAACACCGACAGCAGTGTTAAGGATAAAATAGAGGGAGACATGGACAAATGAGATGTGGGAAGGGAAGGTGGGTCAGGGAGTGGACAAGATGGTTCACATGCAGACCCTCAGGAAGAAAAAAAACTTGTAATTTGGAAGGAGGGGCATGGGGGGGTAACGGCTCAGAAAAGATCATGGTTTGAATGGGGATGATCTCAGATGATGATGATGATGATGGTGGTGGAGAACAGCTGCCTTCCAAATGTGGAGGGAAGGGTGAGATTGAAGAGAATGTGAAAGTTGGTTCCACAGGTGGGGGGGTGGGGAAGAGGCACGAATGAGCCCTGCAGAAACCTGGCAGGTGGACAGCTTGGAGGCGAGAGTGCGTACGAAGCGTACCTCCTAAAGTAGTCAAAGCTATGCTGCCAGCTACATGTCATGTTCACAGTGTACCTGCCATAAGCATGATTTGCATGTGGAAACATAACAGGGATCTCGTGGGATTGACGGTCGTTTTGATGTTGATAAAATAATTAAATTGGAAACTGTCTCAACAATTTCTTCCTCTTCCAGCTACACACAGCCGTTGCAGATGTGTTTGGGTGCCCTGGTATTGGGGTGCATATCCGTGACATTTGTCTACGCCTCTGAGAATCACCTGGGCCATGCGTCGCTTCCGCCGGAACCATTCTGGTATCTACACAGCTGCAATCCTGGCTGCCAGCTTGCTGTTGCTGCAACTCTCGGCTGTATTCTTGTGTTTCTCTTTGGGATTGCTCTCCCGATACTTGGTAAATGTATACTTGCGCAATCACAACTACCTTTTCCTTTTGCTCTCTGCAAATTGTGCTCCTCTACGAGCGTCGGTCCGGTTGTGGAATATCTGGTGCCATAGGAATTGGGTTTTTTTTCAGTTTTTGCAGGTGTGTTTGGATGACAATGAAGCATCCATGTTTTAGTAAATTCCTTTATTGCTTAATTTTGATCATAAATGGCTATGACATTGTCACTGAGCTCAACAATCATTTACTGCTACTACTAATATTTGACTTTCATGGTCCCACCACCTTGTGAGGTTGACAAGTGTGGGTTTTTTCTCTCCACATCCCAAGCAGCTCCACGGCCTTCCCACCTTTTACACGTCTCCTCTCGCATCTCATTCCACCTTCATTTTGGTCTGCCCTTCTCCCCCTCCCAACTGCATCCATAATCAAACACCTGCATGATCACATTTCCCTCCCTGCTGAACACATGTCACAACCAATGCAGATGTGCCTTTATTTTATCTTTACATTTTTTTATGCCTCCAGGATGACGTTGTCGGAGGCATTATGTTTTTGGGTTATCCATCCGTCCATGATAGGTTTTTGTTGTCGTGATAATTTAAGAACTGAAGGGATCTCAGTCAAACTTGGTACACGAATGTATTGTTGCGGGCCGGGGGAAGGTGGCGAGAACGACCACAAGGTGGGGGAAGTTACGTCGTCTCCCAACAGATTCCCGGAATTGTAGGCCGTCACTCTCAGATAATTCCGTGAGCCGGCGGGTTGCTTCACCGACCATAGGCGCCAATATCTCAACCGCATGGTGTAGGGTCTTTTTTGTCGAGAACCAATTTACCTAATTAACCACGTGGTTTTGACTACCGGGGAACCATGCCCTCGATGCGCCTTGCCCAATCCGGTTCACTCTACCAACTCTACCAACCACCTTTCCGGATCGGATGCAGCCGAGCGGAACCACCAAGGACGCAACCGGCTCGGATGAACAGATTATCGGGAATAAGACCCGGCTAGAACTCAGATCCGAACCATGCTGGACCAATGGAGGAAAGGACAGAAACGAACTGGGAACATTTCTACAATAATTTATTTACAATCAACTTACAAAAGAAGGACACAGAGCAGACATATTGTGAGAATACAGGCAAGATTTACAATGATCAAAGCACTTTTACAGTACTACTTCCTAGACGGCACCACACACTCAGACTAAATAAACCCAGATGTATGGCAAAGGACTTTTGTAGCCAGGGAGGGAGTGAGCTGAGGTCGCAGTTCTTTCGGGTACCTGAACGTTGGAGGGAAAGGGATGCTCCGTGGTGCGGCACCTGACAATGGTCGTGCAGTTCGACCCACAACCGCACGTGTGGAGTTCGTGTGTGCGCGGAGGGGCCCGGGTGGAGAGCGTGGAGTCCAAGGTATGAACGGGGCTTGAAAGTGTGAAAGAGCAGGTGGAGTTCCCAACGCTTGATGTCGTAGGGTAGACCAGTCACAAACAGTGTGTGAACCTTTCTTGGCTCCGCGATGTGGGATCCAAGGCACCCAGGATCATTGGGTATCTCCCACGATGAGGCTGAGTCTTTGGGTCTCTCACTCTCTCACTCTCAACGAACTCTCTGACTCGCCCACACCCTCTCAAGACGACTCACTTTCCAGCTCACCCTCTCTGAACGAACGACCCCCGAAAAGAAGAACCCCAGACTGAGAATGGTGTCGTAATTTATAGATCCCCAAAGTCGGGGCGGGGCCGTGACGAAGCAGATGTCACTGTCCGCACTGGTTGGCCAGGGCTTCCATGGGGTCCGCCCTTTATGGGCGGGGTTTCGGCCATGCCGGGAAGCCCACCCACTCCACGCGTGTCCGGATTCGCCAAAAAGGTACTGCACAAAGATTTTGCCTCGGAGAGCGAGAAGAATGTACTGCACAAAGATTTTGCCTCGGAAAGCGAGAAGAAGGTACTGCACAAAGATTTTGCCTCGGAAGGCGAGAGGAAGGTACTGTGGTACAAAATAAAAGGGGAGAAATGATTTATAAACCTAACTAAAAGCCATCGCAACGCACCCCCTTGTGCTTTCCCACT
Organism: Eptatretus atami; assembly: GCA_035128595.1. Lineage (NCBI taxonomy): Eukaryota > Metazoa > Chordata > Myxini > Myxiniformes > Myxinidae > Eptatretus > Eptatretus atami. The sequence continues at coordinate 110,212,934 of CM068954.1, read as the reverse complement.
ACACACAAGGAGGGGTTCTATCTGCACATATACTTAATGGCATAACTAACTTTGGGACAATTATGTTTGTATGCATACGGTTCCTAGAACCGTAACAGTATAATGATGAAAAGATGAACTGCTAACATTATGGGGTCAACAGGTCAAGGTCTCGTTCGGTAAAAATTCTGTTGCTGCACTAACTTGTGAACCAATGATGGGATTTTGACCAAACTTGGTATAAGTGTATATTATGATGCAAAAAAGAACTGATTGGATTTCAGTATCAAGAGGTCAAAGGCCATGTCAGGTAAAAATGTGATACTTGAGAACAGCTGAAGGGATTTTAATCAAACTTAGTACAAGTATGTATAAATCTCTGTCAATGTGTCCATCCGTGATAGATTATTTGTTCCTAAAAAGTCAAGGGTCAGAGGACAAATTAAAACTTTTTAATACGATACCTTTGGCTATGGGATTTGAACTAAATTAAGTACATGTACCATGATGTACAAGTCTATGTGCAGATTAAATATTGAGGTCAAATAGTTGAGGTTTTAGGTCAAAGTTGGAATAAATAAAGACTGTGTTGGCGAGGGCATATTGGTCGGTCGGGACATCGAATTCTCATTTTATAGTGCCCCTTACTCATTCCTATCTTTTGATGTTCTCATTCCTCTTATTTTCCCTCAGTGATGCCCTTCAGCACTCACAGCAGTCATTTATTAAGTATGAAGATGGTTTAGATGCTATGTCGCCATTGTAAAATTGTTTGTTCGACTTTTTTGCAGTCACTCTGGTCCATGCTTTGTTTCGCCTTCGTAATGTCAAGAACAAGATCGGGAACAAAGCGGAGAGTTTTGGACTTAAGCGAAGCCCCATGGGTTTGATCCTTGAAGCTGTGGGGCAGGAACTGGATGGTGCATCGTAACGCTGCACACAGTAATTTGTGACCCAGCTTGCTTTGCTACACGTGTGCACGAGTGAAGTCTGGTATTTTTCTTTCGACATCCCTCACTACCCGCATGTACAGCTTAATTGGGTCATCATAACAGATACTTGAGGGTGTTTGTGTATTTCCTGTTTATGATCTCTTGGACCTGGTGTTATAATTTGTCACTGATCCATTTATGAACCACTTCCTGACTTATTGAGGGTTATGTTTTTCCCTTTAGGTGTTTTGGACATTGGTGTGCAAAGATTGTATTTTTGAAGCCAAATTAAATTAATCAAGTGCATGGAATGAGACATTGTCAGGAAGGATGGGAGGAGGGGAGAGGATGTGAATAAGAGCAGTGGTGTACAAAATAGGAGGGTTGAGGTCAAAAATGCCTATGGTGATTTAATAAATAAATTGCCCCTTCTACAATGTCCTCTGCTTCAAACATGGGGGTTTGATCTCTTGACCAATTAATTAGTGAAGCAATCTCTACCATCTTTCCCATCAATACTCAAATATATATTTTAATGGCTGATTTGTCTTTCCCAGTCTTTTGTACAAATACTTGAGCTGTATCTGGTAAGTGGTTCATAGTTCTTGCGATGCATGATTATTTAATCCTTGCATTATTTTCTGTTTTACACAATTAACCCAATGGAGCATTACATAGTAATAATAGCTTTAATGAATTATGAACTTTGTTGAAAGGTATGTCATGGGACTTTTTAAAGCTGATGTCATTTCCTGCATGTGGCACCATGTTTATGGCAACAATTGAGTGGTTGTCAGTGGGAGTAAAGGCCGTCTATTTATTACATAATGAAAACAAACAAATGGAAGTTTTTGCTCTATCCCTCCATATGTGCTCTTCCCCTCCCTTATTTTCCTTTCTTTCACTCCTCTACCTCTGTTTTTATTTAAGCAATTTTTCCCTCCAACCTTGAAAAGCTTGGCATGCACTTACATTGGGAGTAATGCTTTAACCATCATAGACCAATGATGTGAACCAAACAACAAAATGAAAATTGTAGTGCCTTTAACAGAGCATGAAGTGGTGGTCATAAAAACTTTGCAAGAACTGACATTGTACTATAACACTTGAATCCCCAATAAAGTAAGTCAGCTGTCCCACTTACCAGGCCAGATCGAGTTAAGTGCGCTAAAATAATCTTTCCTGAACAGCACCTTTGCTGGTAGCTGGGAAAAATGTCTGAAGGTGGCAGTGATCTTTGGTAAGTGAAAGCCTGAACTTTGGATTCTTATTTTTCAAAAATTGTACCATGTAGTATAATCTTAGCTCTGTTGTACATTGGCACAATAAAAGTTAATGCAAATACTCTCAATGGTTTCATTTGATTTATGATAACTGCAGGGTCATAATAATTGTGTGGTGGTTGAAGGGAAGAACCTTGAGTGGAGCATTAACCTTGTGTCCATGTAATTGAATGGGATGTTTTGCCACAAGTATGCACATCTTGCACTGTCCAACTAATAGATTAATAAAAATAACTAAAGTCAATGTACTCTGTCAGGTGTGATGTTTGAGATTGGTCTGATCATAGTCCTGTTTCAAATGGAAAGGAAGACTGACCCCAATTCTGTAAGATCTAAAAATGGAGTATGGCATGCATGGCTGATTGTTTGTACCTCTGAAACTGGAAGCTTTTAAAATTATTTTTTTCCCCAGGTGCCTGTTCATGTATAGATTTACCATAACTTGGTAAAAGTATGAACTGGTTGGATTTAGGTTCAATAGGTCAATCATACACCCTTTGAAAATCATTTTGCAGATCAAGTTTAGAAGTTTTTTTTTTTCTTCATCATGTGGCTACATGAGCTTGATGTGATTTTTGAAATGCACAGCTGTTGGACTACATCCACCATCTTGGTTTTCTTGTGGGTCTAACATTAGGCCTGTCAGCCTCTGCTGAGTATACTGTCCAAGTTTGTTCAATCAGATTTGCTTGGGTCCAGTGTTCATGATTAAGGACCCCACAAAAGTGGGTGTTTCTAGAATATTAAGATTTAATCAAGGCAACATGAATCCTGTAGTTGTATTGGCCAAGTACAACAGTTCCTGCAGTCCCCTGTCATACACAGCCAAGGTATTTGTCTTGTTTCTCACACCAACAGGCCTTTGGATCAATTGTTGGTTTTGTGGGCATATGTGGTAGTTGGGCAAGGAGTTGTTGCATCACTGTGTATTCCTTCCCCCATGATTCAAGAGGGGGTGGATTTTCAAAGTGGTCAACAGTGGCAGCTTTGACATGACCTGCTGGATTCAAACTGGGCAATCAAAGCAAGGCTGGTACAGGTGGCAAACGGCACCAGTTAGATGCTTTGGCATATGCCTGAAAGTTTGTTCAAAGGAAAGGCCTTCTCTGTAGGTGGCATGGTGCATCATATCTAGCTAAGTATGTATATGTATGCTGAGACAAACCTTGGCTCAACCTCCTCTGAGCACTTTGACATCTTTGCAATTCCACAAGGCATGTCCTCATCCACATTGACTCCTGGGTTGGTAGACCCATGGCTCTTGACACCAAGGACCAGCAGCATTTGGGAACTACACTAAAACCCCTTCAATGACATCCACATGTATATTAGCACAAAAAAAAACCTAATGGGGGTGGGGAGGAGGGTCCCCCATGTCCCAAAACATTAAATGCTGGTGTCAGCTTAAGCTTTCAAAAAAAAAAATGTATTGACATTTCAAAAATGTATTGGGCCCGATATGTTCATGGATTAGGCATTACATGGTGGAGGTATGTGCTCCGAGTGCCCTTCGTTTTGCAATTCATCATTATATGTTCAAGCAGCTTTGTGTAATCATTCGTGCAGTTAGCTTGGAATACATCGTACATTCAATTTACAATACAAAGTTTTCTAGGAAGTGGAGAAGGGTTTGACTCCTCTGCCAAGCACTTGCTGAAAGGTTTTTAAATGTTAAATGATAGCAGATGTGAAAGGGATCTTCAAGTATCACTTTTCTCCAACCAGATAACTTGACAATGCCAATTCTTTCAGCACACAATGTGAACTGTACTTCCCAATGACAAGGTCGGTTACATAATGCATGCCATCAAGGAAAACATGGCATGTAACTGCCAGATAATGTTTTGCTGGCAATTGTTAACCATCCAATCCAAGAATATACATCAGAGTATTTAAAGTTTTATTTGAAAATTTGCTCAAAAACAAGACAATCCAACAATTTAAATAGATGTGACAACACAATAAAACCACTTTGTTTCAATAGTTACACAGACAGTTCATATATTAGTCGGTCTCCACCCCACCGCAGTGTTACATTACCCCATTTTGCATCGTGGCATTTCCAAAGTCAGTCCCATTCATCATCCTCACCACATTCTTCATCTGAACTGTCATCTGCAAATGACAAAAAAAAAAAATTTCGGAAGTTACATTGTAAAGCCATCACATCACAAAGTTGATTTGCTTGACTGGCACATGCATGCTGTTCCAAGGGTTGTGTATCTCAAAAGATATTTTAATCAGAATGAAAGATTGTAATCCAATGTAGGGACAGTGATTTTTCTTTCCATTGAAGAAAAATGCCAGATTGGTTCAGGAAATTAAAAGCAAGTTTATGGTATTTACACATGACAATTTAAATCTAAATAATCGACAACAAATGTTTTCTTTGCATCCAGCCTGGATGGCTTCAGCAGGGCACACCAAAGTGCTTTAAAGACCGAGCATTTAAATAGTGGATCCAAGCGCATGTGCACATGACATTTAATGCACTGTTGCATTTATCGGGTCAGAAGGGCTTTTTGGATTTGTATTATGCCCAACTGCAACCCCACGTTCTGGTTAATGGATAGTAAGGCAGAGACAGTGCTTGTCTGGCAGACAGCTGTCACAGATCATGCAGCTCAGGCTGTTGTCGGACAATCTGTGCCAAATTGCTCCATCATATACTTCTTTTTCTTAAGCTGTTCATCAAGTTTAGTTCAAGTGCAGACAGACGAGCTTTGCATTTTGTGATATTTTGTAGTTCAGTGCATTTTCGTAAATCCGTCTCACATGTAACTGAAACTTATCCTGAAATTGGATCAGTCCATAATTTTTTTTTTTATTTTTTTTTTTTTGTTACATTTCCTCGTTGCTATTAAAAAAAATTCCCTGTTTCGAATGGCTAATTCAGTCTTTTCCATGATCGCAGAAAAAGAAAAAAATTAAATTACACAATTTTTAAAATGTGCATTAAAACTCCAGCTTGCAAACAAATCACATACAAGACAGAAGTTTTACAACTTTTTTGTTTTTATTTTAAGAACAAGTCGACACAGTCGATGGGATTTTAACCTGGAGTCTGAGCATCATGAGCTCAATGTGCAAATGGGAATGCAAAACAAGCAAAATTTGGAGTCAAAATGTTAAAAGCAATAGTTCAAATGAAAAGCAAGGTTTTTGTACCTGACTGTTGGAAAACTCTATTTCTTCTGTTCATAGCTTCAAGAATAAGACCCATAATTCCATCCTTTGAGCTTGGAGTCACAGCTTGCTGTTCTTCAACAGGAAGCTGAGGGATAATACAACATTGCAACATAGCAAGCCACCGTTCTAGCTAATTATTTCCATTCTTTGTCAAGCAATGCAAACATTTTCATAAATTAATCTGTCTTAAATCACAACACATACCATAAAAATAAATAAATAAAACCTTATTTGATTGCAATTTTAGGTTGGTAGTTTCCTTCAAGAGGTCGTGGTGCTGTGGGTCGGAGGCCAATAGAGATGCAGTTTCAAAGTAATCATCAACAGCTTCAACACAAAGCCAGTCAGGTTTGTGTATCATATCTTCATCAGTCAGGTTTTGTACAAGGGCATGGCTCACAAACTTCATCTTTTCAGAATGTCTGTCCACTTCCAGAACTGGGATGGGAAGAGGATCAAAGGGAATGCTTAGAACAGGGGTCAAGTCAGCTGGCATGGTCCAAGTAGAGAACCTCAGATTTGGGTCTGTCCATATCAGAGCATCAGCCTCAGACTGAAGGCTTATAATACACTCGGCCATTTTGAAGAGCTCTTGGAAAATCTATCAAACAGGTTAGAAGGTGAGTAACAGTCAAGAAGCAATAATTTCAAGAGTGCAAGCAGATATCCCAGCTATGATTGCTATTTAGGTAAACACTATGGCAATCCAAGCAAAGTACAAGAGAGGCCTGAAAAATTAAATTTATAGGACAGCATGGATGTGTACACAAACATTCCAAGAGACCTGCTTCACCACCTGGCCTCAACAGCTCTGCCTGGGAGTTGCGAGCATCATTTGCACGCTGTTGTACTGAACGTAGAGAGAAGCCATCAGAACAGAGCCTTTGCTTTAGTTCCAAGTTAAGGTCATCACAAAGTGTCCAGGGAGGACTCAGAAACACACTGAACTGGAAGGAAACAGGATGGTGGAAAGTTATCACAAGTACGCAAGGGGACAAATTGATAAAATTTGATAAAGTGAAAGCAGGGAGGCTATCGGAGTAAAGGCATGACAAGACAGATCGGGGTTTCGAGGGAGGGGCTAGATTTGAGAAATTTTCCATGATAATAAAGTAGAATGTAATGACCAGTTTCAGAAATCCAAGGAAAGTTTTAACACCTACTCATCCTTGAATAGAGGACATTTTTCATTGTGCAAAACAGCTGTCAATCACATAGATTCTAATGCATTGGTGAAAAATAATTCCCACTCCAAGATTCCAATAGTGGATCAAGTTGATATGAGGCACTGTCATGTCAAATAAATAAATAAATCCAATATATACTTTCATTGGAGCATCGATGACCAAGCCTCAGCTTGTAATTGACAACTTGGAATTTGGCTCGCTAACATGTATGATCATTGCCGAGCAATTTGCAGCACTGAACAAGGACTTGATGCTCAATTGGTGTCGTGAAACACATATTGGATAAAAACCATCAACAGAAGCCATTTCAGCTGAAGGGTGGGAGTGGGTCATCTGCACCATACTGATGTCTAAAAGACAGAATGATGGATGAGGATGCCTCCCTCATACAAGCTGGTGCTATCAAGGACAAAGTCCTGTTCAGTTCAGTTCTGCAGATCAACCCACTTGGGATGGTGGTGTGACATGCTGGAGCCATTGTATTATAGTAACATGTGAGCACCAAGTAAACAAGCACTTCCAGTTCAGGGTTGCTCCACGTGTAGGTCAAATCTGCAATTACTCCTTCCACCTCAAAGCTAAGTTTTCCAAACCAGATCTGTTGTCATGTTTTCATAGCTTCGGCCTACTCCTCAGATAATGGTGAGCACAATCTCAGTTTTGAGGTCGTTTCTCATTACGCTCACCCCCAAAGGTTTGTCCTTTCTGCCACAACATTAGCCTATTCCCCATCCTTGTTTCAAAAAAAAAACAACTTCACTCAACAATCTCATTCTGCCTGCACATAAAACTTGATCTCTCCCTTCTCAACATATTCAAACTCGATTTTCAATCAGTGGCAACACTTCTTAAAACTCCACTTTCCTCATTTCTCCTGAACGAGTACCCATCCTTTGTCAGGAATTATTCCTTTTCACAACACATTACAAACCTGTCTCAACAAAGTGATTGGTCCATCAACCCTCCTCCCATACAAACAGCACAAACTTTCTCCATGCCTTCAACAAAAATTCCTTCCACCCATCCCACGATCTTCATCTCCATATGTCCAGTTTGGGAATGTTGAAGTCCAGGTTGCAGAGGTCTGCTCACAACAATCAAATCCACTTCAGTATTAAACCCTTCTGCATCAGTACCCTCCCCTGCATCTCTGAAAAGCCTACATCCTTCAAACGCCAACCCCTCTGCGTCCCCACTTTCTGCATTTCCCCCCTCCATCCCATCCCTCAATGTGGGGATCTCAAACATCCAAAGTCTCTGCTCCAACCTTAAAGATCTCTCAATCCAGGCCACTGCTGATAAACCAGACATCTGTTGAACAGAATCCTTTCTCCCAGACTATAGTCTCCAATTTGATAGGCATGAACTCCACCCTGGCAGCAGAGTTGCACTTTACATCAATTTCTCACTGTCTGTACTGATCTTGCACCTCCCAACCCTCAGGAGTACCTTTGGCTCTGACTTCCCCTCCACTCCCACCTCTTGTTTGACTGTTCTACCATATTCCAAACAGGGACTCAGACAGCTACATCTTTCTCAGACAACATGGATCAACTTTTAACCATTCATTTGTGGCAATTTCAATGGTCACCATGCTAATTGGTTCATTGTTGTTTCCTCTCTCTCACCAGCCATGGCACTTTAAAGGACTTCTGTGACTCCATGTGATGACAATCTGTGAACTTTCTGACCTGGATTTGGTAATGACAAATGTCCCCACAAATATCTGTTCTTCCTCTGCTCAAATTAGTTCATCTGATCATGTGCTTGTGAGTCTATACCTCTCTGGCTATATTCTCAGAAAGCTGCCTCAATGCCAGCAAGTTTGGCAGGGACAAGCACCCATCTCAGTTCAAGACTGGACTCTATAGCTACCACCACTGTTACCAACTCAGCTTGAGAATTCATCCACAGAAACCTGCTCTCCCATGCACAGATCCATCCCATCTTGTCTCGAGTTATCCTACCCTTCTTCCCACCCATGGTTCACTGAATTATGTGGCAAAGCAGTTGCTCTGCAACAACTTGCCTTCTCTTCCTGGAGAGCAAACCCAACTCAAGGCAATCTCAGATTCTTTCACAAAGCCCACAAGTGTCCACTCAGGAGAGCCAGAGAACATCTGGAAACCTCCAGATTGAACTTTCAAACTCGTCTCTCCACCCCCTCAACCCCCCTTCCCCATTAAACCCAGTGGTTCCAATTGTCAAGATGGTCTCTGGAGTATGCTCCCTCTCCATCAAATGGTACCACAGCACACTCTACTCCAGAGAAGGTTGAATGCCTCAATTGTGTTAGCTTCCATATAATGCATCACCCAACCCCTCACTCTCTCTACACACCCTACCCAGTCACACCCAAATACTCCTGGAATATGTATTTTGCACCCAAGGAGAAGTTCCTGGCATTATCTTCTTGGTCTGTCTTCTTGTGGACATTCTGCTCTTTCTAGTTTTCTGCAGGGCAAACATGGTCCACCATCAACCCCCTTCTGATGAAACTCCCAAAATAGAATCACTGCTCACTTCCACTTCTCTCACCTGTGGAATCAACTTCCACATTCTCTTCAATTTCCTTCTGTAACCATTTTTCCCCACCATGTGCATCCTCCCTTACCCCTCATTTGTCCAAGTCTCCCTACTGCTCCTTTTGTTCTGTTGCATTCAGTTCTAATCTTCCACGTGCCTCAATTAATAAATAAATAAATATTTTAACATAAAAAAAAACAAGAGGCCCAATTGAAGGGACATGATTTGGTGTAAATAAGAGCTATAGGTCAAATGCATTTGCAATACAGCAACAATGAAAAACAGCCATTCCTTTTAAAGCAAAAATAAAAGGGTCAAGGCTTTCATTCTTTGTCACAACCGATCAACTTCATCATGTAGATTGTAGAGTATATTACAGAAACAGAGCAATTAAAACTTTGACACCCAAGAAAATAGAATAAAAATTTTAAAAAAAACAACTTACAGCGGCACAAGCCCTTGAATCCAGACCAATATGTTCAACATGCCTGGAAGTAAAACAAACTGATGCAATGATATTTCACAGGAATGTTTAAAAATGATTGAAATAAATAAAAAGTATATACCGTCGGACCCTGCTATTCACAGACCCCGTTTATTCGTGGGTCAGAAAGTGTGACCCGCTTCAACATTCGCATTTTTTTATTTTTCTTAAACACTTCTTAACTGGTCTCCTAAATCCACCTGGGAAATTGGAGATCAGCCAACATCACAGCATTAAATAAGGTGCAAAAATGGATCCCCTTAACTACAGCCCAATTAGCTTACTTCCAATCATCAGCAAGGTCACGGAAATCAATCACAGTTGACATGAAAACATTTTTCGCCAACAGCCTCATCTCAGATTCAGACCTGGTCACTCTTGGACATACTGCTTCTACTCTCCCAACAATATGCCTGGTGTTTGCTTAATGGTTAGAATGGTGGTCTTGGGATCCTAGGGTCATGAATTCAAATCCCGCTCAGCTGTTGAATTAATACCAGGTGAGGTTAACTCGGCCTGTCATCCTTCTGAGGTCGAAAATGAGTGCCAGCATGCTGGTATCCTGTGTCGGAGTGGCAACCCATCCAGGATTGTGCCCAATAGCCAAGGAGACTGCTTAAGCAGCACCAAAGCTCTGCACAGAGTATGGTCCCAATCTCCTCCTCTCCCAACAATGGTGGTGGCCCTTAACATTAGACATGAGATCAGGGCCAATCTGGACATACCTCAAGCATTTGATAGTCTGGCACCTTGCCTTGCTCTCCAAACTGTCTGCCTATGGAATCCAAGGCCAATTCCACTCATGGATTACTGACTTCCTCCACTCTTAGACAACGGAACCCTTTCATCTTTCCCTCTCAAGGCTGGAGTACTGCTGTTGGCATTTCCCGTTATGTTGTGTCCTGATTTGTTCTGTGCAATTGATCTTCTCCAAGCCTAGACCATGTG
>CM068954.1:110164124-110178050 GCA_035128595.1 Eptatretus atami | reverse complement strand
AAATAAACAAACAAGCAGTCATAGACTGGTACTTACGAAATCGTCAACTTGACCTCTGACCTTGTCTAATAAAAGCTGTCTCGAGAGAAGGTAGCGACGCAAACCAGAAGTTTCTACAATGATTCTGTACCAAACCATCAAAAATCGAATGTTTGACCTCACCGTGACTTGACCGTTGACCGATTTTGACCAAAATCTAATCAGCATGAGCCATCACCCTCCTGAATCACGTGGTGTAATTTGACATTGGTAGCTTCTTCCGTTCTCGAGTTATCTGTACCAAACCATCAAAAATCGAATGTTTGACCTCACCGTGACCTTGACCGTTGACCGATTTTGACCAAAATCTAATTAGACTAGCCATCACCCTCCTGAATCACGTGGTGTAATTTGACATCGGTAGCTTCTTCCGTTCTCGAGTTATCGTGCCTACAAACAAACAAACAAACATACAAACAAACAAACAAGCAGTCATAGACTGGTACTTACGAAATCGTCAACTTGACCTCTGACCTTGTCTAATAAAAGCTGTCTCGAGAGAAGGTAGCGACGCAAACGAGCGCGTAATGCTGTGTCTTACAATCCCCCTCATTAGCATAATCTTCAGTGCATAATACCTCAGATACGACACCCGACATAAATCTCATAAAACATCCGATTTTTACCAGAATTTCGACAACCGAGTTTTAAGCGTCCTAAGCGATCGCAAAAACGCAGAACAAATTAAAATCGAAGTTAAAATGAACTCGTAACGTCGAGCAAAGCAAAAATCGGCATTTCTCCACGCAATTATACCTTAACGTGAATCAACGACGCGTCTGCTCGAGCGCACTGCATCATGGACACCCGTGACGTCTGCTCGAGCGCACTGCATCATGGGACGACCCGTGACGTCTGCTCGAGCGCAATGCATCATGGGACGCCCTTGACGCTTCGAGTGAAATATTTTTTTATACAATCTTAAAACATCTCCAAAACATCCGATTTTTACCAGAATTTCGACAACCGAGTTTTAAGCGTCCTAAGCGATCGCAAAAACTGAAGACAAAATTTAAATCGAAGTTAAAACGAACTCGTAACGTCGAGCGAAGCAAAAATACTCCATTTCTCCACGTTAATTTACGGAATTATGTTTGACCTCACTGTGACCTTGACCTTTGACCGATTTTGACCAAAATCTAATCAGCACTAGCCATCACCCTCCTGAATCACGTGGTGTAATTTGACATTGGTAGCTTCTTCCGTTCTCGAGTTATCGTGCCTAAAACAAACAAACAAACAAACAAGCAGTCATAGACTGGTACTTACGAAATCATCAACTTGACCTCTGACCTTGTCTAATAAAAGCATGAATCAGTCAGAAGCCCAAGGGGAGCTTGAATTCTGATTCATTGTGGTCTACGATTTTACACTGTGGTTTGCAGATAATGAGTCCCAGACAAAACTAGATTTCTTATAAAAATTCATTTTTTTTTTTTTAAAGTGATTCAGTACCAGCAGGATATGCCAGATAATAGGTGTATTACTTTTCAGAAGAATCTGATAAAAGACTTATTATTATTATATATATCAGTTATTCATCGCTGTTCCAGAATTTCGACAACCGAGTTTTAAGCGTCCTAAGCGATCGCAAAAACGAAGACAAAATTAAAATCGAAGTTAAAACGAACTCGTAACGTCGAGCAAAGCAAAATCGGCATTTTCCACGCAATTATTTAATATTATTTTATCAAAGTCACAAAACCGTAATATTCGGCCATCCACCAAACAATCTTTACATAATCCGACGGCTCAGCGAGTCAGGCATGCGACGATAACCTTTATTGGGATAAAAAATGACTTAAACACCATCTTAATTGAAAAACCGTCACCCGCACACGGAAAACCTTAACGTGACTCAACGACGCGTCTGCTCGAGCGCACTGCATCATGGGACGACCCGTGACGTCTGCTCGAGCGCAATGCATCATGGGACGACCCGTGACATCTGCTCGAGCGCGCTGCATCATGGGACGACCCTTGACGCTTCGAGTGAAATATTTTTTATACAATCTTAAAACGTCTCCAAAACATCCGATTTTTACCAGAATTTCGACAACCGAGTTTTAAGCATCCGAAGCGATCGCAAAAACCGAAGACAAATTAAAATCGAAGTTAAAACGAACTCGTAACGTCGAGCGAAGCAAAAATACTCACATTTCTCCACGTTAATTTACGGATTATGTTTGACCTCACTGTGACCTTGACCTTGACCGATTTGACCAAAATCTAATCAGCGCTAGCCATCACCCTCCTGAATCACGTGATGTAATTTGACATTGGAGCTTCTTCCGTTCTCGAGTTATCGTGCCTACAAACAAACAAACATACAAACAAACAAAACAGCAGTCATAGACTGGTACTTACGAATCGTCAACTTGACCAACTGACCTGTCTAATAAAAGCTGTCTCTAGAGAAGTAGCGACGCAAACCAGAAGTTTCTACGATGATTCTGTACCAAACCATCAAAAATCGATTGTTTGACCTCACCGTGACCTTGACCGTTGACCGATTTTGACCAAAATCTAATCAGCACTAGCCATCACCCTCCTGAATCACGTGGTGTAATTTGACATTGGTAGCTTCTTCCGTTCTCGAGTTATCTGTACCAAACCATCAAAAATCGAATGTTTGACCTCACCGTGACCTTGACCGTTGACCGATTTTGACCAAAATCTAATCAGCACTAGCCATACCCTCCTGAATCACGTGGTGTAATTTGACATTGTAGCTTCTTCCGTTCTCGAGTTATCGTGCCTACACAAACAAACAAACAAACAAACATACAAACAAACAAACAAACAACAGAAACGGTAGTCATCAATATACTTACGAAATCTTTGATTTCGTAAGTAACAAACAAACAAACATACAAACAAACAGAAACGGTAGTCATCAATATACTTACGAAATCTTTAGATTTCGTAAGTAACAAGCAGTCATAGACTGGTACTTACGAAATCGTCAACTTGACCTCTGACCTTGTCTAATAAAAGCTGTCTCTAGAGAAGATAGCGACGCAAACCAGAAGTTTCTTTGATGATTCTGTACCAAACCATCAAAAATCGAATGTTTGACCTCACTGCGACCTTGACCTTTGACCGATTTTGACCAAAATCTAATCAGCGCTAGCCATCACCCTCCTGAATCACGTGGTGTAATTTGACATTGGTAGCTTCTTCCGTTCTCGAGTTACCGCAGATTAACGTAACGTAAAGGTCACACTCGACGGCCCCCCAACTCGAAAGGACGCCGGGCGAGCGCAATGACGTCAGCGCGCACACGCAAAACCTTTACGTGACTCAACGACGCGTCTGCTCGAGCGCGCTGCGCCACGTGATGAGCCGTGACGCGGCGGGTGAAATATTTTTTATCAATCTTAAAACGTCTCCAAAACATCCGATTTTACCAGAATTTTGACAACCGAGCGTTAAGCGTCCTAAGCGATCGCAAAAACCGAAGACAAATTAAAATCGAAGTTAAAACGAACTCGTAACGTCGACCGAAAGCAAAAATACTCCATTTCTCCACAGGAATTTACGGAATTATTTAATATTATTTTATCAAAGTCATAAAACCGTAATATTCGGCATACACAAACAATCTTTACACCATCCGACGGCTTAGCGAGTCAGGCATGCGACGATAAGCTTTATTGGATGAAAAATGACTTTAAACACCATCTTATATCGAAAACACAATGTGCTACAACTAGGCAAGGCGTTCTGCTCCATGGGTGCCAACACTGAAATTTTTAAAACAGCCGTAACTCGACGAATTGACACACAAATTCCGCCGAACTTACCTCGATTTCCAAACTCACGCTCCGTCAACAATACCTGTGGTAACTTCTCTCGAGTTATCATGTTTTGGATGTTTGACCTCACTGTGACCTTGACCTTTGACCGATTTTGACCAAAATCTAATCAGGGCTAGCCATCACCCTCCTGAATCACGTGGTGTAATTTGACATTGGTAGCTTCTTCCGTTCTCGAGTATCATGTTTTGATGTTTGACCTCACTGTGACCTTGACCTTTGACCGATTTTGACCAAAATCTAATCTGCGCTAGCCATCACCCTCCTGAATCACGTGGTGTAATTTGACATTGGTAGCTTCTTCCGTTCTCGAGTTATCGTGCCTACAAACAAACAAACAAGCAGTCATAGACTGGTACTTACGAAATCGTCAACTTGACCTCTGACCTTGTCTAATAAAAGCTGTCTCGAGAGAAGGTAGCGACGCAAACGAGCGCGTAATGCTGTGTCTTACAATCCCCCTCATTAGCATAATCTTCAGTGCATAATACCTCAGATACGACACCCGACATAAATCTCATAAAACATCCGATTTTTACCAGAATTTCGACAACCGAGTTTAAGCGTCCTAAGCGATCGCAAAAAACCGAAGACAAAATTAAAATCGAAGTTAAAATGAACTCGCAACGTCGAGCAAAGCAAAAATCGGCATTTCTCCACGCAATTATTAATATTATTTTATCAAAGTCACAAAACCGTAAATATTCGGCCATCCACCAACAATCTTTACATAATCCGATGGCTCAGCGAGTCAGGCATGCGACGATAAACCTTTATTGGATAAAAAATGACTTTTAAACACCATCTTTATTGAAAAAACCGTCACCGTGCACACGGAAAACCTTAACGTGACTCAACGACGCGTCTGCTCGACGCCACTGCATCATGGGACGACCCGTGACGTCTGCTCGAGCGCACTGCATCATGGACGACCTGACGCTTCGAGTGAAATATTTTTTATTCAATCTTAAAACGTCTCCAAAACATCCGATTTTTACCAGAATTTCGCAACCGAGTTTTAAGCATCCGAAGCGATCGCAAAAACCGAAGACAAAATTAAAATCGAAGTTAAAACGAACTCGTAACGTCGAGCGAAGCAAAAATACTCACATTTCTCCATGTTAATTTACGGAATATGTTGACCTCACTGTGACCTTGACCTTTGACCGATTTTGACCAAAATCTAATCAGCGCTAGCCATCACCCTCCTGAATCACGTGATGTAATTTGACATTGGTAGCTTCTTCCGTTCTCGAGTTATCGTGCCTACAAACAAACAAACAAACAAACATACAAACAAACAAACAAACAAACAGAAACGGAAGGCATCAATATACTTACGAAATCTTTAGATTTCGTAAGTAAACAAGAAGAAGACGTCGTGCAGAGCACGATACTTGCAAAATAAAAAAAACAAATTTGACCTCAAAAATAATTGTGGTGGAATTCAATCACCAAATATGCAACTCCTCTTCAAATTCCAAGTAAGTTGGATGAAAATTGACAATTTTAGAAGTTCGTGCCTATGTTGATCTTTTGATCTATGTTGAACTCAAAAATAATTGGCTAGTTGAATGACTTGACATGAAATATAAATCCTCTTCAAATTTCAAAAGAATCGGATGAAAATTGAGGATTTTATAAATACCACCTTAGTTGTTGACCTTTGGCCGATGTTGACCTTTTGACCTCAAAAACAACAGGCTTCTTCCTTATGACAAACTCTACCACGTGGTGAAGTTTCGTGAAGATTGGTTTAAAATTGTGACCTGTAGGCAACAAAACAGACAAACAGACATAATATCAAAATCGACTAACCAATGTAAATTAAAAATCTTCCATTTGCAAGTAACAAACAAAGACAGAGAGGGAGTGAAAACATAACCTCCTGCACCGTCGGTGGTGGAGGTAAAAGTGGTATGACTGGGTAAGGTGGGCACAGAAAGCGATGGTTGGGACACAAGATTTAGAAGCAAACACGGAATTTAGGCATTCAGCCTTTTCACATGCAATGTCAGCAGTGCAGCCATTTGAGTTAAGTGAGAGGATGGAGGGGAACATCCACCAGAAACGGACTTAACTGGATGCCACCAGGATCTGGAGGAGGGAGACAGGTTTGAGAGTTCAGACTTGAATTAGAAAGATGTTTTCTGGCTCTCCTTAGGGTAGACACATACTTGTTCCGAGCTTTGTGGAAGGAACTGAGATTGCCTTCAGGTGAATTAGCCTTCCATGATGCGAAGGCAAGTTGTTTCAGGAACACTGCTCGCCACAAGCTTCAGTGTACCATGGACAGGATGAAGGGTAGGACAACTGAAGACGAGATAGGATAAATCTGTGCATGAGAGAGAGCAAGTTTCTATGAAATATTTCCCAGGACGAGTTGATGTCGGAGGAAGTAGCGATGGGAGACCAGTCTAGAAGTTTGATGGCTGCTTGAAGTCCCTGCCAGTCGGCCTGAGTGAAATGCCAGACTCAACGGCGATGAGGTGGTTCTCTCATAATAGCCAGAGAGAAGCCGACTTTGACAAGCATGTGATCAGATGAACCGATTGGAGCGGAGGAGAACAGATATTTGTGGGAAATTGGTCAAAATCAGATCCAGAAGAGATGGAGTACCGTTGGTTGAGATTGGGTCATTGATTGATTGAGTCAGTCCAAAGAGTCACAGAAGTCTTTTGCTGAAGTGCCTGGCAGGTGAGAGAGGTACCCACATGCAGCCAACTGGCATGGTGACAGTTAAAGCACCACATATGAGGAAGAGAGAGTTTGGATGAGAAGATAGAAGTTGGTCCATGTTTTCGGAGAGTGAGATGTAAATGGAGTCATCACTGTTTGGTGGACGGTACAGTACACATATAAACATGAGGTGGGAGTGGAGGGAAGCCGTAGCCAGAGGTAATCCTGGGGGTGTGGGGGTGAGGGCAGTGCAGGGAGTGAGGAATAGGGTCTTTGATGAAGAGAGCAACTCCTCCACCAGGCGAGGCTCAGGTCTGTCATACCGGAGGAGGGAGTAACCAGGGAGAGATACTTGGGAGTCAGAGACATCTTGAAGGAGGAAAGTTTCTGTTAAGCAGATTATGTCTGATTTGTGAGTGGCAACCTGTATGGAAAGATCTGTTAGATTTGAGCAAAGGCCTCGGATGTTTGAGGTCCACACTGTTAAGGAAGAGGGATGGGAGGAGGTTTTGGGTGCAGTGGAGGGAGGAGGGGAGGGTAGGAGGAGGGAGGAGGGGTGGGGGGAGGTAGGAGAGTTATTGAAAGAGTGTGGGGGATTGCAGAAGAGCTAGGGGAGAGAGCCGGATGAGGAGAAAAGGATCAGTGGTGCTGGGTTGAGGTACAGTGGGAGTAATAAGAGAGGAGGCAGAGGGCACTTGAAGATTGGGAGAGGTGGAGTGATGAGGTGGAAGAGAGGAGGGAAGGAGGTACCTTTGTGGATGTGAGGGGGGGAACTTTGGGAAGGGGGAGTGAGGGGAAGATTAGAGAGGAAGGGTTAGAGGGAAAGTTGGGGGAGAAGGGTGAGGAAGGAGAGTTGAGGGAGAAGGGTGAGGGGGAGAGTTGAGGGAGAAGGGTGAGGAAGGAGAGTTAGGAGAAGGGTGAGGGGGAGAGTTGATGGAAAGGGTGAGGGAGAATTGAGGGAGAAGGTGAGGGGGAGAGTTGAGGGAGAAGGGTGAGGGGGGAGTTTTTGAAAAAGGTGAGGAGGAAGAGTGTGACGGTTGCTTTGGAGAAGGGAGGGGAGACGATGAGGCAGACATGGCCAGGTGCAGGAAGGCGATGGAGAGGTGGGGAGGGTAAGGATGAGACTTGGTGGAGTTATGGTGAAGAAGAAGGGAGCAGGCAGGGAGGTACAAGATTTGAGGGTTGTGAAGAAGGGGAAATGAGCTGAGCGATGGAAGGAGCATGTTTGTGGTGATGAGTGTTCTGATTGAGAGCGTGAGATATCTGTTAGGTTAGAATGGAGCCCACAGATGTTAGAACACCACACACTTTGGACAACAGAGGAGGAGCTGATACTGAAGCAGAAGACAGTGAAGGGTCAGATGAGGAGTAAGATGGGAGGGTAAGGAGAGGGGATAACAGGTGAGGGTGAGGAGGGAGGTAGATTTAAGTAGGTGGGTGAATTGGCACTGAAGTTGGAAAAAGAGGACGATTGATGGACACAAACATACATTGCAAACTTGGTTTTTTTTTAATTTTTAAGTCAGAGATGCGATTAAAGACATTACATGAGGGATGCAATAAAGGAGAATTAAGAGAATGGAGAAAAGAAACGTCGTAACAGTGGGACGTTTTAGACATGGGATGAAGGAAAGTCGAATTGAAAACAGTCTTTTGAAGAAGAAAAAGAGGTGATAATATGATACAATACTGAGAACCACATGTGTGAAAGTGGAAGTTGTGACATTTTAAAAGAACGTTTTTAAATACTTTTTTAATCTTTTGATTAAGATTATGTAGGGTTGGTAAAGGAAAGGTTGAAGAAAATTGTGTAGGTGTTGGTGAATTTGGATCAACAAATGCAGAAGGAAGCTGGTAGTTCGACAAAAGTTACAGGAATAAGAAGAGGGGGTAGAGAAACACGTGGTTACAGAGGTGTAACGTGTGAAGTTAAAAGAATAAAGATTTTTTTTTTTTTAAAATTAGGTTAAGGAAAGGTTGAACAAAAAATCTGAAGGTTATGGTGAATGTGGGTCGGCAAAAGTGGTAGATGGTAAATCGGCAGGAGGAGTAGGAAGAAGAGTCGGTGCGGGAAGTCACGTGGTCACGTGGGATACAACATGAGGTAAAAGGTTTTTTTTTTTTTTTAAGACTTGAACAGAGGGTATAGTTGAGAGGATAGGAGGTGGAGGGAAAAGTGGAGAAAATAAAAACTGATGGTAATAAGGAGAAATACAATAAACAGATCGTGCACACAAACTGGAGAAGGGTAGGCCTCAAGGAAACCCGATATGAAAATACGACAAAAACTCCACAATTAGCACAAGTTTTAACACAAGACTGAACTTGAAACACGCAGTAACACAGAGATAACAAAATGACAGTTAAAACGTGACAAAAACGACCGGAAAACTTCTCTTTGTGAAAGTCGGCAGAGACCCTGAAGAAGAACCGCCACCGTCGCTCAAGAACCGGAGATTAACCCACTCCATCAGGCTGTGGTTGAAAACTTTGTTTCAAGAGATTATAAACTTCATCAGACTGAAAACTTGATAAACTAGAACGACACTTGTAGAGCATAAAGTCTCGCCTCGCGCGTTCATTCTGAACAAAATTTCCATCGTTACTGAACACGCTACCATTATGGTCCATATACCGTATCATCCATGCACCCTATTATGCCACATAGTTTTTGGCATGGGTTATGAATGTCATAAATTAATTCTTCACTCGTATCGTGTCATAGATCTGATATGACATTTCAGATTTTTCAGATAAAGATTTCAATTCAACAATTCTCGCTGGATAGCATTTCACTGATCACATCGTTATCACCCTATATCCCACACATGGAGTTGATGACATATGCGAGTTTCAATTTTTTTCGTTGAGTGGTTTCGGAGAAAATGATGTCCAAATTTTTCCCTTCAATCCAATAGGGCTGCCAGACCGTGTGACCTTTGATGTCAGCATTAGCATTAACATATTCTCAATGGGGAGCCCCTTCATGTTTAAAGTTTTGATCGATTGTACAAGTGGTTGCAGAGAAAGTTGTGAAAGTGGAAGTTGTGACATTTTAAAAGAACGTTTTTAAATACTTTTTTAATCTTTTGATTAAGATTATGTAGGGTTAGGTAAAGGAAAGGTTGAAGAAAAATTGTGTAGGTGTTGGTGAATTTGGATCAACAAATGCAGAAGGAAGCTGGTAGTTCGACAAAAGTTACAGGAATAAGAAGAGGGGGTAGAGAAAACACACGTGGTTACAGGAGGTGTAACGTGTGAAGTTAAAAGAATAAGAATTTTTTTTTTTTTAAACATTGGTTAAGGAAAGGTTGAACAAAAAATCTGAAGGTGTATGGTGAATGTGGTCGGCCAAAGTGTAGATGGTAAATCGGCAGGAGGAGTGAAGAAGAGTCGGTGCGGGAAGTCACGTGGTCACGTGGGATACAACATGAGGTAAAAGTTTTTTTTTTTTTTTAAGACTTGAAACAGAGGGTATAGTTGAGAGGATAGGAGGGTGAGGGAAAAGTGGAGAAAATAAAAACTGATGGTAATAAGGAGAAATACAATAAACACGATCGGCACACAAACTGGAGGAAGGGTAGGCCTTCCAGGGAAACCCCGATATGAAAATACGACAAAAACTCCACAATTAGCACAAGTTTTAACACAAGACTGAACTTGAAACACGCAGTAACACAGAGATAACAAAATGACAGTTAAAACGTGACAAAAACGACCGGAAAACTTCTCTTTGTGAAAGTCGGCAGAGACCCTGAAGAAGAACCGCCACCGTCGCTCAAGAACCGGAGATTAACCCACTCCATCAGGCTGTGGTTGAAAACTTTGTTTACAAGAGATTATAAACTTCATCAGACTGAAAACTTGATAAACTAGAACGACACTTGTAGAGCATAAAGTCTCGCCTCGCGCGTTCATTCTGAACAAAATTTCCATCGTTAACTGAACACGCTACCATTATGGTCCATATACCCGTATCATCCATGCACCCTATTATGCCACATAGTTTCTTGGCATGGGTTATGAATGTCATAAATTTAATTCTTCACTCGTATCGTGTCATAGATCTGATATGACATTTCAGATTTTTCAGATAAAGATTTCAATTCAACCAATTCTCGCTGGAATAGCATTTCACTGATCACATCGTTATCACCCTATATCCCACACATGGAGTTGATGACATATGCCGAGTTTCAATTTTTTTCGTTGAGTGGTTTCGGAGAAAATGATGTCCAAATTTTTCCCTTCAATCCAATAGGGCTGCCAGGGACCGTGCTTGTGACCTTTGATGTCAGCATTAGCATTAACATATTCTCAATGGGGAGCCCCTTTCATGTTTAAAGTTTTGATCGATTGTACAAGTGGTTGCAGAGAAAGCCATTTTTAAAGTGAAAATATATAGATGTGGACACACACAGCCAACCAGCCAGACAAACAGGCACACACACACACACACACACAACACACACACACCACACACACCACACGGGCATTGCAATAGCTCAACATCCCCTTCAGGGCGAGACTAACAACTAACAGTGTTCCGTACTTCTTGTCACACATCAAGCACACTTGTCTGCTCCAAGGAAATATGTATTTTGGAACATTTACTGAACCTGCTTAATGAAAAGTTTTTCTTTTAAAATCAAGAGATTAAGTGAAAAAAACATTGAAAGTCGTGAATTTGTACTCTGTTTGAGTGATACTATGTTGTGTTTTTGCACGCGTTGATGTGCAGACTTCTGGAAACGACAAGAAAGGGGATGGAACAAACAACAAATGGCCTAACAATACAAGAAGAATACAGCGACAGCATTACCATTTTAGTAAGAGAGATGGTGAGATGATACACAGAAAAGGTCAAGTTTGATTCCAACTTTTTCATGATATGTCTATATTAATGGATATTGGTAAGCATCCCCATGAGATCACAGCGCCATCGGAGCGAGAGAGTGGCTTTGAGGCAGTTGTTTGTGAAGATGTTGCCGAAATAGGAACAGGGATTGACAAGGAGGCAAAAGGAAAGGCAGAATTAATCGTGCCTCTACATGAGTTTCCGGAGTTGATGGAAGAGTGTGCCGAGTTGCTCAGCCGTGAGTGGAGGGTCGGTCCAACCGCTCGCCTTGTCTCTCTGCGCCGCTCTTGTCACGATTTCCCCCTCTCGCTCGTCCTAGTTCGCCCCACCACGGGGCAGCCAAAAAATCTCACCGTATGTAGACTTTTTGACTCAACCATTTCTAACCTTTTTCCGTATTGATAAAATGCATTGCCTAATTGATTGAGTGCAAACCTTTTGTACTTTCAGGTGATTGGCCATTCCAAGCTGTCTCGAGTGCTTAGTTTTCCCAACGGCCTTTTTGTGGAGTCTGTCATTGTGACGCCATGCGTAAGAGGTCGTGGATACGGCAGGCGGCTCATGGAGGCAACGGAGCAATATGCACGTGCCCGAGGGTTCGAGACGCTGTATCTCAGCACGCACGACAAACAGCACTTCTACGCTCATATTGGTTACAGTTTCTGTGCACCTGTGGATGGGGAAAAACCTGTTGGGAAGCTCGTTAGCTCGTCTTTCCTGCAAAAGTTGTCTGGCGCATCAGAAAGAGCTTTGCATGATTTTCCCTCATCACCAATTTACTTTGACAGAAATAAATGCAATTTAATGGCCCAGTATTCTCAAGAAGATTTATGTGCTGAACACTGTGATTCTCAGGAGAAGACGAAGAAGGCAGAGACATCAAGTTTTCAGTCTTCAATCTCTGACACTGAATCCAAACTTGAAGATAAAACTTACCCTGATCAGTTGCTGCCGCTGCCACCACCACCACCACCCATGCTGACGTCAAATTTGATGCCTTTTTCTTCCAGGAGACGTACTCTGGTCTACTCACCTCCACCCCCACCTGACTACGTTCCGCTATCCCCGGCTGAAAGAGTTGGTTCGTTCGTGTACGACTCCAGCTTGCCTCAGACACTGGACTCCACACCCTATCGGGATGCAAAAGGAAAACCCATCTTCTGGATGTTAAAACAGATCTAACTGTCAACGATCACAGTGCATCATAATATGTGGTCGTTCAGTGCCTCCTGTGATCTGTACTTTTGTCATCATCTGACGTTTAACAATGGCGGAAATGTAATGCTGACTGTTTCAGGAACCCAACCACGTGGTAATTATTTATATGAGTGAGGAGTGATAAGGCCTTGCAAGTTTTAACCAGATATTTCATCATGCTTGTGCTGCAATAATCAATTGCAAGTCGACATTACAACAAAAAAGCTTGGTGTTGGCTTCATGGTTAAGGTGGCTGGCTTAAGATCTTTTAGGGTCTTGAGTTTTTAACCCTTGTTGTGCTGTTAAAACAACACCAGGGGGGTTGACTTAACCTGTAACGCTGCCGAGGTCGGCAAAATGAGTACCAGCTTACTGGGAAGAATGCATCAGAGTCGCGAGTGTCCTGTATTGGAGTAGCGACTCATCCACTATTGTGTCGCCAGCCAAGAAAACATGACATCGGCAGCCCTATACATCTGAAGACGTGAAAGGAGTGCTTCTTCTTTTTCTTCTTTATCTTTTTCTTCCTCCAACAAACCAAAAAGTATTATTTAACCAAATATGTGCCTTTCTGGCATGGTTTGATTTCGTGCAATACTGAAGTGTATAAGCATGTTCACATCGCTTATGGGTTTGTATGCATGTGAAAGTGTTTCTTTAAGTGAAAAGTTGAATAATGCCTTAAAAAATAAAGATTGTTGATGCAAAAGGAGATTCTTTAGATGTGCTAAATTATTCATGGCAAAATATAGGTTTAATCAAATGGTTTTTTTTTCCTTCATTGACAATTTTGGGAGCACTTTAGAAATTAATCTTTCATCCAATCTTTGACTTTCAGATGACACCAATGCAAAACAGTTTTGAAATTGTTTCTGTTGGTGCATAAAATGCCTCGTCCGTAGGATTTTTAATGTCCACCAACTAATGCCAGCAATTTAACGTCGATGTGAGGGACTGCACACACATTGATGAATCACCCTGCCTGTAAAACACCAGGATGACAGTTTAGAGCTAGGTCGGTATCCGAACCCAGGCTAGACAGCTCGGAGGTGAGTGTGCATACCTCTTGCTAGAGTGCTAGACCGTCCTGCTAGTCCATATGTATATTAGATTGTGGAAGTTAAAATGTCATGAACTTGTGATATGCAAGGGGTAATTTTGGAGCATGTCACACACAGGAGAAGGATCTGGGAGTGGTAATAGATATGGGAGGTAAGCAGGCAGCACAGTGCCAGGCAGCTACAGGTAAAGCAAATAGGGTTTTAGGTTGTATTCAGAGGGGTATCATTTATATATCAAAAGAGGTGGTGTTAACATTGTACAGGAATTTAGTGA
>CM068954.1:110126065-110162180 GCA_035128595.1 Eptatretus atami | reverse complement strand
CCACAACTTTTTGAGATATCCTGTCCACAAACAAACAGACAGAAAGGGGTGAAAACATAACCTCCTTCACCTTCGGTGGCGGAGGTAATAACAATTGTGTGACACGACTCACTGCCAAGTACACGCTTTATGCAATTGATGTTGTACACTTTTGGAATGCCTCTTGACTGACTGTCTGATCTAAAATCCAGTGGTTTGCCATCTGCAGTGGCGTAATGGAGAAGAATAATGAACAAGTCGGTGTCCTCTCCAATTAGCGTGGTGGAATGTGCATCTGCAGTGTCAACTGCAGCTTTAGCAATGTCCACATCAGCGTCCCCTTCTGTCTGAATGTCCGTACAGCCCACCCTCCTCAGCTCATCACTTATTAAGCTGATTAGTTGTTGCTTGTTACTTCCCTTTGAAAGGAATTCTTCCTGCTTCCCTTCAAATTCGGTTTCACTGGTGAAGTTCACAACCGGATAATTAATGTTTTTTTTTCTCCTGTCTCTGGTGTGCGTTATCCTTTATTGAGGGACCTGCCCCATATCCATCAAACACAGCAGTTGCTGCACCATAGTGCTTACTTGTAAAGTCAGCACATGCCTTGGCTATTTTACCATAAGTATCTCCCCTCCTCCACTTCAGCTTGCGTAGTAAGGAACCTCCGTCAAGCACATATCTTTCAGTCTTCGGGATAGCATCTGATGTCGCTTCACTTGATGGTATCTTGTATGGCTTGGGCTAGTGAGGCTGTCAGCCCTTTCTAAGATTTTTCTGTCTCAAAAAGAGGTGAAGGGTATGGACTCAGCTCATATCTCATCACCTCCTCTAGAGACAGATGTCTTGGCCTGAACACTACAAGGAATCGCTGGAACAGTAAGGCCAGAATCAATGGTTCTGTCAGGAGCATCCTTGACAGCAGATGAATTTCCCAGGGTCTTGACTTTGTCTTTCCTCTTGAAAGAGAAGGAAAATACAGGCTGTCCAGTCATTCTGTCGATGATGTTCCTTCCAACGGATTCATATTCATGCACATTGACGTCTTTTTTCGCCACCATGCCATTGATGATATTTCCCAATGAGGGGTCAAAGGAGAAAGGTGAACATTTAAATCAGCTTTGTGCTTATCTTCGAAAGGTCTGATGCGTCTCTTTCAATTCTGGCATCAGTTGAATCTTTGTGTTGTTCACTTGTGGTGCATGTGAGATAATTGAACTCCTGCATGGCAGTGTTGAACTCAGACATTATGATAGAAATAAAAACATTCAACATTCAAGAAAATAATGCTGAAAGAAGGTCAAAATAAGTAATATTTAATAAAGAAAACAATGAAGCAAAAACCACTGTCGTATATCAAATCGTTTGGGAGTGTTGGCCACCGTATTGGCCACCATCTTGGATTTACGGATTCGGTGGACGTAGTAATAAATCCATTGGCATCAATGAATTCCTTGACCCTTAAAACCTGAGGTTAGATACAAAAAATATTGTTCTACACCTAATAATAAGGAAGTTACAGTGAAAAAAACACTGAAAAACCTTTTGTTAGAATTTGTTGAGGGTTAGGGTGTTGTTGTTTTTTCAAACATTGACCTGCTTATAAATGAAAATTAAAACTTTGTTAAAATTAATGTTTGTTATTTTTAAAATACAAAATCTATGTTCATGGAAGAACAAGGTGTTGGAAGAAAGAAGGGGTGGGAAACAGCTTAGATTCATGATTGCATGCTTTGGCAATGTTGTAACTTGTAATACATGCATTTACCCAGGTAACAAGTAGGTGAGTTATCGGCAGCAATTTACCAAATTCTTGCCCAAATCACATCCAGTCGAACATCAGGCTGGGGCTGCTGGAATGTGAATGATTTGGGCAAAACTTCCCTCTCCAGTCTCGGCAGGTGGGATGAGAAGAAGTCGGTGTTTGTTTGTGGCACTACTCCTACAGTTCTGGGCCAAATCCATCCAGACTTGCTACATATAATCAGCATGACCCCAATTAGTGTGTAGGGGTGTTTTTATCTTTTCTGGTGGTCTTGGGGGTGGGGAGGGGGAGGGATGCAAATTCTCCATGTAAATGTGTATCGTGTAGCGCCTCCTCTAGGTGGGAGAGGGTAGTACAAGACTCCATAATTTACAGTACAGTATTCCTGTCCCCGCATTTTCCAGTGCTTGCGGTGTTTTGAATTACAAGTAGTAGATATGTTTTTGGTTCATACATGTAATCCGGGTTTTTAAAAATATTATTTTCGGGAACGATTGAGGCAGCTGTCAGTTGCCTATACACCTCCAAAATAAAGGTATGTGTCAAAAGAACATGTTGCATGCTTGGAACAAGATCACCTGTGGGGCAGATACTCTGCTAGTATAATAAATATATGGCCTCTGCATTTTTCCGTTCACCTCTTAGTCCAGTCAATCTATGGTTGAACTTCAAACAATT
This sequence comes from Eptatretus atami, assembly GCA_035128595.1. Classification (NCBI taxonomy): domain Eukaryota; kingdom Metazoa; phylum Chordata; class Myxini; order Myxiniformes; family Myxinidae; genus Eptatretus; species Eptatretus atami. Next base: position 110,159,758 of record CM068954.1, on the reverse strand, counting down.
TGCAATATATAATTAATTTTGATTATTTTGTTATTATTATCTCGGGGTACAATGGTGCTGTACTACCAGGAAAAAGTCCACTGAAATCTATTTGGTAGAACATGGTTTTTTTCTTCTTCTAATATTCTTACCAATCTGAGACAAAGAACCAGCTGTGCTGCATTACATTCAACATATGTGTATGTCAACATTTTGATGGATAACTCGAGAACTATCACTTTGATTTGAATCAAATGTGATGGAAAAATTGAATATTCAGCACTAGCAATGTGCCTGCGTCCGCACGGTATTCCAAACAAGGTGGGGATGGTGGTGGAAAAAAATGCAAATGGTGTCTTCTGTCATCGAGCTGGCAACCTGGGAGCAACAATTCACATTTATTGCCATATCTGATGCAATATAAGTGCTATAATGGTGGAGAGGTGCTCCAATTTGAAACTGTCTGTTCCATATATGTAGCTTTTTGATGCTTCGGGTCTGTAATGAAAAATTGGATTGGTGTCAAAGCCAATAACCAATTACAAATTCACAGTAGGATTTAACAGATTAATTGGCCAAAGTTTGCTGAGGATAGGTTAATGATCATGGTCACAGGATGAATTTTACTAATATGGTGCTGCTGTTGTTTAGTCTGAAGGCCAATTTCACCAATGATATCTCAAATACGTGTGTATCGATGGAATGTTCAAGCATGTGATGTCAAGAAGCAAGGAAGAATCCGTATGAACTCGTGTAAATTATCCCGAAGGGAATCCTTCACGGTTGCATCATCATCTCATTGTTCACTGCCGTCAGCATGATTATTCAACGTCACATGTGACGAATTGACACAGTTCTTTCCACTGCATTCACCACATACGGATGTGCACGCCAACAAAGGATGGATTATGGGTGCTTTGGGCCCTGGGTGGTAACCCAACCATGGGCCCTCCTACTCCCCTTCCCATCCCTTACTAACAGACATCAGTGAGCAAAATCACAGTGCACTGTTAATTAAGTATGCATAAGGTTAAATTCAGGTCAGGTCTAGATCTCAGGATATGTTCTTATCGACACTGATGATGATGCTCATTTAATGTTCTATGTTAAAAAACACAAAACCCTGTACAAACAATAAACAAGAACACTTTAATGAAAAAAATCATTACATTTTGAAACTAAATTGACAATGACATTGTGGAAGAAATAAAATTAATTATATTCATGTATTCACAATTTTGCTACTACTGTTTTTAACAGTATAGAATAAGGTGTTACTTTTGTACTGGAATCAAATTGACTGTCAGTAAAATCTCTTTTTACAGTCCTTTGATCTCCGTAGTGATGTAGATGACATACAAGCAAGATAAAATGGTATTTTACTAAATCTTATGTGCTTTATCTCATTGAAATATATCTCCAAATTAGTATTTCCAATGTTTAAATGAAACTGCTCTACTGCTCAAGAGAAGGACGCTTTGCTGCTGGCACCGATTGCCTGATGGTAATTAAATAACTCCTGGAAGGGGATTGCAACAGACGCATTGTTGTCCAAGGGCAATTATATCACAGCATAAAACGGAATGTCGTATTTTGAGAACCTGGTTACCAATGGTGAACGGAAGGTATGATCAAAGTAATAGGCTTGTGTCTCCATTTACTCGGCCTCTTCATATTTTGTCTTAACTTGGTTGTCACCCTCTCCTTCTCACGGCCGGCCTCATATTCCCATACTGCAATCATGATCTGAGCGTGTTTCTCACCCCTTCCCTCCCAAAGTGACCATGTCTGCAGTTCCCTTTCTCACGCTTGCGGCTTCCCCCCCCCCCCGTCCCTCCCCCACCCCGTCCCTCCCCCATTCACCCTTGCCAGATGTTTAGCTCTCCCGTGTCTTTTGCTGTCCAGGATAGTATTAAAACAATTGTTCCTGTTGCATTTTGAGGAGAAAGAGGATCATGTTTGTTATTGCTTGTCTTGTTATCCTTTTTCCCATGCGCATGTTTGTTGTTACGTATTTGTAATTTGATGTGCGCTGTTAATAAATGGTTTCAGACTCTGAAAGAGAAGAACTAATTTTTTCCAACAAGATAGTGTAATCTATTTGTGAGATCATCATTTATCATTCACATTCCAAGGAGCAGGCATTTTATCCACAGAGACCACTTCATGTATAACATTACATCGGTCTTTCCCAAGATTGTTTTTGGCTAAACTCGTCAGTGAATTTTTGAGAACTCAAGTCATCTCAGTTCTTCACTCTAGATGCTCCTGATTGTAACACGATTAAGTTGATCTTGTCCCATTCAGTTCCTGACCTCATCCTTGATACGTTGTAGTTTTGAGAAGGAATGCTCACCCTCACTACTATGATTCAATACCATCATCGATAGATATATCTGAAGAGCTATTTCAATGTTTGGGTGAGAGTATGTGTTTGAAGGAAGTGGTACATTCTCAGTTCTGCTGAATTAGTTTGTTTTTGTGAATTTTTTTTTAGCTCTAATGAAGATGCCAACAAGGTAGTAAACTGGATAAATTGACTTTCAATCGTGGTTTCCAGATCGTTGGGATAGGAGCAGGCAAGATTTGCTGTTGCTTGCTTGATCTGATGAGTTGAGAGGCTAGCCTCTACAAGAATCCAAACTTATCGTTAATTTCCTTCCATGTTTCAAGGCACCGATTAGCTGATCAATGATGACAAGGAACACCTCAGTGTCAAATTTATCCTTGGGTTACAGCGCAATGTCTTCAGCATCGCCATCTTGAAAGCAGCGGTTGCGCATCGGGGACCTGCCTCTGGGCTAAATTGTACTGGTTATGGCCACAAAGTTTAATCTCCAGGTCTTCAAAGTCCTCAAACTCCATGCATTGGGTCTTGACAAATCAACAAGAGACTCCAGTCAGGACACCGTGCCATTTACATTGAAGCTGGTCTCTTGAAGCGAGAGACTGCTCTGGTGAAAGCGCTCTCAGACTGTTTTCCAAATAACTAAGTACAGCTGAATTCTGTTCACCCAGTTTGTCAAGGACCGACTGAGATCTATTCTTAGGTGATCTAGTTTTGAGTGGGGTGGGGATGTAGTCGAGGGGTGAGGGAGGATACCCTTTATGTGCAAACATTTTCATAATGATGAAGACTGATAAGACGCCAGAATACATTACTAAAGTACCAAATCCGGAGATCGTTAAACCGCCAATTGTACTTCTTTCTTTCTTTTGTGAGCCAGGTGAGCACAATAATGACTGACGCAATTACAATAAGTCTTAATGACAATGATTACAACGATAGGGGACCCCCTCTTCACTTGGAGCCTGGGCGAAGCTTCCCCAACCCCCTGCCCCTCCTGACCCTAATCAGTTATTGACTCCAACCCATGCTTCCTCCATGTACATCTCATAGTTGTGCAGTTTTTCTTGCAGTTACATCTGATGAATTCAAGTAATGACTGTGGAACAGGTGGAAGATCGGTCATCACTGGTCCCAGCTTTCCATCCTGAATCCTCCAACCCCAGTCAATTGGATTTAGGTTGTTGCGATTACTTTTCCATTGCTAGATATGATACTATGTCCACAGACTGTGGAAATGTAGCTGTTGAGATTGGAAAAAGAGCTTGACATTGCACGTAAGTGGTACTTGAAAGATACCTTCTCCACAAAACGCTTGTATCACTGAATATCTAAGCCTTCTCTACATTTGCCTACATCGATTCAGACCACAGCCTCCTCTCCAGCTGCAATCATTTCATTGACAGCTGGTTCCTGTGTCTGAAATACTTGCAATTGTTACCCTGCGCATGCGAAGCGAAAAGCTGGGTGAAGCAATTGGTTCACTTTGTCTGTCTGTCTGTCTGTCTGTCTATGAATGTCAGTTTATAATCGAGGAACAACATAATTTTATTTGAATGTTATGTTTGAACACAAATCGGAAAATGAACCTGCTGTTTTGCAGAACTTTGGCCCTGAATTTGTTCTGATTGCCCATGCGCAGAGATGAGTGAGAACATTTTTTACTCTGCTTGTCTGGCAGTCAAACAAAATTGAAAATCACTCCAAAGAGGAAACTTTTTAAAGACATCATAAAGGACACAAACAACAGGCACAAAGAACTAATGCAACATGTTAAATAAGGTGGTGTAAAAGATGCTACATGAATGGTGGTAAACTTCCCAAAAAAAATTCTACTTGTAGGTCCGTTAATCCATTGGACCAAATTTTCATTGGTCCTCCCAGCCTTGTAGCATACACGCCTGCCATACTGCTTGGGCATTAGTTTGCCTTTCACCAAGCCCAGATGAGCCTGGGCCAGAGTGGGGATTATACCTTCGTTATTATTCTTGCCAAATGCTGGTATTATTATTATTATTATTATTATTATTATTATTGTCAATATTATTAGTATTAATTAATGTATGCTTTGTTACAATGTTATCATTGTTTTTGTTATTCCCCTCTCCAGAGGAGAGGATGTTGCATTTGGGTCCATTTGCTCATTTGTCTGTCTGTTTGTTACTTGCATAATTCAAAGATTTGTCAAGTATATTGGTCAGTCGGTTTTGTTATTCTGTCTGTTTGTCTGTTTGTTTGTCTGCCAATCACTTATAGGTCGCAATTCTAAACTGATTGTCATGAAACTTTAACAAGTTGTAGAGGTAGTCTCAAACTATTGATTTTGAGGTCAAAGGTCATCTTGAGTTCAAATTTCTAAAATCGTCAATTTTCATCCGAGTGACTTGAAATTTGAGCAAGATTTGCATATTGCATCACTGAATTGGGAAACCAACTATTTTTGAGGTCAAAAGGTCAACTCAAAGTCAAACTTCTAAAATCATCAATTTTTATGTGAAAAATCGTCCAATTTTCATCTGATTGACTTGAAGATTAAATAGCAATTTCATAGTGCATGACTGAATTGGGAAACTAATGATTTTTGAGGTCAAAGGTCAACTCAAGCTCAAACTTCAAAAATCATCAATTTTCAACTGAAAAATTGTCAATTTACATCCGATTGACCTGAGCTCTGATTAAGATTGTCAATTTTAATCTTAATGAAATAGACAATTTGATGTATCCATGGCAACCTTTGGAGAGGGGGGTGGATTTTGCAAGTATCGTGCTTTGCACGATGTCTGTTTATTGTTTGTTTGTTTGTTTGGCTGCACAGAACGTGAGTACGGTTTTTCTCTGCAACCGCTTGCAGGACTGACACAAGATTTTCATGAAAGATTGACAAGATGCGTCGTCTAATCCAAAATGTTTTAATGATAATTATGATGTCATCGGTCACATGTAATGGCAGTCATGTTGGAAAAGAGGAAAAAATTTGGACCTCTGTATCTCCAAAAATTCACCATGGGAAAAATTGAAACTTGGCACATGGTAAGTCCTCATGGGGAATAAGTGTGATTTAAAAAAATGATGGCATCGGTGCCTTCGTTGTGACATCATAATTGCATACGTTAGAACGCCACATCTGATCGGTATGAAAAATTTTGAGGGTCATCTAGGGATAAATTGGTCCACAGAAAAAACAACTGATGACATCACCAGTCACGTGATTCGACCCTAAAGACCCTTCAGATAATTTTTTTTTAATTAAAAAAAAACCTTCAAAATTTCTTTTTCTCTGAAACGACTGAACAGATCGAGGCGAAACTTTACAGATATAAAATACATTTCCATCCAGGTGGTGAGATAATTCGCAAATTAACTCAAAATGGAATCTATGTTTGTAAGTCCATCACATAATCATGAGAGTCTGTCATCTCACAAGATGTTTTGTTGTTTAATTTAAACCTCTTAATTTAAACTCTTGATTACCCTCACCAGAGGAGAAAGTATTGCATTTGGGTCCATTTGTCTGTCTGTTTGTCCGTGCAGAATGTGAGGAGGTGTATTTATTACATACTATTGAAAAACCTTAAGACCCCTAAGACGCCAAAGAATCTTTTAGACCCTTAAGACCCTTAAGACACTTTGGACCCTTGGATGAAAATTGATCGGATGAAAATTGACAATTTTAGAAATTCTGGCCTATGTTGATCTTTTGACCTTTGTTGACCTCAAAAATAATTTATGTTTGAATTCAGTGACCCGATATGCGAATCCTCTTCAAATTTCAAGTCAATTAGATGAAAATTGACAATTTCAGAAATTTGGCCCATGTTGACCTTTTGGCTTATGTTGACCTTTTGGCCTATATTCACCTCAAAAAATAATAGCTGGTTGAATTCAGTGACCCGATATTTAAATACTCTTCAAATTTCAAGTCAATGGAATGAAAATTGACAATTTTAGAAATTTGGCCCATGTTGACCTTTTGGCCTATGTTGACCTTTTGGCCTATATTCACCTCAAAAAATAATAGCTGGTTGAATTCAGTGACCCGATATTTAAATACTCTTCAAATTTCAAGTCAATGGAATGAAAATTGTCAATTTTAGAAATTTGGCCTATGTTGACCTCTCGTTGACCATCGATCGACTGTCACAGTGAGGGTACGTACAATCTCCAAAAGTTTCACAAGGATCGGCTGAGCGGTTTGGGCTGCACACGAGCGGACAGCCGAATAAACAAAGAAACAAACAGACAAATGAAAAATCACTCAAGGATTGTCGAAATTTCAAAAGGTTCTTGACCTTTGGCCTATGATGACCTTTTGACCTTTCCAAAAAAACATGGAAAACTTTTGAACTACGACCTGATTTCAATAGTATTATTAAAGAACAGCATCAAAGCATAACGAAGAGGTAAAATCGAATAAATGATGTTGAACATGAAAAAAATAATATATATATTATATATATATATACACATCAACTCCTGTTTCATTTTTGTGTCTTCCTTCCCATTGACATGTCGGTGACGTCTGCAGCGGTGTAGCAGCCGTAATGAAGGTAGGCGGTATATTTTTTTTTCACCAAACGATTCCATCCCGCTCTTACTTTCTTCCTCGAGGTTTGCTGCAATCGCACGATACCAAGGCAACCATTAATTATAAACTCGTAATTATATACCTAAAAGTGATGGTGCTTCCTGAACGGGACGAAAATCATTTCGCGAAGCCAGTCACGAGACTCCACCCGTTCAAATCATATGATTGTTGGCTGCTTGTCGGTGTTGGTGAAGAGTCATTGAGCATGTTTTCCTTGTTTAACCGCCTGTTGGACTGGATCAGGTCGCTCTTTTGGAAGGAGGAAATGGAACTGACGCTCGTGGGGCTGCAGTCTTCAGGAAAGACCACGTTCGTCAATGTGATCGCGGTAAGGTGGATCGGTGTCCGGCTGGGGCTGCTCCATAAACATGGAAAACTGTGTGGAAAAATAAATAAATAAATAAAGAGGAAATGCTGCCTTGTTACGGTGACACCACCAATAGGACGACGACCTACGTGCTTGGATATCAATGTTAGTTAGCCTGGTGTTGGCTCAGTGGTTAGGGGGGGTGGGGTTGGTGGTGGTGGTGGCTTGGGTCCAAGGGTCCTGAGTTCAAGCCCCGTGGCCGCTGAATTAATACACCACGGGGGTTGACTCATCATTCTCATCATCACCAGGGGGTCATCCTTCCGAGGTGGGCGAAATGAGTACAAGTTTCCAGTGTGTGTACTGGTAGAGGGGCACTGCATCAGCGACACAGTCGCGCTTCAAGCTGCCATACGACCACCACCAACGGTAGTAATCTGAAGGAAATACACAAAAAATATTTGGTAAAACGTGAAGGAAGTTTTTATCTTTTGAAATCTTACAAAAGTGTCCTCGTCATTTGGAATGTGATATGAAAGTGTTGTGGTCTCCCAGCTTCCATCGGGACATCGTCGTCGTCACACTGACCCTCACACGAAGGTCGCTCGAACCAGCCCGGAACCACCCACCTTGGGACATCAAACGGGTACATTGGATCGTCCCTTGAAAACCACGTCTGAGAAAACCACCCGCTGAACACACCCCACGGGAAAAAGCCAAAGGAACCTGTGACTTGCCCATGGGACCTTTCGGCGTCGAGGTCTCTGATGCTCCGTGTGGTGACGTTTCCAAGCTTCAAGACACTTCACTGGCTTCTCGTCGGCCAATGAGCCTGGTGTTGGCTCGGTGGTTCGGGTGGCGGCTTGGGATCCCAGGGTCCTGAGTTCAAGCCCCGTCGGCTGCTGAATTAATACACCAGGGGGTTGACTCAGCCCGTCATCCTTCCGAGGTCGGCGAAATGAGTACCAGTGTGTACTGGTAAGGGGGACACTGCATCAGCGGCACGGCCGCGTCCCAACCAATGATGCAACCAGCAGCCACAGGCTGCACTCGATAGAGAGAGAGAGTCGGCCAATGAATCATATATTTTAAAATACTAGCAATGAATTCCCTTAATTATATGGTGTCTATGGTATATTTTACTACCTCTGCCACCGAAGATGGACGGAGGTTATGTCTTCACCCATTTCTGTCTGTCTGTCTGTCTGTCCGTTTGTGTGTCTGTGAGCAGGATATCTCCAGAGGTTGTGGATGGATTCGGACGAAACTTGGTGGAGAAGTTGGGTGTCTGACACGGATGAAATGATTACATTTTGGCGAAGATCCAAATCCAGATATGAGAATTTTTTTTAATTTTTAATACGATTCTTCACCATTGAGCGATAGGGCCAAAAACGATATTTAGCACGACATCTCAAAAAAGTTGTGGACTAGTTGTGACGAAACGAGGTGTACGAGTTGGGTAAGTGAGAAGAACAAGCCGATTCGAGTTTGGTTAAGTTCTGGATGCAGATCCGGAATTTCAATGGGATACAAAATGTATCTAAACTGTTCAGCCTGGCAGAGGTGTGCGCCCTACCAATGACCGTTCTCATTAAGACTTGTATTACCCTCTTTTTTTTTTTTTTTTACTCGTACATTGAAAGGATTGCGGGTCATATAGTGCTCTCTCTCTATCGAGTGCAGCCTGTGGCTGCTGGTTGCATCATTGGTTGGGACGTGGCTATGCCGCTGATGCAGTGTCCCCCTTACCAGTACACTGGTACTCATTTTGCCGACCTCGGAAGGATGACGGGCTGAGTCAACCTCCTGATGTATTTTAATTCAGCGGCCAACAGGGCTTGAACTCAGGACCCTAGGATTCCAAGCCGCCACCCTAACCACTAAGCCAACACCATGCTTCCATATGGTGCTATACGATACACATTCACATACCTAGAGAGAATAGGTTCCTCCCCTCACAATGAACCCCTAGGACTATTAATTTTTTTATCACCTAATACGTGCACTACCTGAGTACAACTACCATTTTTAAACGTAGAATCCAGTGGTTCAGGAGAACATAAAAGTCAAACAAACAAACAGATACTTCTCAAATTGTATATACCAGCAGAGTACTCACCTTATGGACAATCTTGTTCCAAGCATGCAACACGTTCTTCTGACACCTACCTTTGTTTGGGCGGTGTATAGGCAGCTGATAGCTGCTTCAATTGCTCCCGAAAAAAAAAATCTCGGATTACATGCATGAAGCAAAAACGTACCTCCTGCTTACAATTCAAAACAGCTCATACACTGGAAAATGTGGGGACAGGAATACTGCACTGTAAATGGTGGAGACTTGTAATACCGTCTCCCACTTGGAGGTGGCGATACCTGATACACATTTACATTGACAGTTTGTGTCCCCTCCTCCACCAAGGCCACCGGCAAAGATAAAAACACCCCTATACACGAATTGGGGTCATGCTGATCCAATGCAACAAGTCTGGATGTAATTGGCCCAGAACTGTAGTAGGAGTAGCATGACAAATACACACCAGTCTGTGAATATACAGGATAGTATGAGTAAGGATACAGTATAGTAAGATCGCCGACAACATACACAGGGAGGAGTTAATGCATGAAATGTTCTCTCTTGAAAGTTCATGGTAGCAGACATAGTAGATGGCTTTCGAGTAGACATTGGCTGGACTGGTAGGTAGCTTGGGTATGGATGGGTGATTGTATACTTGTGTAGTGATTGTGATGTCTGTGTTTATGCATTGTTCATCGTATAACTCCCTTCATCACATTGTACTCCTCCGTACCACCAAAATCGAAATTAAATAAATGGTAAATCTTGGGATAGAAGGAAACACTATGAACTAGAACGGCACTTAGTGGAGCATATATGTCCACCAGGCTGAAGTTTACGTTTTGTATCCCACCGATAGGCATCTGGACCTTAACCAAAATCGAATCGGCTTGTTCATGTCACCTACCCAACCCATCCACCAAATTTTGTCATAATCCGTCCATACCTTTTTCTTTTTTTCTTGAAATATCTTACTATATATTGTTTTGGCTCTATCTCTCAATTATGAAGAATCGCCTTCAAAATTAAAAAAAAAATTCCTCTTATCCAGGTCAGGATTTGGATCTTCACCAAAATGGAATCGATTTGTCCTTGTCACACATCCACCCAACCTGTCCACCGAGTTTTGTCCGAAATCATAACTTTTTGAAATGTCCTGCTCACAGACAAACAAATGGACAGCCAATGGTGAAAACATTACTTCGTCCACCTTTGGCGGCGGAGGTAATAAACCGATGGATTAAATGATTGTGGTGTGGGTGAAGCACAGGCATGATGGGCCAAATGGCCTCCTTCTATGTACAAGTTCACTTGTACTTAACATGTGATATTGCAAAGAAATTGGTGCATGCCTCTATTTCATTTTTAAATGCCACTTATACCCCTGCAAGAACGTTACGGTCTAACACGAGGAACCTCATTGCCGTGCCTCGCTCGAAGATGAAGACTTCTGATGATCGACCAAGTATTCTTCAGATTTGGCTCATTGATCCTTGGAACTCACTTCCTTTTAAAATTCATACCACCTCATCGATTGCAGTTTTTGACTCTCACAAAACTTCCCCTTTTTACAATTTAAAAAATCTTACAATCGTCTTAACTCTTGGAGTTGCTAAATGACAGAGGACAATGGGTTTACCGATTGACCGAGGTGAAAAAGTGGAACAAGCAGTTTTTTTTTTCTTTTCTCTTGGTGGATATTATCAAATCAAATCAAAGCTGATAAGAGTACGGTAATCAATGTGGGAAGCGATTTGCGGCTGAGATTCCCAGCATTGGCCCTTTTTCTCTGACAAATGGCTAATGCTGAGTGAAAGCCGCACTTCACTCCGAGGTTAACATGCCCTTATTGACTCTATCGGCTTTCCGTTGATAAAATCCATTGTTTAACTTGTGTGCCGATGCAGACTGACGCACACACCTTCACGGAGACGAGCATTGCGATGCTTTTATGAATGTTTACTTGTCTTATCTGTTCTTTCTTTGGAAAGCACTCCAAATGAGATTTTGGAATTCAATCAAAATCACTGTATAAACAATTGATCATTGCTGGCAAGTTGGAAAAAATTGGTTGAAGAACAGCCTTGTTTATACAGAAAGAAGAGTACTATTTAGAAACTCAAAATATGTTTCTTTTATCTTGGTCTATTCAGTTGAACATTACCAACACTAAGTATACAAATTGCCTTGTGTATAAGCAGCTTTTTCATCTTACGTTGGAAGGGGTGCGGGTCATGTTGAAATTGCTAAGCTTAAGTAATAAGTAATTTAGTGCACGTGGCATTCCGTTTGGATAAAGGATGTGAAGGCTATTTAATGAATGCACTGCACGCTGCATGGTAGAGTGCTTTAATGCGGCAATCAAACTCAGGAACTAAAAGGGCACTCGGTAGAGCACATACCTCCACCACGTAATGCCTGATCCACGAGAACATATCGAGCCCAATACATTTTTGAAATATCGTGCTTTCCAGTACTATATCGGTTTTGGCCCGATCTCTCGATGGTGAAGAATCACTTTAAAAAGTAAATAATTCTCGTGTCCAGATCCGGATTCAGATCTTCACCAAAATTGAACCAATTCATCGTGATCACACACCCAACCTGTCCACCAAGTTTCATCCGAATCTGTCCACAACTTTTTGAGATATCATGCTATATATCATTTTTGGCCCTATCAATGGTGAATAATCACTTTAAAAAATTCGAGGATCCGGATCCAGATCTTCACCAAAATCTAATCAGTTCGTCCTTGTCACACACCCAACCTGTCCACAAACTTTCATCCGGATCCGTCCACAAAATTTTTGAGATCCTGCACACAAACAAATAAACAAGAAGACGTTGTGCAGAACACGATACTTGCAAAATCCATAAAACAAATTTGACCTCAAAAATAATTGTTAGTTGAATTCAATGACCAAATATGCAAATCCTCTTCAAATTTCAATCAATCGGATGAAAAATGAGGATTTTAGAAATATCGCTTAAGTTGTTGACCTTGGGCCTATGTTGACCTTTTGACCGCAAAAACAATAGGCTTCTTCCTTATGACAAACTCTACCATGTGGTGTCGTTTCGTGAAGATCGGTTTTAAATTTTGACCTGTAGCGACAGACAGACAGACAGACAGACAGAATAACAAAATTGACGAACCAATATAATTGAAAAATCTTCATTTTGCAATTAACAAACAGACAGAAAGGGGTGAAAACATAACCTCCTTCACCTTTGGTGTGGAGGTAAAAATACAAGAACATCACTCGGTACAGTGCATGCCGCCTCCAGGCTGAACACTTTACGTTTGTATCCCACTGATGGGCCGGATCTGGATTCAGACTTCAACCAAAATCTCGTCTGCTTGTTCTCCGTCACCTACCCAACTCATCCACCAAGTTTCGTCCGGATCTATCCACAACTTTTGATGAGTTCAGATGATAATTATATATATACAGGTGTGTTCAAAAGTATCCAACCTTAATTTTTCGTGCGTAAACAAATGAAGCTAGGGAGGCGTGGTTTGGTGCACGTATGTAGGCGATCCTAATTCGTATGCGTGAATATTTTCCCGCCTGCAGAAGCTGTCAGTCGCCGACAGACCGCCGATGAGTGAGGAAGTGTAAGTGAGCGCCGTCGGATTTTCTGTTTTGACAAAATGACGGATCACTGTGGTCTCATCGCCAGTGATCACCGGTTTGAAGAAGTTGGGATCGCTGTTCACAGTCTCCAGCATGTCCTGTGCGATCTCCAAACGGAGTTCCTTCTGCTCGATCGTTAGCAGCTTTGGCACGAACTTCGCTGAGATTCTCCTTAAGCCAAATCCTCAGTCACAATGAATGAACGGATCCAATGCTGACGCCTGCCTCGTCTGCAAGTTCTCTGATCGTGATTCGACGATCCTGCATCAGCAGGGTCCTCACTTGGTCAATGACTATCTCATTTCGGGATGTTGATGGCCTACCAGAACGTGCTTCACTTTCCACTGATGTGCGACCATCTTTGAAACGGTTGTACCACCTCTTATCTGTGTGGTGCCATTGCTTCGTTCCGAAGGCCTGTTGAATCTTGCGGATCGTTTCCACTTGGGAATCGCCAAGCTTTACACAAAATTTGATGTAGTAGCGTTGTTCAAGTTTTTCCGTCATTTTGTCAAAACAGAAAATCCGACGGCACTCACTTATCACTCCTCACTCATCGGCGGTCTGTCGGCGACTGACAGCTTCTGCAGGCGGGAAAATTCACGCATACGAATTAGGATCGCCTACATACGTGCACCAAACCACACCTCCCTAGCTTCATTTGTTTACGCACGAAAAATTAAGGTTGGATACTTTTTGAACACACCTCGATATATATTGTTACGATTTCGGTCCGCCCGGCGTGCGATCGGCCACGTAACTCGAATCGCGACGCGTCGCCCACCGGAACGGACAATTCAGTCGTGACCCTCCTTGGAACTATCGCCAGGAGCTAGTCACGGGTGGGTCTTTCGACCCCACACAATCGTGCCAATCGGCCACCGCACAGGATAGGGTTGTTCGCCAAACTCGACCTACCTAAGTACGCTGCGGGTGTTAACCGGGCGATCGTACCTCGCCGCTGGCGCCTAGGACACGAACCGCTTAAGCGGTCCTTCCGTGCTTCAGTGATAACCGAGCGGTGTTATCGCCGGCCCCGACGGACGTGATTATTTACCGGGTGCTTAGACCCCTCTACAATTCCTTCCGTGATGCAAGATGGAACTTTCAAACAAGGAAAGGACGCAACGAAACGGGAAACAGTTCGACAAGCACATTTATTGCACACTCATACATTTATTATACAAGCACATATGCAGTCAGGAATGCAAAACACTAACATGCACGTATACAGAACAAAAGCAAAGCAAAGGTGCTACGATCGTCTATAAGCAATTGATTACAGTCACTTATACGGTTTTACTTACGGGACTCGGCGCCACAACACGCATTCAAAGAAAAAGCAAGAAAAGACCCCTCATAGACAAGGAGTCAGACTGGGCCTGTGGGCCTAATGCGCGTGGAACCTGGATGAGCGGCCAGGTCCACGAGACCGAAAGGTCTTACCACGCCCTCGTGGCGCGATGCGGGCAAGCCGCGATGTCAGCGTAGCTGCGCCTGGCTTCGTGCCCCTGGCGTGGCTGGTGAGCTCTCTCCGGCGCTCCCCGTCTGCCTTTCCGTCGGATTCGAGCTCCGTCTCCCGACTTGACTGCCCCCGACACTGCAGACTTGACTGCCCCGCCGACACTGCTGCTGCCACTCTCTCCACCGACACTCCACTGCCGCTTGACTGCCTGCCGACACTGCTGCTGCCACTTCTCCGCGACACTGCTGCTGCACCACTGCTCCACTTTTCGCGCTTGACTCTCCCTTCTGACACTCTGCGCCGCGAGCTGCGTTGTGCTCGCGCTTATATAGGCCGAGGGAGGGGCGCTATGCAAATTTGTGTATCACAGCGGGTTCGGAGGCGGGGCTACACCGCCCGATGCTCAGTCATTGGATGGATGAAAAGTGGGCGTGAAGCATTCCTGATCCGCTTTTCGAGGCGAAAGGAACGCATTCACAACCCATGGTACGACGTGTGGTAGAAAGGCGGAGGTGGTGGGAATTTGCTGCGGTGGTTTGGAAGGGTTTGGTGGTGGCGATTTGGTTGCTGGCGGGCGTCGTTTGAGAATGGCGGTGAAGCGATGTTTGCGGGGTGGAGTTGTGGAGGTAAAGAGGCGAAGGTGTGGTGTTGAGTTGTAGTGGTTTGGGAATGATGTTGGTGGTGGCGATTTGGTTGTTGGGGATGCATTGGTCCAAAATAACGACAGAGAAAAGAAAAACGGCTAACTCAAAGGATCACAGCCTGTGAACACGGAAATTCCTCTAAACACGGTGGGGAAATCTAACTACACAATTATTTAGCGTCATAACTGATCTAAGGACCCTTTATGGTGTATTGCGAATTTTCACAGCCGTAACAATATATATATATATATATATATATATATATATATATATATATACAGTGGGAGAACAAGTATTTGATACACTGCCGATTTTGCAGGTTTTCCACTTACAAAGCACGTAGAGGTCTGTAATTTTTATCATAGGTACACTTCAACTGTGAAAGACGGAATCTAAACAAAAATCCTGAAAATCACATTGTATGATTTTAAATAATTAATTTGCATTTTATTGCATGAAATAAGTATTATGACATCAGAAAAACAGAACTTAATATTTGGTACAGAAACCTTTGTTTGCAATTACAGAGATCAGATGTTTCCTGTAGTTCTTAACCAGGTTTGCACAGACTGCAGCAGGATTTTGGCCACTCCTCCATACAGATCTTCTCCAGATCCTTCAGGTTCTGGGGCTGTCACTGGGCAACACAGACTTTCAGCTCCCTCCAAAGATTTTCTATTGGTTCAGGTCTGGAGACTGGCTCGGCCATCCAGGACCTTGAGATGCTTCTACGGAGCCACTCCTTAGTTGCCCTGGCGTGTGTTTTGGTCGTTGTCATGCTGGAAGACCAGCCACGCCCCATCTTCAATGCTTTGTTGAGGGAAGGAGGTTGTTGGCCAAGATCTCGCGATACATGCCCCATCCATCCTCCCCTCAATACGGTGCAGTCGTCCTGTCCCTTTGCAGAAAAGCATCCCCAAAGAATGATGTTTCCACTCCATGCTTCACGGTTGGGATGGTGTTCTTGGGGTTGTACTCATCCTTCTTCTTCCTCCAAACACGGCGAGTGGAGTTTAAACCAAAAAGCTCTATTTTGGTCTCATCAGACCACATGACCTTCTCCCATTCCTCTCTGGTATCCAGATGGTCATTGGCAAACTTCAGACGGGCCTGGACATGCGCTGGCTTGAGCAGAGGGACCTTGCGTCGCTGCAGGATTTAATCCATGACGGCGTAGTATGTTACTTATGGTTTTCTTTGATACTGTGGTCCCAGCTCTCTTCAGGTCATTGACCAGGTCGCCGTGTAGTTCTGGGCTGATCCCTCACCTTTCTCATGATCATTGAGGCTCCACGAGGTGAGATCTTGCATGGAGCCCCAGACCGAGGGATATTGACTGTTATCTTGAACTTCTTCCATTTTCTAATAATTGCGCCAACAGTTGTTCCTTCTCACCAAGCTGCTTGCCAATTGTCCTGTAGCCCATCCAGCCTTGTGCAAGTCTACAATTTTGTCCCTGATGTCCTTAGACAGCTCTCTGGTCTTGCCCATTGTGGAGAGGTTGAAGTCTGATTGATTGAGTGTGGACAGCTGTCTTTTATGCAGATAACGAGTTCAAACAGGTGCAGTTAATACAGGTAATGAGTGGAGAATGGGAGGGCTTCTTAAAGACAAACTAACAGGTCTGTGAGAGCCGGAATTCTTACTGGTTGGGAGGTGATCAATGCTTATTTCATGCAATAAAATGCAATTAATTATTTAAAATCATACAATGTGATTTTCAGGTATTTTTTTTAGATTCCGTCTTTCACAGTTGAGTGTACCTATGATAAAAATTACAGACCTCTACGTGCTTTGTAAGTGGGAAAACCTGCAAAATCGGCAGGTGTATCAAATACTTGTTCTCCCCACTGTATATATATATTATATATATATACAGTTCTGGAAAAAAATAAGAGACCACTGCAAATTATCAGTTTTTCTGGTTTTACTATTTATAGGTGTGTGTTTGAGTAAATAAACATTTTTTGTTTATTCTATAAACTACGACAACATTTCTCCCAAATTCCGAATAAAAATATTGTCATTTAGAGCATTATTTGCAGAAAATGACAACTGGTCAAAATAACACAAAGATTCAGTGTTTTCAGACCTCAAATAATACAAACAAAACAAGTTCATATTCATTTTTAAACAACACAATACTAATGTTTTAACCTAGGAAGAGTTCAGAAATCAATATTTTGTGGAATAACCCTGATTTTCAATCACAGCTTTCATGCGTCTTGGCATGCTCTCCACCAGTCTTTCACCATTGCTGTTGGGTGACTATGCCACTCCTGGCGCAAAAATTCAAGCAGCTCGGCTTTGTTTGATGGCTTGTGACCATCCATCTTCCTCTTGATCACATTCCAGAGGTTTTCAATGGGGTTCAGGTCTGGAGATTGGGCTGCCATGACAGGGTCTTGATTGATGGTCCTCCATCCACACCTTGATTGACCTGGCTGTTGGCATGGAGCATTGTCCTGCTGGAAATACCAATCCTCAGAGTTGGGGAACATTGTAGAGCAGAAGGAAGAAAGTGTTCTTCCAGGACAACCTTGTACGTGGCTTGATTCATGAGTCCTTCACAAAGACAAATCTGCCCGATTCCAGCCTTGCTGAACACCCCCAGATCATCACCGATCCTCCACCAAATTTCACAGTGGTGCGAGACATGTGGCTTGTAGGCCTCTCCAGGTCTCGTCTAACCATTAGATGACAGGTGTTGGGCAAAGCTGAAAATTGGACTCATCAGAGAAGATGACCTTACTCCAGTCCTCTACGTCCAATCCTTATGGTCTTTTGCAAACCTCAGCCTGGCTCTTCTTTGCTTCTCATTGATGAAGGGCTTTTTTCTAGCTTTGCACTGACTTCAGCCTGCCCCTAGGAGCCTGTTTCGAACCGTCCTCGCCGTGCACTTCACCCAGCTGCCGTTTGCCATTCTTTTTGTAGGTCACTTGATGTCATCCTACGGTTGTTGAGTGACATTCGAATGAGTTGGCGGTCATCCCGGTCAGTGGAAAGTCATTTTCGCCCTCTGCCAGTCTGTAGCTTTGTTGTCCCAATGTCGCTGCTTGACCTTGTTCTTATGAACCGCCGTCTTTGAAATTTTAAGGATGGAAGCAACGTGATCGCTCACTGTATCCCTCTGCCAGTAAAGCCAGAATTGAACTCATGACACCTTCGTTCCTCACTCAAAACTTTTCTTTTCAACTCTTTGGCATGGTCAATAGTTATTTTTTTGATTCCAATTACTTTTGAGGTACTACTAGCACTGTTTTTGCCATCCAGCTGTCCTATTGCAAGAGGATAGTGATGACCACAGCAGTATTTTTATACTTTTCCTTGTTAAATAAGATTCGGTTCAGGTGATACCCTAATCAGTACCTCACGAAGTAGAATGAGATGTGCCTGTGTTGGAATTCAACAGACACTGGAATGGAATGGCTGCCATACATGTAGAGATGCTGATTTAATTTTTTTTTGGAGTGGTCTCATTTTTTTCCAGAGCTATATGTATATATATAGTTTTTTGCCCATTTCTCTATGGCTGTTGTTTCGTATGCAGCCATTGATTGCCAGTTGCATCATTTTCTGGAAGCAAAGCTGTGCCGCTGATGCAGTGCCCTGTTACCAGTAAGCTGATACTCATTTTGCCGACATCAGAAGGATGACAGGCTGAGTCAACCCACCTGGTGTTATTTGAATGGCCGACGGGCCCGAACTCAATATCTTGTGATCTTAAGCCAGTAGCCATCTTAATCGTTAATGCCAACTCTAGGCTTATCTCTCATTGGTGAAAATCACCTAAAAAAATTAACAAAAACTCTTTTATCCAGATTGGGATCGACACAAAAATCGAACGATTTTTACTTGTCATACACCCAACCTCCTTCCCAAGTTTCGTCCAAATCCGTCTATAACTTTTGAGATATCATCTTGTATATCGGTTTTAGCCCCATCACTCAATGCTGATTAATTGCTTAAAAAATTATAGAATCAAGATCGTCACCAAATCTTATCATTTTGTCTTGTCACACACCCAACCTTTCCACCAAATTTTGTCCGAATCCATCCACAACTTTTTGAGATATCCTACTCACAGAAAGACAGACAGACAGAGGGGTGAAAACATAACCTCTGCCCACCCTGTGTGCGGAGGTGATAATACACATCTCTTGCTCGCTCTCTCGCTCTCTCGCTCTATCGATCTCTCGCTCTATCGATCTCTCGCTCTATCGATCTCTCGCTCTATCGACTC
This sequence comes from Eptatretus atami, assembly GCA_035128595.1. NCBI lineage: Eukaryota > Metazoa > Chordata > Myxini > Myxiniformes > Myxinidae > Eptatretus > Eptatretus atami. The sequence continues at coordinate 110,140,473 of CM068954.1, read as the reverse complement.
TCGCTCTATCGATCTCTCCGTCTATCGATCTCTCGCTCTATCGATCTCTCGCTCTATCGATCTCTCGCTCTATCGATCTCTCGCTTCTCGCTGTCTCGCTGTCTCGCCTGTCTCGCTGTCTCGCTGTCTCGCTGTCTCGCTGTCTCGCTGTCTCGCTGTCTCGCTGTCTCGCTGTTCTCGCTGTCTCTCTCTCTCTCTCTCTCTCTCTCTCTCTCTCTCTCTCTCCTCTCTCTCTCTCTCTCTTCTCTCTCTCTCTCTCTCTCTCCTCTCTCTATCTCTCTCGCTTTTATTTCAAAAATTCAGCTTTTGGCCCAACTTGATGTTTGGTGCCTCTTTTTGTCCTTTTAGTGTTTAACTGTCTTCCAGAGACTGTTCATCTCACTCTTCCTTCCAGTGGTTCAAGCAGGTGGTACACCACCATATAGTGTTAACCCCACCCCTACTCATGATCTTTGCTTTCCCCATTAAGCTTACCTAGGCCAACCCTCATAATTGCAGGTTACTGTGTTTCCTCACTTCTGGAGATGCCTCCAGAGACTGCTTGTTCATTAATTCCCTTTCTTGTGTCCAAGTTCTGTGCTCCCATTTAGAATAAATTGTTCCATTTGTATGCCTCCGCCGCTGAATGTGCCAGAGGCATTATGTTTTTGGGTTCTCCGTCCGGCTCTCTGTCTGTCCGTCCATGTATCCCTCTGTCAATGATCAATTTTTTTTTTTACCATGATAACTTGTGAAACATGGAAGGGATTTTTTAATAACTTGGTACAAAGGTGTATAATGATACAATAAACTGATTAGATTTTGGGTTCAAAGGGTCAAAGGTCATGTGAACTTGAGCTGTAAGTAGCAGATTTTAGTTACCGTGATAATTTGTGAAACACAAAAGCGATTTTGACCAAACATGGTACAGATGTTCTAGCTCTTCCCTGTACTATGATGCAAAGATGAACTGATGTGATTTTTGGGGTCAAAGGTGAAAAGTCATGTGACCTTTAGTAGTTGAAAGCAGATTTTTATTACTGATTTTTACCATACTTGGTACAGGTATGGACGATGATGCAAAGGTGAACTTATTTACCTCCGCCACTGAAGGGGAAGGAGGTTATGTTTTCAACCCTCTCTCTCTGTTTGTTTGTCTGTGTGTGTGTGCAGGGTATCTCAGAAAGTTGTAGACGGATTCGGACAAATCTTGGTGGACACGTTGGGTGTGTGACATGGACGAATTGATTCAATTTTGGTGAAGATCCGAATGTGGATCCAGATACGAGAATTTTTGAGTTGTGATTATTCACGATTGAGAGATGGGGCTCAAAAACGATTAGATAGTATGATATTTCAAAAATGTATTGGGCCCAAAATGTTCTCGTGGATCAGGCATTACAGGGCGGAGGTATGCGCTCTACCGAATGCCCTTCTTGTTAGATATTTGGTTTAAAGGATCAAAGGTCATGTGACCTTTCACTGAAAGTATCAGATTTTTTTTTTTTACCTGATAACTTGTGAACCGCTGAAAGGATTTTGACCAAACTTGGCATAGCAATGGACTGTAATACAAAGATGAACTGATTACATTTTGGGTTCAAAAGGTCAAGTGCCCTTTAATTGAAAATCTGTGTTACTGCAATAACTTATGAACCACTCAAGAGATTTAAACCATAGTTGACGCACGTATTGACTCCAATATTAAGATGAACCGATTCAACTTTAGATTGAACAGGTCAAAGGACATGTTTTCTTTGAAAATCATTTTGCAGACCATCACTCGAGTTGGAAGCATCTGATGTCTCTCTTCAACTTTTGTCTCGCACTCTCATACTCTCTCATGGGACCTTTAATTTTTCATGTGACCTTTAATTGAGATCTAACATGGACGGAGGCATATCCATTGATGCATTCACATCAAATTCTACTTTCTAGTTATACAATATTTTTTGAAAGACTTTCTGAATGTGTACAATTATACATTTACGAATGAAAACTCTTGGAAAAACATCACAGTTATTTGAAAATCACCTCTTGTTTAATCAACCATTGTGATCGATATATATATGCAAAGTTCATGTGCAAGTTCATTCAATCGTTTTTCAATTTGCTCCATGCCACCACAAGTATGTTTGGCACTTTATATGGCAGAGGTGAACGAGTGCTGCTACAGGAGATTGTGCTTGCATTTTTGGATTGCTGAAGCCGAAAGATGCAAAATGCATGACATCTTAGCCCTACTCGAAAAACCTCATCGTGGCAACGTCGTGAAAAGCTGGAGCATAGTGAAACATTATTTAAGAAATAGGATTAAAATTGTAATGTGCTGTCTTTGAGCAAGTGAAACTCACGAGACATTTGTCTCGGTGTGGCAGAAAATGGCTGGTCCTCTGACTTCATGAAAGGCCAATGTATGGAAAGTGATTGTAATTTAAAATGACTGAAGGTAAGGTTTTAACTCTGCATACAAAGTCGAGCCTCTTGAAGAATGAGAGCACTGAACGGATAAGGACAAAAGGAACAGTAGAAAAAATGGGTGGGGGAGAAACACCAACAGCAGGATTGAAGGACAAATAGAGGGAGCTTGGATAAATATGGGTGTGGAAGGAATGAGGAGATGAGGATGATACATGGGGTGAAAAATAATGGATGAAGAGGCAAGCTCTGAGGAAAGAAAACCTGAAAGTTTGGATGGAGGTGGGCTTAGTGTGGGTGGTGGGGGTAATGGGGTAGAAAAGCTCACCATTTTTTTGGTAGGAGATTATAAGATGATGGTGAGAGCTGTCTGAAGACCTGGAGGAAGAATGAGATGAAGAGAATATGTAATTTTGTTCCATAGGTCGGAAAAAAAGAGGAACAAATGAGTGGAGGTGAACAGTGATTCTGGATTTTGGGAGTTTCACCAGAAAGTGGTTGCTGGTGGACCGTGTGCACCCTGAAGAAACTTGATGGGGACAAATCACAGAAAGAGCAGAGGGTGCATGACCAGAAATGTGGTGGAAGAAGACAGAGAGACCACCTGACCTGACCTGTCTGCGATGGAAAGTGATCGGCCCATGGACTCAGTTTCGTCGTGGTAGATTTCAATGATCTTGAAGGTCATGGTTTCCACGACGTCAAGCTGAGCAAGGTGTGAGGCAGGGGCCCTAGTGCAGAGGGGAGAGCAGTATTCCAATAAGCTGCAATATCAATGCAAAAGTGATTAGGCCACTGCACTGACTGCAGTCCAGAACTTCAACCACTAAATACAGAAGTCCAGAATAGATGAAATTTGACATGTGATGTGTTTTTGTACATTGGACCAAAATTATAGAGGGTGACAGCTTTAAAATCTTTGACTTTAAATTTCACCCTGCAAATAATGACCACCCTAATGAGTATGCTACCAATTGATTAATTCCTTACTTTAAGCCAATAATAATGAAATGTCAACAAAGATGGCAACGGACGGCGCAAAATGACACAATGGCATTAGGCACAGATACGTCCAAGGAGTAACAACATAAATAAATATTTTTTGTGGATACAGTGTGCAACTCCAGCCTAAAGCAGGCCATGCACCAAGGCAATTCATAAATATTGCTTGTACTTTGCCAAATATTTGTCTTTGGTTTTGCCTCATTATCAAAGTGTATGTCACATGAGATTTGTCCACTAATAAACCTTTTCACCTCGATGTTGCCTTATGATTGACAATGAGTGGATTGTGTTCCACTTACTTAGCAAATCACCCATGATTGACAAAATGGTTTTTCACAATATCCACAAGGGATTGCCGTGTCTTTGGTTGGGCTGGCAGGATAGATTAGATGATTGCGCACTATTCCTCGAGCTGTTGAGCCTGGGTTTGAATGTCAACGCAGGTATGTAATCATCCTGGTCTTTCGCATGCAGGGAGAGGCACCAATGTGTAACACTATGCATCGGATTGACATGAAGCTGGAGGATCCATCTGCTAGCACTGGTTGATTGTGGAGGTTAAAGATCCAACTGTGTCGTTTAATGAAGAGTAAGTGAGTTATTGCCGGCACCCTGAACAAATTACATATTCCTGCCAGTTTGAGTGGAACATCAGACCAAGCCAGCTGATCCATGAAAGACTTGGGCCAGAAACATTCCGCAGCCGACCCAAAAAGAAGGGGGAAATAATTGGGGTCGTTAAATAATTTTTAGTAGTTTCAGTTTTTTAACGATTGAAAATGTTTCTACATTTGTGTTTTTTTTATAATATTGGCAATTTTTACAATCATTGAAATTTCCCGCTTTGAAGCTGAGTCCATTGGTCTATCACATTCCCATCACAGACAGGTTGGTGGTCTTTCTGTCTTCTACCCCCTCCTTTCTGGTCTTGCATCCTCTTCCCTTTCTGTACTTTGTCTGCCCCCTACCCAGGCTTCTGCAGGGTGCATGTCCACTAGGGCGTTTCAAAAAACAAGTTTTTCGAAATATCCAAGTTGGCTACCCGTCATAGGAGTCAATTATGGTGAAAAACACCATTACACAAGTTTCAGAATTTTCCTCCCAAAAATGGCCGCCGGCGGCCATTTTTTCCAATATGGTGGCCAAAGATTTTCGATTTCGGTATGTAGGCCGTAAATTGTGCGCAGATATGGCTTGTAATGAGTCTTTGTAGGGTTTCGAGGGTGCTGAATTCATTTCTGTTCACAACAATGTGTTTCAGAAAACCAATTGGCGGAAAACCAATTATGGCGGCCAAAAATCAGCCATTTTGATATGTCTAAATATTTTTTCGACATACGAGTTCGTTTCTGAACTTGGAAAATCGTTTAGTGAGATCCATTAACTGATGTTTCTTTCCACAGGGTTTGAACGAATCTTTCACAACAGCCCTTTTCATCTGTATTCGGACATAGAATGTTTACAGCCGCTTGGAAACTGTTTCATGACACAATATTCTCCCGTTCTCTCTCTATTTCAGACTGACGCAACAGTACCTTAGGAGCTTCACGTACATGTGGCACGCTACAATATGGATACCAAGAAGCCCGGTCGTCCAAAGGTTTCCAGAATCAAAGAGAAACCTCCCCCTGCATAAACTGCAAAGACCGCGTAGAACAAACTCTTGTGCTCCAGCAAATCTGCGCAATCCAGCTATCTTTGCTATCCAGCAAAACAGCTATCAACTTTTATCTAGTAGAAAATTCAATGGACGGATTTTCGTACTCTAAGCTACCGAAAACAAAAGCAGTGCTCCGTAGGATTCTAGAATGGCATCATGTTCAGAAAGTTGCTATTAAAACAGCCATCAAACGGACTGTAAGCGAACTGAGAGTACCACTTCTGAGACTGAGAGTCTGGAAGTACCACTTCGGTGTAGATGTAATTTATGGTAAATTTTCTGAAAAACAGAAAGGTACAGAACCGTTTCTGTCTGCCTTTGCCGCCAGGCCGATGTCACTGAATGTTGGTTGTCAGCCATTGGGAATATTAGCCGCGTTATTGCATGTTGCGGAAAGTGCTGCTCGCTTTCTTGCCGCTTTATGCCAAGCCTGTCTGACGTTAGAGCATCCCATTACATTCTACTTTATGCTTTTTTTTATTCTCTCTGTGAAGTCCATCGCTATCGCTGTCCGAATTTACTCTCACTGGTTACTCCCCAATCAGCTCACATGTGGGCTTCCATTTCTCTTCACTTCTTCAATACTCTTGAATCTTCTTGTCTCTCACCCACCTTTTTCCATTCCTGCTATCTCTCTTTTTTTGTGTGACATCGATCCCTATAGCTATCCCTTTCTTGTGACTTCTCCATTTGCTGTTGTAGGATGAGCGTAGATCCAGTTTCCCAATCTTTTTTCCAGAGTGCATCATCGCCTCTCTAACATTCTTCTTTGCATAATTATTGAGCGGCTCTCTAATCTTTGTTTGAAAAGCATCTCTCGCTCCTTGAATACTTTTGGTATCTCTCGTCTTCTCTGTTACTTGTTCGCTCCAGTTCTTTCCATGCTCATATGTTCACGCACTTTCTTCTCTATCTTCGCCGTTGGGATTATTATTTTGCAGCTTTCTCGTTTCTGTACCTTTCTGTTTTTTCAGAAAACTTTACCATAAATTACATCTACACGAAGTGTACTTCCAGACTCTAGTCTCAGAAGTGGTTACTCTCAGTTTCGCTTACAGTCCGTTTTGATGGACTGTTTTAATAGGCAACTTCTGAACATGATGCCATTCTAGGAATCCTACGGAGCACTGCTTTGTTTCGGAGTTAGAGTACGAAATTCCGTCCATTAATTTCTACTAGATAAAAGTTGATAGCTTTTTGCCTGGATAGCAAAGGGATACGGATTGGCGCAATTCTGGTAGCACAAGAGCTTTTTGTTTCTACGCGGTCTTTGCAGTTTATGCAGAGGAGGTTCGCTCTTTGATCTGGAACCTTTTGACGACCGGGCTTCTTGGTATGCATTATTTAGGGCACATGTTACCAGTGAAGCTCCTAAGGTACTTTGGTCACTGAAAAAGAGAGAGAACAGGGAATATTGTGTCATGAAACAGTTTCAAGCGGCCTGAAACATTCTATTGTCCGAATACAGATGAAAAGGGCTTCTGTTGAAAGATTCGTCAAACCCCTGTGGAAAGAAACATCGTTTTAAAAATTGGGGGGGATTTCCACTAAACGATTTTTCAAGTTCAGAAACGAACTCTGTTATCGTCGAAAACATATTTAGACATATCAAAATGGCTGATTTTTTGGCCGGCCATATTGGTTTTCCCGCCATATTGGTTTTTGAAAACACATTGTTTGTGAAACAGAAATGAATTCAGCCCCTCGAAAACCCTACAAAAGACTTCATTACAAGCCATATACTGCGCACAATTTACGGCCTACATACCGAAAAATCGAAAATCGGGCCACCATATTTGGAAAAAATGGCGCGGCGGCCATTTTTGGGAGGAAAATTCTGAAACTTGTGTAATGGTGTTTTTCACCATAATTGACTCTATGACGGTAGCCAACTTGGATATTTTCGCTATGTTATTTATAGCAGCCCTAGATGGACATGCCACCCTGCAAGAAGCCTGTGATAGGGGCCAGACAAAGTACAGAAAGGGAAGAGGATGCAAGACCAGAAAGGAGGGCGAGGAGACAGAAAGACCACCAACCTGTCTGTGATGGAAATGCTGATAGACCAAATGACTCAGCTTCAAAGCTGGGAAATTTCATGATTGTAAAAATTGCCAATTTAATAAAAAAAACACAAATGTAGAAACATTTCAATCGTTAAAAAAACTGAAACTACTAAAAATTTATTTAACGACCCCACAAATTATTTCCCCCTTCTTTTTGGGTCGGCTGCGGAAGTTTCTGGCCCAAGTCTTTCATGATCAGCTGGCTTGGTTGATGTTCCACTCAAATGGCAGGAATTATTAATTTGTTCAGGGTTGCCGGCAGATAACTCACTTACTCTTCATTAAACGACACAGTTGGAATCTTTTAAACCTCACAATCAACCCTAGTGCTATCAGATGGATCCTCCAGCTTCATGTCAATCCGAATGCCATAGTGTTACACATTTGGTGCCTCTCCCTGCATGCGAAAAGACCAGGATTGATTACATACCTGCGTGACATTCCAAACCCAGGCTCAAAACAGCTCGAGGAATAGTGCGCCCAATCATCTAACATCTGCCAGCCCAACCAAAAGACACGGCAATCCTGTGGATATTGTGAAAAACCATTTTTGTCAATCATGGGTGATTTGGCTAAGTAAGTGGAAAAAACACCAATCCACCATTGTCAATCATAAGCAACATCGAGGTGAAAAGCGTTTATTAGTGGACAAATCTCATGTGACATAACACTTTTGATAATGAGCAAAACAAAGACAATATTTGGCAAAGTACAAGCAATATTTATTTGAATTGCCTGGTGCATGCCTGCTTTTAGGCTGTAGTTGCACACTGTATCCACAAAAATATTTATTATTGTTGTCTCCTTGATGTATCTTGTGCCTAATGCCATTGTGTCATTTTGCGCCGTCCTTGCCATCTTTGTTGACCCAATTTCATTATTATTGGCTTAAAGTTAAGAATTAATCAATTGGGTTAGCAATAACTCATTAGGGTGGTCATTATTGCAGGGTGAAATTTAAAGTCCAAAGATTTTTAAAGTTGTCACCCTTCTATAATTTTTGGTCCAATGTAAAATATACCAAAAACACATTTCACATGTCAAATTTCATCATTCTGGACTTCTGTATTTTAGTGGTTGAAGTTCTGGACTGCAGTTCAAGTGCAGTGGCCTAATCACTTTTGCATTGATAATTGCCCAACTATTGGAATACTGCTCTCCCCTCTGCCACTAGGGACCCCTGCCTCACAAACCTTGCTCAGCTTGACGCGTGGAAAACCATGACCTTTCAAGATCATTGAAAATCTACCAACGACGAAAGAGTCCATGGGCCGGATCACTTTTCCATCGCAGACAGGTCAGGTCAGGTGTCTCTTCTGCTTCTTCCACCACATTTTCTGGTCCAAGGCACCCTCTGCTCTTTCTGTGATTGTCCACCATCAAGTTTCTTCAGGGGTGCACACAACGGTCCACCGCAACCCACTTTCTTGGTTGAAACTCCCTAAAATCCAGAATCACTGTTCACCTCCATCATTTGTTCCTCTTTTTTTTCCGACCTATGAACAAAATTACATATTCTCTTCAATCTCATTCTTCCCTCCAGGTCTTCAGACAGCTCTTTCACCCATCATCTTAGAGTTCATCTCCTACCAAAAAATCGGTGAGCTTTCTACCCCCATTAACCCCCCCCCCCCCCCCCCCACCACCACACTAAGCCCACCTCCATCCAAAACTTTCAGGTTTTTCTTTCCTCAGAGCTTGCCTCTTCTATCCATTATTTTTCACCCCATGTATCACCTCATCTCCTCATTCCTTTCCCACACCCAATATTTATCAAGTCTCCCTCTATTTGTCCTTCAATCCTGCTGTTGTGGTTTTCTCCCCCACCCATTTTTTCTACTGTTTCCTTTTGTCCTTATCCGTCAGTGCCTTCATTCTTCAAGAGGCTGACTTTGTATGCCAGAGTTAAAACCTTACCTTCATCATTTTAAATTACAATCACTTTCTCATACATTGGCCTTTCATGAAGTCAGGGACCAGCCCATTTTCTGCCAGCACCGAGACAAATGTCTCTGAGTTCACTTGCTCAAAGACAGCACATTACAATTTTAATCCTATTTCTTAAATAATGTTTCACTATGCTCCAGCTTTTCACGACGTTGCCCGATGTGAGGTTTTTCGATAGGGCTAAGATGTCATGCATTTTCATCTTTCGGCTTCAGCAATCCAAAAAATGCAAGCCACAATCTCCTGTAGCAGCACTCGTTCACCTACTGCCATATAAAAGTGCCAAACATTAACTTGTGGTTTGGCATGGGAGCAAATTTGAAAAACGATTGAATGAACTTTGCCACATGAACTTTGCATATATATATCGATTCACAATGGTTGATTAAACAAGAGGTGATTTTTCAAATAACTGTGAGTTTTCCAAGAGTTTTCATTCGTAAATGTATAATTGTACACATTCAGAAAAGTCTTAAAATATTGTATTAACTAGAAAGTAGAATTTGATGTGAATTGCATCAATGGATATGGCCTCCGTCCAATGTTAGATCTCAATTAAAGGTCACATGAAAAATTAAAGGGTTCCCATGAGAGAGTATGAGAGTGCGAGACAAAAGTTTGAAGAGAGACATCAGATGCTTCCAACTCGAGTGATGGTCTGCAAAATGATTTTCAAGAAAACATGTCTTTACCTGCTTCAATTCTAAGTTGAATCGGTTCATCTTAATATTGGAGTTCAATACGTGCCGTTCAACTATGGGTTTAAATCTCTGAGTGTCATAAGTTAATTGCAGTAACACAGATTTTTCAATTAAAGGGGCCACTTGACCTTTTGAACCCAAAATGTAATCAGTTCATCTGTATTACAGTCCCATTGCTATTTGCCAAGTTGGTTCAAAAATCCTTCAGCCGGTTCACAAGATTTCAGGTTAAAAAAAAAAAATCTGATACTTTCAGTGATAAGGTCACATGACCTTTGATCCTTTAAACCAAATATCTAACAAGAAGGGCATTCGTAGAGCGCATACCCTCCTCCTGTAATTGCCTTGATCCACAGAGAACATTTGCCCAATACATTTTTGAAATATTTCATACTAAATCTAATCGTTTTTGAGCCCCATCTCTCAATCGTGAATAATCACAACTCAAAAATTCTCGTATCTGGATCACATCGGATCTTCACCCAAAATTGAATTCAATTCGTTCCATGTCACCTCACCCAACGTGTCCACCAAGATTTGTTCCGAATCCGCTCTACAACTTTCTGGAATACCCCTGCCACACACACAACAGAACAAACAAACAAGGAGAGAAGGGTTGAAACATTTAAACCTCCTTCCCCTCAGTGGCGGAGGTAAATAAGTTACACCTTTTGCATCATCGTCCATACCTGTACAAGTATGGGTAAAAATCAGTAATAAAAATCTGCTTTCAACTACTAAAGGTCACAGACTTTTCACCTTTGACCCCAAAAATCACATCAGTTCATCTTTGCATCATAAGTACAGGGAAGAAGTTAGAACATCTGTACCATTGTTTGGTCAAAAATCGCTTTTGTGGTTTCACAAATTATCACGCGTAACTAAAATCTGCTACTTACAGCTCAAGTTCACTGACCTTTTGACCCTTTGAACCCAAAATCTAATCAGTTTATTGTATCATTTCTTACACCTTTGTAACCAAGTTATTTTAAAAAATCCCTTCCATGTTTCACAAGAGTTATCATGGTAAAAAAAAATAATTGATTCCATCGACAGAAGGGATACATGGACGGACAGTCAGAGAGCCGGACCGGAGAACCCAAAAACATAATGCTCTGGCACATTCAGCGGCGAGGCATACAAATGAACAATTTATTCTTAAATGGGAGCACAGAACTGGACACAAGAAAGGGAATAATGAACAAAAGCAGTCTCTGGAGGCATCTCCAGGCAAGTTTGAGGAAACACAGTAACTGCAATTATGAGGGTTGGCCTAGGTAAGCTTAATGGGGAAAAGCAAAGATCATTGAGTAGGGTGGTTAACACTATATGGTGGTTGTTTACCACCTGCTTGAAACCACGGAAGGCAAGAGATATGGAACAGTTCTGGAAGACAGTTAAAACTAAAAGGACAAAAGAGGCACCAAACATCAAGTTGGCCATAAAGCTGAATTTTGGAAATAAAAGCGAGAGAGATAGAGATGAGAGAGAGGAGGAGAGAGAGAGAGATGATGGAGAGATGAGAGACGAGACGAGAGAGAGGAGAGAGATAGAGAGAAGGAGAAGAGAAGACAGCGAGGACAGCGAGACAGCGAGACAGCGCAGACAGCGAGACAGCGAGACAGCGAGACAGCGGAGGACAGCGAGACAGCGAGACAGCGAGACGCGCAGACCAGCGAGAGATCGATAGAGCGATGAGATCCGATAGAGCGAGAGATCGATAGAGCGAAGAGTTCGATAGAGCTGAGAGGATCGAATTAGAGCGCAGAGATCGATAAGAGCGAGAGATCGATTTTTAGAAGCGAGAGATTCGATAGGCGAGAGATCGATAGAGGAGAGAGCGAGAGAGAGAGCGAGAGCAAGAGATGTGTATTATCACCTCCGCCACCAAGGGTGGCAGAGGTTATGTTTTCACCCCTCTGTCTGTCTGCTTTCTGTGAGTTAGGATATCTCAAAAAGTTTTGTGGATGGATTCGGACAAAATTTGGTGAAAAGGTTGGGTGTGTGACAAAGACAAAATGTAAGATTTGTGACGATCTTTGATTCTATAATTTTTTAAGCAATTAATCAGGCATTGAGTGATGGGTGCTAAACCGTATAACAAGCATGATATCTCAAAAAGTTATAGACGGATTTGGACGAAACTTGGGGAAGAGGTTGGGTGTATGACAAGTAAAAAATCATCGATTTTGTGTCGGATCCCAAATCTGGATAAAGAGTTTTTTGTTAATTTTTTTTTTAGGTGATTTTTCACCCAATGAGAAGGATTTTTTTAAGCCTAGATGTTGGCATTAACTATTTAAAGATGGCTACTTGGCTTAAGATCACAAAGATATTGAGTTCGGCCCGTCGGCCATTCAAATAACACCAGTGGGTTGACTCAGCCTGTCATCCTTCTGATGTCGGCAAATGAAGCTATCAGCTTACGGTAACAGGCACTGCATCAGCGGCACACTTGCTTCCAGAAAATGATGCAACTGGCAATCATAGCTTGCATTACGAAACAACAGCCATTTGAAGAAAATGGCAAAAAAACTATATATTATACATATAGCTCTGGGAAAAAAAAATGAGACACTCCAAAAAAAATTAAATCAGCATCTCTACATGTATGGCAGCCATTCCATTCCATGTCTGTTGAATTCCAACACAGCACATCTCATTCTACTCGTGTGGTACTGATTAGGTGATCACCTGAACGAATATATTTAACAAGAAAAAGTATTAAAATTACTGCTGTTGTCATCACTTATCCTCTTGCAATAGGACCAGCTGGATGGCAAAAACAGTGCTAGTCATACCTCAAAGTTAATTGGAATTCAAAAAAAATAACTATTGACCATGCCAAAGTTGAAAAGAAAAGTTTTTGAGTGAGGAAAGAAGGTTCAATTCTGGCTTTACTCGGCACGAGGGATAACAGTGAGCCATCACGTTGCTTCCATCCTTAAATTTCTCAAAGACGGCGGTTCATAAAGAAACAAGGTCAAGCAGCAGACATTGGCGACAACAAGCTACAGACTGCAGAGGCGAAAATGACTTTCCACTGACCGGAAAGATGACCGCCAACTCATCGAATGTTCCAACTTCAAACAACCGCCAGCGATGACATCAAGTGACCTACAAAAAGAATGGCAAACGGCAGCTGGAGTGAAGTGCACGGCGAGGACGGTTCGAAACAGGCAAATCCTAGGGGCAGGACTGAAGTCGTGCCAAAGCTAGAAAAAAGCCCTCATCAATGCAGAAGCAAAGAAAGCCAGGCTGAGGTTATGCAAAAGGACCATAAGGATTGGACCGTTAAGAGGACTGGAGTAAGGTTCATTCTTCTCATTGAGTCCAAATCAGCTCTTGCCCAACACCTGGTCATCTTAATGGTTAGACTGAGACCTGGAGAGGCCTACAAAGCCACAATGTCCGCACCCATCTTATGTGAAAATTTGGTGGAAGGATCGTGATGATTCTGGGGGTGTTTCAAGCAAGGCTGAATCGGCAGATTTGTCTTGTGAAGGACTCATGAATTCAAGGCCACGTTACAAGGTTGTCCTGGAAGAACACTTTCTTCCTTCTGCTCTGACAATTTGTTACCCCAACTCGAGGATTTGGTATTCCAGCAGGACAATGCTCCATGCCAACATCCAGTCAATCAAGTGTGGATTGGAGGCCATCAGATCAAGACCCTTGTCATGGCCAGCCCAATCTCCAGAACCTGAAAAACCCCATTGAAAACCTCTGGAATGTGATCAAGAGGAAGATGGATGTCAACCAAGCCATCAAACAAAGCGAAGCGCTTGAATTTTTGCGCCAGGGAGTGGCATAGTCACCCAACAGCATGGTTGAAAGACTGTGGAGGCATGCCAAGACGCATGAAAGCTGTGATTGAAAATTCAGGTTATTCCACAAAATATTTGATTTCTGGAACTCTTCCTAGGTTAAAACATTAGTATTTGTGTTTAAAATGAATATGAACTTGTTTGTTTTGTATTATTTGAGGTCTTGAAAACACTGAATCTTTTGTTGTTATTTTGACCAGGTTGTCATTTTCTGCAAATAGAGCTCTAAATGACAATATTTAATTCGGAATTTGGGAGAAAATGTTGTCAGTAGTTTATAGAATAAAACAAAAATGTTTATTTTTACTCAAACACACACCTATAAATATAAAACCAGAAAAACTGCACTAATTTTGCAGTGGTCTCTTATTTTTTTTTCCAGAACTGTATATATATATATATATATATTTACCATGGGATTAACAAGTATTTGATACCACTGCCGATTTTGCAGGTTTTCCCACTTACAAGACGTAGAGGTCTGTAATTTTATCATATGCGTACCACTTCAACTGTGAAAGACGGAATCTAAAACAAAAAAATCCTGAAAATTCACATTGTATGATTTTTAAATAATTAATTTGCATTTTATTGCATGAAATAAGATTTGATCACCTCCCAACCAGTAAGAATTCCGGCTCTCACAGACTGTTAGTTTTGTTTTAAGAAGGCCCTCCCATTCTCCACTCATTTTACCTGTATTAACTGACCTGTTGAACTCGTATCTGCATTAAAAGACAGCTCTCCACACTCAATCAATCAGACTTCAACCTCTCCACAATGCGGCCAAGACCAGAATCTCTCT
>CM068954.1:110110019-110122109 GCA_035128595.1 Eptatretus atami | reverse complement strand
TTAACATGACGCGATCACGTGGACTGTGGCTAGACACATACGTATGGAACACAAAGGAGTACAAACGTCCCTGGACACCAGGTCTGTACTCTACACCAACCGCCTGACTGAAAAACATTGAAACTTGGCACGTACAGTACTCCTCATGGGGAATAAGTGTGATTAAAATTTTTAATGACATCGCTAGGTTCCTTCGTCATGTCGTTACCAATACATACGTCGAAAACTTTATCCAATCAGTATGAACATTTTGAGGAGTATCTGGGGGCTAAATTGTGTGGGGAGGAGGGGGGGGGGAGGGGTTGTATGATATTGTTACGGTTGTGGAAATTCCCCAGAACACCATAAAGGTCCGAGTTCAGTTAGATCGATATAGTCTGTGTTCAGTTAGATTTCCCACCGTTGTTTAATGGGAATTATTCGTGTACAGGGTTGTGATCTTTGAGATAGTTTTTTCCTTTTCTATCGTTATTTTACAACAACAACATCGCCTCCCAGAACATAACCACATACGCCAACCACGCACCCTCAACCAGACCACATTTTCAACCATCTAACCACAACACGCATGATCGCCCTCAAACCACAACAACCACGATCACCTAACACACCTTCCCGCTGACACAACTGCCGATCCCTTCTCCACATCGCCAACACCAATGACCTCTCCGCTAACATGAAACCGTCTCGGACAAGCGAAGGAAACAAAGGAACATCGATGGCGCGACGGATCTTTACCCGCTGTTTTCCCCGCGCTTGGTGAGGGGAGGTGCGATTGAGCCAGAGGTCAAAGGTGAAAAGGTGGGGGCCTGATTTTGGGGGAATGAATCTCCCATGGACCTGTGCCAGAAAGATTCTCTCGCCCCCGCGAGAGGCGCGGGCGAGGGGACGAGAGGGCCGCCCTTTTCTGGAAGCTTTCCTGCAAGAGCTGGAAGGTGAGCGGAGCGATAAAAGGGGAGGGGCGACGCCGTTGGAACGGAGAGATATAGGCCGCCGGCAGGACGCAAGCGTCTGCGGAGCTCCTTCCTTCGCTTGGATGCACTGGTTCGTTCGCGGGCATGATTTTTGTCTTCTTTGTGGATGTGTGCGTAGGGGCTTTCTTCTTCTTTCCGTTCCCCTTGTGGGTCTTCCGAGAGTCTTGGTTACTGTTGGTTCGGGTCGCAATGTCGAGCGTCGCATCGGTGGGCAGATCCCGGGCGTGTACCAGGTGGCCGGCACGGGAGCGCGCTTTGCCAACGCGCTCCAAGCCTGCTCGCGCAAGACTGCGCCATCCGTGTGCGAGAGCGCCTGGACGAGAGCACTCGCCGGCTCCAGTGGAAGGCCAGAGCTTCAGCCGCGCTGTCCCTAAGCTGCCTGTGGGGGGGACAGACGTCGCGCGACTGCCCACCATCGCCCACGAGGAGTGGCAGTAGATCCTGCACACGGTCTCGTGGCGGCATTTCGTCTGCGGGGGTACTGCCAAGGTATCTTCCCCCACGGGGGGCCATAAAAGGTCTACGGACCTGTTCTGGACTCCACCTGTCTGTGGGTACGTTTCTTTTATTTCTCGTTCGTTTCTGTTGACTTTTATGAATGTTGTGGCGCCGTGTCGTGTTAGAGTTAAAAACGTGTCACTGTGTAAGATTCTGTACATATAATTCGCTTATAGTCGGTTCTGTAGTCGCTTTTACCTTGCCTTGGTCTGTCATTCCCCTCCCCGCATTGATTGCATGGCCCTGTACATACGGCATGTGTGTTAAAATAAATGTGCTTCTTGGAATAGTAAATCCGGTTCGTTCTGCGTTCGCTACCTTTCTCCCCGATTGAAATGCTCTTATCTCTCGAGATATTGTTCGGTTTTAAATACCCGCTTAAACAATATCGAGATGCGGATGCCCGCAACGCTCTGGAGCGATAATACCCGCCGTCTTATCCACTATGGCCCAGAGAGACTGGACCCACTAGAGCGGTTCCGTGTCCACCGACTGCGCTCACCGATGCCTGGACACCGGTTGCAGCTCAACGCGCTTCACCTATAGGGTAACCTTAAGCCGGACAAGTCTGGCGTATCATTCGGATCTATCATTGACAACTGGTGCGGGTTAGAAAATTCGGCTAAGGCCGTGGTGGCGGTGAAGACCCACCCGTGACAGGCCAGGTTCCGGCGTTGTTCCGGAAGGTCACGACTGAATTGTCCGTCCGGTGGCGAGCGGCTACTATTAGTGGGAAAGCAGGCGCCGTTCGCACGCCGGGCGGCGGCCGCGAAATCGTAACAATATCATCAGTCTCACGTGGTTTCAGCAGCCATATTGTTTTTAACATAAATTTAAAATCTTCTCCGAGAACGGCGACCCGCGGGCAGCGCCTGAACAGATCGAGCGAAACTCTCACATTTGATCCTCTATCCATGAGGAACATAAACGTTCACAACTTATGACATCAAGGTCACATGGTTGTCAACCATGATTTTTTGGAAGCAATATGCTTAAAAATCTTCTTCCTCCAGAATGCTTGATAGATCGAGGGGAAAACTTCACCCAACAGTTCTCCCGAGGCCTTTCGGGGATAACCTGGATGTTTCACCAAATTATAATAGGTCACATGGTCGATGCAGCAATATTGGTTGGGCCTCGATATGTTCCGGGTGGACCAGGCATTAGCATGGTGGGATTATGCACGGCCAATCGAGTTGCCGATTGTAGTTTCCACTCACTTTTCCCGCAACTAGTTGATTTATTACCTCTGCCAGCGCACCAACTGCCGATCCCCTTCTCCACACGCCAAACCATGGCCCTCTCCGCTAATGTAAACCGTCTCGACAAAGCGAAGGAAACAAAGGAACATCGATGGCGCACGGATTTTCCCGCCTGTTTTCCCCGCGCTTTGGTGTGGGGGAGGTGCGATTTGAGCCAGAGGTCAAAGGTGAAAAAAGGTGGGGCCTGATTTTTGGGGGAATGAATCTCCTGGACCCTGTGCCAAGAAAGATTCTCTCGCCCGCCGCGAGGCGCGCGGGGAGGGGGACGAGAGGGGCACGCCCTTTTCTGGAAGCTTCCTGCAGGAGCTGGAAGGTGAGCGGAGCGATAAAGGGGAGGGGCGAGGCATTTGGAACGGAGAGATATAAGGCGCGCAGGACGGCCGTCGGGGGCCTTCTTCTCCTTGGTGTGTGTTTTTCGTCGGGGGCTTTGTTTTTGTCTTCTTCTCGTGGTGGTGCGTGGGGCTTCTTTCTTCTTCGTCGCTTGGTCTTCGAAGAGTCTTGGGTTCGGTGGTTCGGGTCGAATCGTCGGAGCGTCGCAGTCGGTGGGAGTCCGGGCGTGGCACCAAGGGACGCGGACGGGAGGCCGCGCTTTGCCAAGCGCCGCTTTGCAGCTCTGTCGCGCAAGCCTGCGCACGTCGTGGAAGCGCGGAGAGAGCTCGCCCGGCTCGTGGAAGGGCGAGCTCAGCCGCGGCTGTCCTAGCTGCCGTGGGGGGACAGACGTCGCGATCTCGCCCATCGCACCACGAGGGGCAGGTAACCTGCAACGGTCTGTGGGATTCGTTTGGTCTGCCAAGTTCCACGCCATAAAGGTCTACGGATCCTGTCTGACCCCCTGTCTGTGGGGGTAGTCTTTTATTTTCCTTGGGTTTTGTTCTTTGAATGAATGTTGGTGGCGCCGTGTCCTGTAAGTAAAAACTGTGTAAGTTCTGTACATAAATTGCTTATAGTCGGTTGTAGTGCTTTCACCTTGCTCGTGTCTTGTCCCCCCTCCCGCATTGATTGCATGGCTGTACATACGTGCATGTGTGTAAAATAAATGTGCTTGTGTGAATGTAACCCGTTCGTTGCGTCCTCCTTTCTCCCCATTGAAATGCCATATTGCATCTCGGAATATTAGTTGGGTTTTAAATCCCCGTTAAATAGAATCGATCCGGCGAGGTCGGCGCGATAATACCCGCTCGTTATCACTGCCGAACGGAACGGACATTGAGCGGTTCGTGTCCAAGCCGACCTGGTCGAGGTAGGTCTCCCGGTTGGCTACCCGCGCAGGTACTTAGGTATCGATATTCGGCGATTGACCTATTTTGCGCGGGTTAGAAAATTGGCTAGGCCGTGGTGGGGTTGAAGACCCCCCCGTAACAGGGTTCCGGCGTTGTTCCGGAAGGTCACGACTGAATTGTCTCGTCCGGTGGGAGCGGCTACTATTAGTGGGAAGCGGCCGTTCGCAAGCCGGCGCGCGCGAATTCGTAACAATATCATCAGTCCGTGGTTCAGCAGCCATATTGTTTTTAACATAACTTTTAAAATTTCGTGCCGAAACGGCTGAACAGATCGAGGCGAAACTCTACACATTTGATCCTCTATCCATGAGGAACAAAACGTTCACAACTATGACATCATAGGTCACATGGTTTGTCACCATGATTTTTTTGGAAGAATATGCCTTTAAAAATCTTCTTCTCCAGAATGGCTTGATAGATCGAGGGGAAACTTCACCAACATGTTCCCCAAGCCTTTGGGATACCTGGATGTTCACAAATTATTAATAGGTCACATGGTCTAGCAGCAATATTGGTTGGGCCCGATATGTTCTCGTGGACCAGGCATTACATGGTGGAGATATGCACCCAACCGAGTGCCATTGTAGTTTCACTCATCTTTTCCCCCAACTTAGTTATTTATTACCTCTGCCACTGAAGGTGAAGGGGGTTATGTTTTCAACCCTCTGTCTGTTTGTGTGCAGGAGATCTCAAAAAGTTGTGGACGGATCCAGATGAAATTTGGTGGGCAGGTTGGGTGTGTGACAAGGACAAACTGTTTAAAAATTCTAGTAGTCGGATCCAGATCTGGATCTTCACCAAAATCTAAAGTGATTCTTCACCACTTCACCATTGAGAAATAGGGCCAAAAAACGATTATATGGCATGATATTTCAAAAATGTATTGGGCCCGATATGTTCTTGTGAATTAAGCATTACGTGGCGGAGGTACGCGCTCTACCGAGTGCCCTTCTAGTTTTAATGTGAAATGAGCCTTGAAAGAAACATTGCTAACAAATTTCAAGATGACAAAACACCCACCATCTGACCTCTTACCCCCTTACTATGTATACACAAGCTGGAAACTTCTCTGAGGAAACAGTTAAGTGACTTGGATTGATATGTTCAGCAATATTGTTTTACTTTTGTCTTTTTCATTGCAGTCTGGACACTTCAATGAGGATATGATTCCAACCGTTGGTTTCAACATGCGCAAGATTTCCAAAGGCAATGTTACTATAAAGGCAAGCCAAGAAATGTGTGTCAAAGGTCTTTGTCTGGGTGATGAATTTTTATTTTATTTTACAGCACTGCATGCACAAGTATGATGTGCCTTTTACTGTAGGTTCTTTGTCTGCCTGTTCCCCTCTACCTTGTTGTGAGTTTTGTGATCACACATCTTTCTTGATATTGTTCCTAGTTTGATTAAACTGAGCATTTGTTTTGATATTTAGAGGAAGATGGACACATATATATATATATACATATATATATATATATATTGTCGCTGGGGTGGCCGGGCCAGGTTAACCCCCCGACTCAAATTGTGGTGACGGGCGGTTAACACCGCCAGCCCCTGGACGGCTGAGTGGTACCTTATTAATAGGAGGAGGACACGTTGATCCTCAGAGATTTTAACATGTGCTCGAACGGCATGGGGCGCAATGGTGGAGGGGCGGAGGAGCACAGGGAATGAAACAGATGCACAGGGGGTTTATACTCAAACCCCATGACAAATATATGGGTACAGCCTCTACTCTTAAAAGGAATACATTTAATGAAAATAAACAAATATTTACAAAGGACAATAATTCAAAATAATAATGATAAAATAAATAAATCCTAAAGTCGAGGGGCCTCTCCACATGGACTTAAATACAGACAAAGGGGAAAACAAAATAAAAAGAAAACCCTTCCTTTCAACTATTCTTGTACTTAGCTTGGCCCAGAGCTGATCTTTCTGGAACCTGGAATCGAGGCGCCTCCACCAGCACATGCATACGCGTGCAAAATGGCGCTTCTCTTGTAGCAGGACAAACGCCCGCCAGGCAATCTGCGAGCGGCACTCCACACCAAAGCTCAGAGACCCAGTGCAACGGCTTTGTATGCCAATCGTCCTCACCGACCCAACCAAGAGCCAAAGGCCAGCATCTTGCTTCACCACGCGAGCCAAATTGCCTCAACACAAATTCAAGGGTCGTGTCGTCCTCCTCGCTGATGCCACCCTTCGCTCTCGCCTCTCCAAACAATGCACTTAGTGCCTCCGCTCTGATCACCCTCTCCGAAAATGCGCAAGCCCTGAACTCACTCCCGCTCTGATTCTCTTCCGAATCACCTCTGCTCGTGCATTCCTCCCCACTGACCCTTGTGCGTTCCCTACACGACCATACTGACGTTCTTGTGTCCTCTGCCAATCTCCCGCTCCTATTTAGTGGAAAGCCTTCCACGCCCGCTTCTTCTTCAGGCGTCTCACATCTAACAATCATACCGCCTCCGGGCGTGCCTGCTCACACGAACCTTTGAAGGCGGGGCTTTCTGCCCGCCTGTCGTTTTATGGACGTCTTCCCCACCTTTATTGCTGATTATAAAAAGAGAGGAAAATCAAGAGGGGTGATTACATACTGGAAAGCTTATTCTTAAAACCCTAGCTAATTAACACGACACCACCCCCCCTTGTGTAGTGACACGTAACACTTCAGCTCACAGGTTCCCGATAGTTACATTGAGATGCTCCTTACACGTCCACAACGAGCACTCTACACAATGCTATATTCCCTATTAAATTCTTCCATCTACTCCCACAACCGTAACACAGCACCCCCCCGCCCCCCAGAACCGTAGCTCCTGCAATGTTCAATGCAGGTGTTACCATTCCGGCCTTACCACTTACCGACTCACACCTAATTAGCCTATGAAATAAATTAGGAAGGGCTGTGGGAAGCGATCCGTAGCTAACTTACCTATTCTTCTTAACGTTCTACACCCCTTAAACACAACAATTCAAATATTTGTAAAACTCTTGGTTCCTCGCTCCTAACTCCTGGGGCGGGTAGAAAATGTCAGAAAACGCACAAAAATCAAACGTTCATAAAACCTTAACCAAAAACCTAATGTTTATACAACCCCCTTCGAAAGACTGCGTTCATCGGTGGATGCCACGATACCCAACGTTACCTGCAAAGCCATCCAAATTTATGTATTTCAAATTTCTGTGAGCCCTGTCTCTCTGGTACAGGTGAGTGACGTGGATCCATTGAACCTTCCCTCACTCACTCACACACACACATAAATCCAATATAAATCATTCATTCCAACCCTGCAAGACCATGGCTTAAATGTTATTACACACATGTGCGATCCTCAACTGGGCAGTGGGGAGGTACCGTACAACAATAATGGTGGGGGGAACTTCCGGTTGTGGTGTCTGCAGTCCAAAGACAAGTCGCCCGACTTACGACTTCTTTGCCACCCCCTTCAACTATTCGGTCCCTGACAGCCAAACAGATATTTTGCTGTACATCCCACCGGGGAGGGTCTCCTCACATCCAGGCTCTCTCGCAGCCTCATACACATCCAGGCTCTCACGCAGCCTCATACGCATCCAGGCTCTCACGCAGCCTCATACGCGTCCAGGCTCTCACGCAATACACCGGTTGTATAAACCGGTGAGCATCCATCCAGGACTAATGTGGGTAAATTGCCTGGTGTTGGCTTAATGGTTAGGGTGGCGGGCTTGGGATCCCCGGGTCCTGAGTTCAAACCCCACTCAGCTGTTGAATTAATACCAGGTGGGGTTAACTCAACCTGTCATCCTTCTGAGGTCGGCAAAATGAGTGCCAGCATGCTGGTATACTGTGTCGGAGTGGCGACCCATCCAGGATTGTGCCCAATAGCCAAGGAGACTGCTTAAGCAGCACCAACGCTCTGCACAGAGTATGGTCCCTATGGATATGGATATGGATATGGATATATATATATACACATAATCAGATACACCTCCTGACTGTTATGGTGAGCATCGCCGCGGATTATGTCTCACACAGTAACACCGCATAATCCGCACAGAACAACCATCCGTCTGCCACCCAGACGAAGGTTCCTGCTAATGCAAACCATTCAACCAGAAGGCATGTGATGTGATCGGCAGGAAAATCTAAACATGTGTGTAACAAGCACTCCGTCGATCCCCATTGGGCACAGTCCACACGTGGGACTATATACAATTAGGTCTTAGCCCGTCTGCCATGCATCAAACATGAGACGGCCGGGTTCTTTTTAAATGCTTTCACGTTTCTTTATTTACCATTTGAGCTTGTGTGTCTGTCCAGGCCATCACATTTTTCTTGTTGAGCTTTTGTTATCAAACTTTCAACAAACCTTTAATATTTGAATATGGAAAAACACCAATCAGTAAATTGCTGTTGTTTTTGTCAAGTTTAGTTTGAGTACAAAGTGGACATGGATGGGCTTTGCATTTCGAGATGTGTTCTAGTTCATAATTGTTTGTTAGGGCCCTGGATAAATGTCCTTGTACCCCTCGTTGAAATCACCTTAGCAATCGTATGTGCTTGAATGTTCAACACCTTACTGCCAGAGAAATAACAGCCTCGCATAGTGAAGCCTGTCTTATGGCCTTGTATCACAAAGGGTAACCTAGCAGAAATATCTATTATAGTCCACTGCAATGTAGCCAACTGACTCATTCTGTGGAGGTGATGAACTCAACTGAAAAGTCATGCAGGACGAAAACTATAGGCAAAAAAAAAACCACAAGGAGAACTGGTTATGCAAAAGACAAATTTCAAATTTACTACACACTTGACAGCTCTTCCGGATCAAATAAAACTTTGCTCTGAATGCTCGCAATAGGTTGGTGGGGAAAATGGATTACGTTTTCCACATATAGAGATTGCAGCACACCAAGCTCATATGATGGTAATCTTTACATTGTCCACTGATCATGTAGTAGTAAACTGAACCTTCCTCTTTTATGTTGTCATCAAATATCCAGCCTTACCATTTCTGAACTCCTAAAATAAGAGGCTATGCAGGAAACAGCACCCACTGCTTCCTTTTCTTGTCATCGTGAAAGGCTGGTGGTGTAGTGTATGTGGGCTGGAAAAGGCCTGTTTTCTTCATTCTTTTTCAAACCAGGGCTTTACTTTGTATCGGATGAATTGGACAATATTTTTTTTTTCCATGATGGTAAGGTATGGAGGCATTTTTATTTTTACCCTGTCTCAGCATCCTATAACTCAAACTACAGCTTTTGCCAAATTCCCTGAAAATACAATTGAGCCTTTCTTTGATGAATAAGCACTTTCAGAAGAATAGTGCTTTGGTTTCATCAACTTGCTTACAAAGACTGTAATATTGCTTTGTGTTTTTGTCTGTTTTACCAAATTCTGAAATGAAGCAAAAACTTCAAGTATAAGAGCAGATAAGACGTCGTGTTTATGATTTTTGCCTTTTTAATCTGAGATTTTAGGACTAATAATATTTACCTTGAGGGGCATTGGTACAGTTACTTTTTAGGTCAAAGGTTTGTTGGATTTTGATACTTTAAGGGACTAATGTGGGTAAATATGTGTTTGCTCTAAAATGTACTTTATTGACCCATCATTGGTTGTTTTGCAGTTGTGGGACATTGGTGGCCAGCCACGGTTCCGCACCATGTGGGAGCGCTACTGTCGAGGTGTGAATGCAATCGTGTGAGTTTTCCCCACTGCTCCCTGCATCGAGTTAAGTTTTGGGAGTGAGGGGAGCGGGAATTTCTTTAACGTATTTATTTTCATTTTAATGTTATAGTCAATCATGACTGGTCTGTTGATTTGATCTTGCTTGTTGCGTTCACCTGTGGCCCCATTGCCTCACTGTCAGTATTTTACCTTTCTTGTCCTCTGTCACCTCATGAGCCTAGAGGTTGTATCGCCACAAAAATCTCCTCTTTGATGTTTAGTTCTCCTGTTGGGTGGTCGTTTCAAGTGATGTCTGGATAGTCTCTTGATATTCGATGAATCACATGGTACATCGGGTAGCAGAAAATTGTCATTCATTTTTGGTGTGGGAGGAGGGATGGATTAATAATATTAATAAGAGGGTAATGTTAATAATTTTGATCAAAGTCCTAAATTCATGTTTCTGTTTTCATTAATGCTTTACCATAACTGTGCCTTTTCTGCAGGAACTTCTATTATTACTACTACAAGTAATATTACTACTACAGTACTAACTAATTTAATAATTTTTTCCCAATTTCTTGTGGGGTTGGCCAAGGAAAAAATTTTTGTGTTGATATTTTTTGGCCCAAGACTTTGATGAACTGTCTAAGGGGCAAGAATTTTATAGTTTGGACGAAATTTTCACAATAGGTGCCACTACTCATGTAGAATGTTTTAATCCTAATTATGATGTCATTGGTCACATGGTGTGGCAGCCATGCTGGAAACATGGAAAAACTTTGGACTTTGATTTTCCATTTGATTTGAATTGAATTGATTTTAAACCCGTTCTAAATTCAATTGATTAATGAATAATAATAAAAGACGTCATGGATCAGGGTCAGTTGTCCGATCAAAGTGGGGTTGCATCAAAGCTGGACGTCTTGGTACCTGGTCATCACTGCCAGCAGTTATAAAGTGGCAATTCTAGTTATGTGTCTTATTAATTACGTAACACAACAGTACACAAACACCACACAAAATACACCACACAAAAGAAGTCCTGGCGAGGGACTGCAATCTCTGATTGCTCTTTTTCTTGTTAACCTCCGCCATCTTCGAAGATGGATGGAGGTTACTGTTTTCACCCCCTTTCTGTTTGTTTGTTTGTTTGTTTGTTTGTGAACAGTATTATGGAAAACTCCTTGACGGATTTCGACGAACTTGGTGGGGGGGTTAGGTATGGTCCAAGGATCATGCCATTAAATTTTGGACTTGTCCCCCCCCCCCCCAAAAAAAAATTGTTAGAGAAAAAAAATATTTTTTTTTTTGCATTTCTACATGTTTTAAGTGATTTCCCACCCCCCCCAAAAAAAAATGAAGAATTTTTTTTTTTGCATTTCTACATGTTTTAAGTGATTTCCAACCCCCCCCCCCAAAAAAATTGTTACCCCCCCCCCCCGAAAAAAAAATAGAGAATTATTTTTTTTTTTTGCATTTCTACATATTTTAAGTGATTTCCAACCCCCCCCCCCCAAAAAAAAATTGTTTGAGAAAAAATGTTTTTTTTTTTTGCATTTTTACATGTTTAAGTGATTTCCAACCCCCCCCAAAAAAACAAATTGTTACCCCCCCAAAAAAGATGTTTTTTTTGCATTTCTACATGTTTTAAGTGATTTCCAACCCCCCCCCCTAAAAAAAATTGTTAGAGAAAAAAAAATTTTTTTGCAACTTTTTTTTCAACAAAATTTCGATTTTTTTTTTTTTGCATTTTACATGTTTTAAGTGATTTCCAACCCCCCCCCGCCCCCCCCAAAAAAAAAATGTTGGAGAAAAGAACTATAACTCTGTCAGCACTGTTGACATCATATTTAATGATAAGATATAAGGTTCACTTGAGTGACCCGCAGTATTGCAGCGGAGGTTTTGCACTCTCCCGAGTGCTCCCCCTCTAGTTATTATTGTTATTACCCTCGCCGAAGGAGAGGCTATTGCATTTGGGTCCGTTTGTTTGTCTGTTTGTTTGTTTGTCCGTACAGAACTTTCGTGTTTTTCTCCGCAACCGCTTGTTGGATTGAGACGATTTTCACCACCGGAGCGACTACTCAAGTGAAATGTTTTAATGATAATTATGATGTCATAGGTCATGTGGTGTGGCAGTCATGTTGGGGAACCAGAAAAACTTTGGTCCTCTGTATTTCTGTAACTGCACCAAGGAAAAAATTGAAACTTGGCACATAGCAAGCGCTCCTAATGGGGAATAAGTGTGATTTTTTTTAAATTTAATGACGTCAAAGGTGCCTTCATTATGACATCATAATTGCATATGTAAAACGCTACATCTGATCAGTATGAAAAATTGAGGGTCATCTGGGGATAAAATGGTCCACAGAAAAAACAATTTTGATGACATCGGTCACGTGATTCGGCAGCCATA
>CM068954.1:110086222-110104797 GCA_035128595.1 Eptatretus atami | reverse complement strand
CCCCAGGTTCATCCTGAGTCCAGCCACGGGGCCTCTGACTGTCCTTGCTCCCTGCGCAGCGGGACCACGTCTTTTGATCCCGTCGATCCACCTGCAAAGTCCAACACCCAGATTTGGCCTAATCTGGTGTACAGGCCAGGCCTGGATTTGCATACTGGACCTTTGTGAAGAACCAGCTGGAACACACCATAGATCTTTCCTCTTGTGCCGTCGACCTTACAGGGGCTGGACGCACCGAGGCTGCATGCTTAGCGGTGCCGATAGGAGTATGTCGCCGCCATTTTGCCACGCTGCGTGCTCGAATCCGGCGACATCGGCTTGTCACGAGCTGCATTCGTGCCTTCGACACTTTTCCTCTCGTCCATGAGGCACCACCAAGTACTCCGTGTCTCGTATGCATGTTGTCCAGGCTAAGGCTTATTTTGCTAGGCCCCCCCTGCAAAACCCGTGTCCGTATCTCCTGAGCATAAAGAGCAGGTTATAGATGAATTATAACGTTGTCGTGAATGCTTGGCTTGTGTCGTGTTCCCCGATGTTTCCCCAATAAATCTGGCTGATTCATACGAAATTTGCCACCTTGAATTTATCCGTGTCGCGCTGAAGAACAATCGCTCGATTTGCATTTAAAACCAAACTGACTACGGACTGTGGCAGACTTCGCTCGGTCTCTGATCAAACCCAGTCTGTAGCCGGGGTCTGTATCCCCAACTGGCAAGGCACAGGGGTACTTTGGTATCGTGATCTTAGGCGCGTGACCCGAGACCTGTGCCGAACTAGCCGGCGATATAACCCCTGAGACGGCGGAGCTGTTAAGCGCCGCCGAATCAACAACAGTATATCAGGGTGAAGAAGTGGCCGCCATTATGGTTATGTATGATGCCGATTGACATTACATTCTATGGTGATGAATCAAGCCACCATCTCCTAAACTGCGACTCAACATTGTCTTACTCCAATGGATAAGGGTGATGTATGAGACTGCTTCAGTCGCGCTAAACTTGCGTTTTATTTTTATTTTTTATTTTTTTTAATGATCATCAAATTATTATTTTATTAAAATTGAAGTATACAGTATACTAAACACTGTGTGGGGTATCGTGTTCTACGAACTGTCTAGTTGTAGTTGAAGTAGATGTGATTCTTGAGGAAAGCTTAGGGATACAGTGAAAAAGGAATTCTACTTGAAGTGCGTGCATGTTTTTTTTTCCATGCGGTCTGGAAACCATTCAATTGCTTACAGGTTGAGGTTCTTACTTTAGGTAAGGGAACTATATTTTGAGGTTTACAATTTAAATGAAGTTGAATGTAGTATGTTGTGAAATTAACATCATTCTTTTCTTCTTGCGTATGGCAGCTTGGCTGCCGGGTAGCGATCATTTTGTTTGGGTGTGACTATGCCGCTGATGCTGTGCCCCTGTTCCAGTACACTGGTACTCATTTCGCCGACCTCGGAAGGATGACAGGCTGAGTCAACCCCACCTGGTGTTAATTGAGTGGCCAACGGGGCTCAAGCTCAGGATCCTAAGATCCCAAGCCAGCCACCATAACCACTAAGCCAACACCAGGCTATTGACATCATTTACAGCAATCCTTTAAAACTATATATTTTAGGAATAGCTGATACTTTACAATTGTGTGTTTTTTGTTTGCTTTCCCTCCCTTTATGCACTTCTGAACCGCTGGTAGAAATTAATGGAAAACCAGTGGTTGTACGTGGAGCTAGGTTCTTTGGGGTAAAATATTTTTTAGTGTTTATTTTTGGTATTTTTAGTCATGGTGGTTGGAGGACCCCAATTTCTCTCGATCTAAATGTGTATCGTATCGCGTCGCTCTCGGTGGGGGTTATCCCGTCCATAATTCTAGGGTAATTTAACCCATCAATAAGGACACAGAGAGACCCTTTAATATATGTTTGTGTGTTGTGTTCTGTTGTGGGACGGGGAACGGGGTGAGGGAAGGTGTCACATGATGCAGTAAATATTACAGAATTGTGAAAGAAAAATGCATTCGATGAACCTTGACCAATTTGCTTATTAACGAGACATTAATATGTGACTATTTGCCTGTGTTGTTCATTTGGTTTTCAATAGATAAGGATTAAGGATTGGAAACGATTTCATATTATATATCTATACTTGTACTAATAAATGTCAGTGTGTGTCACTCCATCCATCAGTCAGTCCATCTGTCTCCTCCATAACTCCAAAAACATGAAACCTCGTGGCCCCAAACTTTGCATGCACACAAAGGGAACTCGGAGGTAGTGCATGAGTGAAAATTGGGTGTTTGGGTTAATAAAAAAACCCTTTTTGAAGATAATTAACGGCCTTATTTAATTATCCTTTATCAAGGCTCATCCTTTGTCATCTCGCTATCCCTCGCTGGGGTCTTCATTCACCATTTTTTTGGCCTGCTCACCATTGCCTTGACTTGGAACAGGCCGCAACGGTTTCTTAACAAAGTTTTTTTTTTTCACTTTCCTCACTCATATCGAATGTCTCGTCATCATACCGACAAATCGCTGGATACATTGCAATACAGAGAAACGCCCGGAGATGCCAGCGTTTGTGGCTTTGTTTCATTTTCACGCGTGTCATCATAACCTCGAGAATCTCTTAATCTGAGCCGAATTAAAAAATTTAAACTTCTTCGTTGACTTCAGCATCAGTTCCAACTGCTTAAAAAGTGTTCATTTGGCCAATAAGGACATTGCTTGACATTCCGGGCATCTCCAGGTGCATAGATAGTGTTTATGTGACCGATCGGCGATTGCTAATCGCTTGCCAAGCCAGCCGTTCCTTCTCAACTGTTTCGTTGGAGTGCTTGCTTGAATGCTTAAGCCACTTGGCAGTGTGTGTCAGTCAATTATGAAGAAATCTCCCCTCTCCTCCTCTCTCTCTCTCTCTCTCTCCCTCTCTCTCTCTCTTCCACCCCTCCCATTCCTCCTCCTCTGTTAAGGAGACTGTTTAGGACTGATGGTTTAGTTTTGAATTTAAGCTGCTTGGTTTTTCGTTTCCAAGCCATGGCCATACACCGCAAAAGTATTCGCACTGTCACTGAATATATCGATCGACTTGAACAAAGTTCAGGCCCCACTCACCTGCATTTGACCCCACGTTAGCCTTGGATGGTGGCTCGCTCACTGAAAATTTGCAATTTTATTTTACATGACATTTCCAATTTTTGTGTGATCTTCTTTTGTGATACAACCCGTCACTTCGACATAGATAGACACATAGAAAAATAAATTAAACGTTTCGTTTTTGAAAGTTTCTTCAACCGTTTCATTGGAGTGCTTGCTTGAGTGCTGAAGCCACTTGGCGACAATAAACTTCCATGGCGATACTGTGGTTTGGTTCTCCTTGGGGACGTCCTCAGAGTTAGGAAGACAAAATAAATTAGGTGATCACAACGAGTAAAAAAAAAAATGTTTTCAGTTGTGACAAAGCAATAAATCACCATATCAAGGCAGGATAGTCGAGAGGTACGCACGCTCACTCTTAGCTGTCGCGCCTGGGTTTGAATCCCGACCCAGCTATAAACTGTCATACCGGTGTTTCACAGGCATGGTTATTCGTCAATGTGTGTGCTGTCTCTCGGTTGGACGTTGAACTGGGCATCACATCGTTGGAATCCCCCCTCTCCTCTCCCCCTCTCTCTCCCTCTCTCTCTCCTCCCTCTCCTCCACCCCTCTCCCTCCCTCTCCTCCACCCCTCTCCCTCCCTCTCTCTCCCTCTTTTGCCCTCTCTCCTCCCTCTTTTGCCCCTCTCTCCTCCCTCTTTTTGCCCCTCCCTCCTCTTTTGCCCTCCTCCTCTTTTGCCCCTCCTCCTCTTTTGCCCCTCCCTCCTCTTTTGCCCTCCCTCTCTTTGCCCCTCCATCCTCTTTGCCCCTCCATCCTCTTTCGCTCCTCCCTCCCCTTTCACCTCCCTCCTCTTTCCCTCTCTCCCTCCTTGTCCCTCTCTCCCTCCTCTTTCACCCCTCCATCCTCTTTCCTACCCTCCATCTTCTCTCCCTCCCCTCCTCCTCTCTCCCCCCTCCATTCTCTCTCCCTCCCCTCCATTGTCTTTCCCTTTCCCCCTCTTTCACCCTCCTCCCTTCACCCTCCCTCCTCTTTCACCCCTCCCTCCTCTTTCACCCCTCCCTCCTCTCACCCCCCTCCTCTTTCACCCCTCCCTCCTCTTTCACCCCTCTCTCCCTCCCCTCCGTTCTCTCTCCCTCCCTCCGTTCTCTCTCCCTCCCCTCCGTTCTCTCTCCTCCCTCCGTTCTCTCTCCCTGTCTCCCTCCCCTTCCTCCTTTTTCGCCCCTTCCTCTTTCCTCCCCTCCATCCTCTCTACCTCCCCTCGCTCTCTCTCTGCCCTGCCTCCATCTCCTCCGTCCTCCCTCCTCTCTCCCCCCTCCCTCCTCTCTCTCTCTCCCTCCCTCTTTCCCTCCCCTACCTCCTCTCTCTCCCCGCCTCTACCCCCATCCACTTACCCGTTACTTCTGTCAACGAAACGACTAGTGTATTTGCTAATATTTTATATAGTCATATTTTATACTGTTTCCGTTCGTTGTATTCATTTTATCCCACGCTTTTTGATAGAAACGGGGGGGGGGGGGGGGGTTTGAGGGGGGCTCCAAATATGTTAATCGATTTTTCCATATTGTAATCGTTCCATCCGTCCGTTCATCTGTCTGTCTGTCATCCTATCCCTTAAACTATTGTGCAGAAATTCACCAATCGTTATGATCACCACATGGCACAAAGATGCGAGAACCGTATAATTTTTGGCTCCACCGCTTTTGCGGGGTGTGAACGTCAGGTCAGGTATGGGAGCATGCGCCGGAGCAGCGCATCTCTGCGTCCACTTTCCGCCAGTACTCCAGGGGCCTCCGTCTGGCCATCCCCCAGGCAGAGGCATGACCCATTCCCATCTCCTTGAGATGCCGATCAACCTGCTGCAACCACGAGGCACGGGGTCGGCCCATTGGCCTACTCCACTCACGAGGCTCCCTTGCGGAGAGAATCTGGTGAGCAGGATCAGCGTCAGAAAAACGAGCCACATGTCCATACAGCCGCAGCTGACCATCATGGACTATACAGGTAACAAATCTCATCTGAGTCTCTCTCAGCAATTGCTCGTTGGACACAAAGTCTGACCAGCAAGAGCCAAGGATTCTCTGAAGAGACCTGGCACCGAAGGAGTTAAGTCTTTATCTTAGATTCCTGGTCAGCGTCCAATTCTCACATCTGAAGAGCAAGACTGGAAGCACCAAGGACCTGAAGACTCAGACTTTCGTCGTCCTGCACAGGTACCGACAGGGCCACACCCCATGATCCAGTGAATCCATGACTTCCCAGGCCTGACCCAGACGTCTATTGACCTTTGGCTCACAGCCAGCAGAGACATGAATATTACTGCCAAGGAAAGTGAATCTCTGTCAAATACCAAAAAATGCAATTACAGGCACATTTTAAACATTTTTTTCAAATGTTTTGGATTTGACGTCCAGTTCATGCCTCAGGGGGTGGGGACTTTAGTCACAGGGGTCAAACCGGGAATTTTTTTTTTATACTTAAAATGTGATATTGGATCATTGCTGGTGGAACTTTTTGCCATCTTTCAACTTTGCTTTAGGTTGTTAGGGTGGGGCTTTACGATGGCACGCCATTGACTTCACTTAGTTTCTGTTTTGCTTCCATCGTGAAATTGTTTGTTTTCAGTTTTTAACTCACTGGCTTTATGAAGTAGTTTTGCATAAGTGGCATTGTTTTGAACTTGAGGGAGGGGGTAAATAATTTTGGAGTGCGATATATGTTATTTTACTTATGAAATAGGCATTTGCGTAAATCAAAAAATAAACATGAGCAATTGCTTATGTGTGCGGGGACTTTCCATGGCTAAACATTGTGATTCCCAAAGGAAATGATACATGATTGTTGTTGTTGCTTTGTATTAAGTAGCAGTTTAGCTTCTGAAGTTATTAATTAAGTTGTCTTGTCCTTTTTTGCGTCTTTGCTTACATTGCTGTGCTCAGTATGAGGGAAGCAATTGATGATAATGACATGCTTAGTAGTCCATTTCTTTCATTCATGTATTTCATATGCAGCCTGTGGCTGCTGGTTGAATCATTTCTGGAAGCGCAGCTGTGTCACTGATGCAGTTCCCCCTGTAGATTAAAGCAGAAGTTTGGAATGTGGCCATGGTGCCGATGACAGCTCGCCTATTCTTCAGGAAGGACACGGTGGAATCTGTCACATTCACCAACCAAAGCAGGCAAACGACACTCCAGGTTTAATGTCCATCCGAGGGACGGCAAAACCATTGATGAATCACCCTGGTTGTGAAACACCAGGATGATAGTTTATAGCTTGGCCGTAATTCGAACCCGGGCAAGACAGCTTTGAGGCGAGTGTGGGCCATCCTGACAGACCATCCATTTACTTAAGGGAGCTGTATAAACATTTTTGCAAGGGAAACCCATTGCAGTCCATTAAGCATCCCTAGAAAGCATCCCAAAATGTAAAGCCCGTCCACGTTCACTTTGTACTCAAACCTAACTTGAAAAAACAACAGCTTAAAAAATATAGATGTAATTTTTATTAATTGGTGTTCTCCATATTCTCATAGTAGCGGTTTATTAAAATTTTTATGACAAAAGCTCAAATGGAAAAAATGGTATGCCCTTGAGAGACAGACAGACAGACACATGCAGACTCAGACGCAGACACATGTGATGCAAAACCCTGTCTCCCACTGCATGGGTGGATGAGCTAATATGATGCATTTCAATTTTTCATGGGAAGTCTTAATATGTATTTACTTTTCTTGATGTTAGAATTACAAGTTAGCACTACACACATTTTATTCGTGTGAAATGACATTGAAATAACCTTTATGACAAGTTGTGGTAATTTTTTCAGTGGGAATGATCGTTATTGCAGCATATTGTACTGAGGGATTAGGATGGTGAATAATATGTTCTAGTCATGACTTGGTCATTCTGCTTTTTATTTTATTTTTTTCAATCGTCTTTTTTTAGTTGTTGAAGGAGTTGGGGGGTGGGGGGAGGGCGGAGGGGGTGGAATATGGGGCTAGGGGAGAGTACCGCACTTTTGGGTGTATAAACTGCAGTTTTTTTATTGGCAAAAAAGGTAAAAGTTGGGGGTGCGGTTAATACACGGGTATAGAACAATATCAGTCTTAAAAACGATCAATGCTGAATTTCAATTACTGTATATTCCAAATGAACACATTTGTAGCAGTCGGAACTGCTGTTAAGCTCAATTCCACCATTTAAATTCTGAAAATCAGATCAGGTGAAGAGTTTGTACAACGTTTTATTAACCGTGTGTAGAAATTCAATAAAGTCACGTCCGGAAACGTCCAGAGACGTCCGGAGTCACCCAGAGTTTAGGTGCGTGGCGTGTATAGAGCCTCACAGCTCTGAAAGCGCCATTAAACACAAAAGAATAAGACGAAGAACACCCGGTCTCGCATCAAAAGAAGAATTATTCACAATAGCTAGAGTCTAATAACGGAGCACCCACCTCAAACAAGCTTGCACGCAAACTTACCTGCATCCGACAACAGGCTGGGGGTGGTTACGTGACCCTCAAGAAGGGCCGCTTTGTGCCACACGAGTGCTTCGGCTTACATCACCAGATTATGTCAAGTATCATCCATTCTATCTATCAAAATGTCAAGGTGCCCATTCACCACAGCGTTCAAACTCTCCGTCTGCCAGTCTGCAGAAGAGTTTAGGAACCGGGAAGCTGGGAGGTGATTCCGCATTGACGAGTCCGTCATCTGGTGCCTGAGAACAAACGAGGCAACGATAGAGAAGATGCCAAGGAAGAAGAAGGTGCCGAGGGGAAAGTCAGCGATGTGGCCTCAGCTCGAGGAGCGTCTCGTCGCTTAGGTCCGGGAAAACAGAGCAGAAGGTTCCGCCATCTCAACACTTGCTTTCAGGCTGAAGGTGAGGAACTTAGCTAAGGAGGATGACATTGGGGACTTCACGGCAAGCCCGTCGTGGGCCGACAGGTTCATGGCACGCCATCAACTGTCAGTTCGACACCGCACACACATCTCCTAACATTTACCCGATGATATGGCTGATAAGATGATGCGCTTCCAGTCTTACATCATCAAGCTTCACCAAGAACATGAATATCCCCTCAGCAGGATCGGAAATGCCGACCAGACCCCCCTTACCTTCGACATACCGAGAGGGACCACCATCACAGTGAAGGGGGAGCGCAATGTGACGATCAACACTACTGGTCACGAGAAGGACCGATTTACCGTCATGCTCGCCTGCACCACAGACAGTAGCAAACTTCCTCCATATGTCATGTTCAAGAGTATGACACTGCCCAAAAACAAGTTTCCAGCTGGCGTCATTTTTCGTGCGCAGCAGAAGAGGTGGATAGATGAGGAACTAGTTCAGGATTAGGTGTGCATGGTCTGGAGTAGTAAGCCAGATGGCGGTCTCTCCCGACAATTGTGCATGCTTGTCCTGGATGTATTCAGTTGTCACAAGACCGACAACACCAAAGGGCTGCTCCGTTGGACCAACACTGATCTCGTCGTCATCCCAGGTGGGATGACATCGCTCCTGCAGCCCTTTGATGTGCCCATCAACAAGCCGCTCAAGGACGGGCTACGTCGCTGCTGGTCCGACTGGATAATGAGTAGGAAGAAGACCTACACCAAGAGCGGGTGGATGAGAAAGGTCGACCTTCCGATGATCTGCGCTGGATCGTCAAGGTATGGGAGGAGATACCGTCGGACATCAAAAAGCGAGCATTTCTGAAATG
This sequence comes from Eptatretus atami, assembly GCA_035128595.1. NCBI lineage: Eukaryota > Metazoa > Chordata > Myxini > Myxiniformes > Myxinidae > Eptatretus > Eptatretus atami. The sequence goes on along the minus strand of CM068954.1, from coordinate 110,095,997 downwards.
CTGCATCTCAAACAACATGGACGGCACAGAGGACGACATCATTTGGGAGGAGGATGCTGCAAATGACGGGGACTTGCTTTACCCTGATTTGGACAAGGAGTTACGTGCTGTCTTTGACGAGGAAAGCATTGATGAAGATGTCCTCGGTTTTCACTGAAAAGTTTCATTAAACCCAAACGACCATTTTTCGGGCCACAAATCCACAATAAATATGTATGGTACCAGTATGAATCCCTTTTCTTCCTTTTTCAAGAAACGAAAAACAATCCTCTTTATAATATTTCAAAAAAAGAAAGAAAAATAAAAACTTCACGGTATCTTCTCCTCTCTCTTCAACTTCTTGAAAATGAGAATAAGACTGTTTGAGGAAATTAAGCGGACATGGGAGAGTAAGCATGTTGATACCTCCGTCACTTTGCTCCATACAAAGTTAATGTACAAACAAACGTATTTAGATCTAGATCGGAAAATAAATGATCAATATATTCATTTCTTTTGAGGGTGAAAAACAGGGGTGTGGTTAATACACGGCCATGGTTTATACACCGGAAAATACGATACATTAATGGGTTTAAATAAAAAAGCATTTGTACAAAACGTGGAGACAGCAAGATCTACAGTGAAAAGGAACACCAATCACAGCCTTTGAGATGAAATGTCACCTCGTCCCACACGCAGTGGGAGGTTTGTGTGCGTGCGTGCGTGCGTGTGTTCACGGCATAACGTTTTTACCATTTGAGCTTTTGTCATCAAATTTTCAACATAACCTTTATTTTGAGAATATGGAGAACACTCGTTAATAACACTTACATTTTTTTTTTCAGCTGTTGTTTTCGTTAAGTTTAGTTCGAATGCAAAGCGGATGTGGATGGTCTTTGCATTTTGAGATTCTTTCTAGTTTTTATTGTTTTAAAAGCATGGGGTTGTGGGGGTAATGGGGGGTGGCTCGTTAATAAGTGAGCCCATATTTTAAAAAGTCAATGATTTCGTTTTATCTATTTTTTTTGATACATACTTGGTCTCTTTGCAATCTTTTAATATTATAAATGGAATATGCCCCCTTCGTTTTATCACTCTCATTATTTGTTCACGCCATCAAAAAATATCAAGGAAATTGAAAGGGAAAGTTCTGGTGTATTGTGTAATGCCAGCCCATCTTTACAGTCTGGAGACTGGAGACACTGACAGAGAGAGAACAACAGAGGCTGCAGGTCTGCGAGATCGATGGTCAGGAGGATTGCAGGATTGAAGAGGGTGGATAGGATAATGGATGTACTGAGGGAGGAGATTGGTGTGCAGATGAGCTTTACGGGAAGATTGGTAAAAAGGCGGCTGAAATCGGCTGGACACTTGGTGCAGATGGAGGGAGAGAATGGCAAAGGAAGCGGACAGGTTGAGGGAGTGAGGTAGGAGGAAAAGAGGTAGACCACGGTTGAGATGAGAAGATTGTGTGCCGAGGGATATCAATAAGATGGGAGTGGTTGGAGAGTGGAGAGAGTTTACAGAGGGAAGTGAAGGAGTATCACGATCAAGGCAGGGCAAAAGATTTGTGCCATTCGACCTCACCCTTTATAAAAGGGAGAGATGAAGAATAAGATTCCTCTTTAACTTGTACATTTTAAAATCACTCATGTTTTGCTTTTCTCAAAGGTACATGTCTCGACTCCTGCATTGTCAACAGGTCCTCGTGTTGGGAAATAAGAAGGACTTGGCTGGAGCACTGGATGAGAGGGACCTCATTGCAAAGCTGTAAGTGACTGTATTAACTGTGGATTGACTTTCAAATTCACCGAATATTAAACGAATGAAGTGATCATGATGCCAAGAATGAAAGACACCCCCCCCCCCCCACCACCACCATCACTCAACAATTGGGAAACAAATTGTTTACTTCAATGCATGCAGTTAAACCAAAAGAACATTGTTTGGATCACGTTTATTTTTATTTTGTGCATACGTGCAAATTCATTATCAGAATTGGCATGCTACTTAGAAGTGGGGTGGGAGGGAAGGACCCATTTGTTTTGTGCAGAGATTTTTTTTGTTGTACACATTATCGAGGCTCGTATGAGAGCTAAGAATTGGAATTATGCATAGTTCTGAAAAATAGAAATCATCTAATCATGCCGGTTACAGGTTTTCCTAAGGTGATGTAAAACTTTTGCTGTAGGAGTACAGTGAATTCCACTGTATTCGACTACGTATCGTGTCATATGTAACAAGCATTTTCATGCATGGAAGATATCGTTGTGCAAATCTCGTGCGTTAAAAGGCTGTTAGTTTTGGTTGAGCAACTGAATGACATGAACGCCTGACATTCTTAAATCTCCTTCCGATTTTCCACAGTATGCACCGTGGAATCAAAGAATAGCTTTGCTGACAATTCAAAGCAAAGATGCAACATGTGCAGCTTGTTTTACCTCTCTAGACCCATCAATTGTTTTCCATTCCATATATCTAGAAATGCATCGTCAAAGGCTGGCATAGACTGAGAGTTGTGTAACTTGATAATCCTTTGCATTTCACTCTGGCTCGTCTTGATTTCGCAGAAGCTGTTCATGTGTTGTACATTTGTCATTTTTCCCTTGATATCCCATTACGTATCTCGGACCAACACACTTGCTGTTATTCTTACATAGCCAATGAAACAGTTTGACTCCGAGCAGATGAGATAATCATACCTTTCACTCCAAGTGCCAGAATCTCACCTATCATGATACAACAAGGGTTCAGATAATTTTTAAATGACATTAAAAAAAAATGAAAGTATTCTTGTCCATAAACATTTTCATCCAGATTCTTAACTTCCAGAATTTTTCGTTGGACAAATTGTGATCCAATTTTTAATAACCCTAACGATCCGAATTTTTGCATAATATATGGTAACTCTTGGATAAACTTCCAAAATCCACCTCCCCCCCCCATTGTTCCTCCTTTCTCCCATTGGAAGAACTGCTTTCACCAGGCTGTTCAATCCCACCCTTCCCTCCACCATCATTTCATGTCATCGTCCATCCCAAGCTGCGATCCTTTCTTTTAACTTCTATCTCCCCAACTTGACTCTCTTATTGCAACTGAATGCATTTCCTCCCCTCCTCGCTCACTCCTCTTTCCCTGTCTGTTAATCCCCCTTGCTTGTTGCATCCGTTTGTTGCTCCATTTCCCCAATGTCATATGTGGAGCCTTATTGCCTTCTGTCACCGACGCTTTCCCATGACCATAAATATTTTATTTAAAAAATATATATAAGTGACAATGTTTCTTGTAAGGCTCTTGAAGATAATTTCTCCAGAATAATAATGACTACGATGATTTGGCACTTTTATATTTACCATGGACATCAATTCAAGGTCTCCATTCTACTGCTTGGTATCAGCTTTGCTTGGAATCTATGAATCCAGTTGTTTTCTTCCCATAATACTTCATCATGAAGAGGTGAAAATATGCACATTGCTGGATATTCAAAGCCACATTTGCTTTTATAGTTTTGAATAAAAAGACTTTAGCTAAAGAGCACCTAACATTAAAGCTCTCGACACCATCTGCATCTCTCATAATATAAAGAAGCAGAAACATAGAATCCTGTGCTCTCATCAGAGATAGGTTGAAATTTTTTTACTTCCTCTGTTTTCGACTGCCACTCTCCATTAGTTTTGCTCCCTCTTCTCTTCATTCCATCCACATCTGCCCAGGCCTTCCAGGTCACACACATTCTTTAAGTAATCTTGTGAAACTCCCAGAATCTATTCATGCGCAACATTTGGCTGCTGATTTGCTTCATTGCTGGGAGCACGGTTGTACCACTGATTGTTCCCCCCCTGTAGGTTACAGCAGAAATTTGTAATTTGTCCAGGGTGCTGGAGATAACTCACGTCTTCACTAAATACACCGTGGGATTTTTAACATCCACTAACGACCAGTGCTGGCAAGTGGGTCTGACAGCTTAACTTCCCTCCAATGGAATGCACACACAATGATGTATGGCCCTGCATGCAAATCACCAGGGTCAGTTTATAGCTGAGTCAAGGTTCCAATCCAGGCCAGACGGTTCAAATGTGAGTGCACACAGCTCTGAGCTATCCTGTCAACCCAGCTCTTCCATGAGCTTTGACCTCTAAAATAAATAAATAATATCTGCCCTATTTACTCATGTAATAAATTAAATTAAAGGCATTTGAAGTTGAGAAATTTATTGATACTATTCCTTAGAAATCAGCATTTAAAGCTTCGGCCAATAATGTTATTTTTTAAACCTTAAATTATTTTTTGAAGTTAGAGGGATTTTATGTTCACTGGTGCTGCCTTTTGATGCAGCATTTTGGTTTCACATCTTAGCATTGCCTTGAACGCATTGAATCGACCACAAAATGTATACTGGCATTTCATGGAGACCACATCAAACATGGGAGGCAGACGATCCCTTCTCTGAAGGGCATTGACAATCCATTCAACTTATTTATTTGTTTGTTTATATTCACTGATAGTTGAACAACTTGGTAATTCTATTTCCAGAAACTTAGTGTCCAAATCTTAATTTTTAGCTCACCTGGAAAGTAATTCTGGGGAGTTTATGCGATGGCACGTCGTCGTCCGTCCGTCCGTCCGTCCACAAATACTTTCAACTTCATCTCTAAAACTACACATATGATATTGATGAAACTTTACCACAACGTTCATCACCATGTATGTACCAAAGTTTGTTCATGGCATTAAAAGAATCGGGGTCTGAGGTGGTCTACGGAGGGAGTTTACGAGTGGGGGGGGGGGGTTCCCCAAAGAGGTATTTGTTTTCTTCTCAGAAACTACACACACAATTCTGATAAACTTCAGCACAACCTTCATCACCCATGATGTACCAAAGTTTGTTCATAGCATTTAAAAAAAAAAATCCATAGGTATTTACTTTCTTCTCCGTTACATATTTTGTGGGTCATCCATGCCTACCAGTGGTTCCCTGGTTATCTTATCCAGCCGTTACCAGGTGACGCTGAGGGGTATTGCCCCTATGTTTTGGGGGATTTTAGTCCAGTGTCCTCACCACTAGTCATCATCATAGAGAACACCTTTTCAGGAATAGGAAACCATTACTCAGCAATATTGTAGATCTTAGAATTTTCATTTTGGGTGTTAAATTTATTTGAAGAATATCATTTTTCTTTTTCTTTTTATGGTTAAGTGAGGACGTCTACCTTCTCACCTGAATCATCCTGCCTCGAGGTGGTATCAAATGTTCATACGTCCCTTGATGTCATGAGAAACACAGATGTAAAGTCAATAAGAGAAATGCAGATGTAAAGTCAATCATCTCTCTTTATTGCCGGTTCTGGATTGCTGCACATGTAGGTCGAATCAACAACTGCTCCTTCCACTTCAATGAAAGCGAAGTTTTCCGAACCAGATCCGTCATATTTTTCTGTTATATTTTCCTCCCTGTGTTGCTGTTTGTGTTTTCGTCCAATTTTCCGTGTTAAATCATACCTTGTGCCGTATTGTCAAATTTGTTTTTGTGTAGCTCAGGCGTACTCCTCGGATAGCCGGCGAGCAGAATCTGTCTCATTTTTTAATGTTGTGTTTCTTGTTCCATTTCTTTTTCCCAAAGTTTTTGTCCTTTCTGCCTCTTCAACATTCTCCTATTCTCCCTCCTCGCTTCAAAAAAACAAAAACAAAAACTTTCTTTTTTCACTCCAAAACACAATCTCATTCTGCCTTGTACCTGTATTTCCTGTACGTCATTCTTTATCTCCCTTTTTCTCAATATCTCCAAACTGAATCTTCACTGAAGAAAACACTTCTTCCTTTAAAAGCTTTTAAAAACTTATTTAAATGCTTCACTTTCCTTATTTCTCCATCATGAGTGCCTCATGTGTTATTCTTTATGACAATTTTTTGCCCTTCTTATTATTAATCTTCTTCCTTTTCTTCTTCTTTCTCAACCCTGATGTTAGTACCCCCCGCCCCCCCTCTTTCTTTCTACTGTTCCTATTGTTCTGTTGCGTCCTTATCCTGTCAGTGTTCTAGCTCTTCCACGAGCCTTGACTTTGTATCCAATAAAAAAGCTTTTTGTTAATTGTGGGCAATTTGATCAGGGTGTATATGCACACACATGGATCAGGGTGTATGTGGACACCCATTTGATCAGGGCATAAAGATGGGTTGGAATGGGAGTAAGTAGACAACACAATGCTCGGCAGCTATAGGTAAAGCTAGTAGGTTTGAGGTTGTTCTTGCAGTAAAATAAATTATAAATCAAAAGAGGTAGTGCTATCTTTGTATAATAATTTAGCGAGGCCTCACTTATAATATTGTACACAGTTTTAGTCACCATAGCTAATTAAGCATGTAGCTGCCACAAAGGGGGTTCACCATAGAGAGACTAGATTTATTCCAGGGCAAGCTAAACTAAGCTTTGAAGAGTGGCTGAAGGAGACAGGACTTTATACATTAGAAAGAAGGTGATTTTGAGGGTATCTTATAGAGATGTTTAAGATAATGAAGGGTAGAGACAAAATATGTGCAGAAGAGTTTTCCAGCAGAATGGTCAGTGGTAGGACCAGGGGCCACAGTTTCAGAGTCTACATGCTGTGTCAGTACACAAAGAAGAGGAGAGTCAGGACAGTAGTAAGGTAGGGGTATTTCACTCAAAGTGATTAATGCATGGAATGGTCTCCCTGGAAAGGTAATGGCAGCAGAAACAGTAGATTGATTTAAATTGAAATTGGATGGGTAGCTTGGATATGGATATGGATGGGTGATTGTACATGTGTGTAGTGATTGTGATGTTGGAAAGTCTCATCAAAACGTGGATGTGTTGTTGGTGTTTGTTAGTTCTCTATTCTACAACCCCCTCCATCCCTTAAAAAAATAAAATAAAATAAAATAATATATATATATATATTGAAAAATATATAAAATAAAGGATATATATATATATATTATATATATAAATATATAAAATAAAGGATATATATATATTATATTATATAAAATAAAGGTATATATATATATTATATTATATAAATATATAAATAAAGGATATATATATATATATATATATAAAATAAAGGATATACAGTCAACCCCCGCTTCATCGCGGTTCACCTATCGGCCCCCGGTTCATCGCGGGTTTTCCCTTGGAACGTAACTAATTTTTTCTGTGGATTCCCCCGGTACATCGCGGTAATAATGTATAAAATATAAATTATTTAAGCAATAAATTATAATGCGTGGTGCTCGACCAGTCACACAACGCACGAGACAAAGTTTCGCTTGAGAACTTCGAATATTTTCTACGTTTTTTCTCCAAGCCCCAGGATGGCGCCCAAACGCCCTGCACCTTCGAAGGTTTCTGGCAAGGAACCGAAGCGCCAGAGGAAGGTCCTGGGACGCTCCAGGAGAAGGTTAAGTAAAGGTGCTCGATATATGCTTCGGGAAGGAAAAAGGTTTGCCGCCGTTGGACGAGCATTGCTCATACCCAGCACCTCAAAACCGACCAGACCAGACCAGTCGATCTCCGGCACCTCAAACCCCTCACTGCCAAACCGACCAGACCAGTCGATCTCCGGCACCTCAAACCCAATCACTGCCAAACCGACCAGACCAGACCAGTCGATCTCCGGCACCTCAAACCCAATCACTGCCAAACCGACCAGACCAGACGAATCAATTTTTGGGGAGGCGTCCATTCATCGCGGATTTTCACTTAGCGGCGGGGAGGTTTGGAACGTAACCCCCGCGAGAAACGGGGGATTACTGTATATATATATATATATTATATTATATAAATATATAAAATAAAGGATATATATATTATATTATATAAAATAAAGGAAAGAATTAAACCCTGGTGATATCCTTGTTGCCCTCGAAGGGGTTCTCCTCATTTCTCCTTCCCCCCACTGCTCTCCCAAGTGAAATCAAGTTGATAAGCTTGTGGATTGAATTAATATGGTGTTGATCAAGCATAAGCATGATGGGCCCAATGGCTGCCTCCTGTATCAAAGTTCCTCGTGTACATGCTGAACCCAGCATACTGCTGGCTCAGAGACGAGGTCTTTGTTACCTTCGTTCTGAATTGCTGAAGCAGGATTTGGTGCTAAACTCGCTGTTGTGCCTCAGGAACCTTTCTGCAATTCAAGACAGGGAAATCTGCTGCTACTCCATCTCGTGTAAGGAGAAATACAACATTGGTGAGGAACTGCTTTGATCTATTCAATTCATTTTGTTTGGTCTGTCCTCTCTCCACTTATTCCCCTCCCATTTCTCTTGTTCTGGCATGTCTGACTGTTTCACATTACTCTGGTTTATATTATTCCATGTCTTCCTCTTTACTTTTATTTCCTTCATGGCGTGTCCCCTCCTCCCCACCCCACTCGCTCAATAAGCCAATACTTTATTTGCAAAAAATACACAACCATGATATTCTTTGCTATTGTGCAACAAAATACTTTTTTTTCACTATGCCACAATTCTCAGATTGAATTCCATCATAGTGAGAGCAGCTGCTCGATCTAAACCACAATTAGATGCTCTTTTTATTATAAGTACTAGCATATAAGACCTGTAATACCTTCGCTGATGCTGACGGTAATACCAATCTTTGCTGCAATGGCTAATCAATGGGGCAAGAACAAAAAAGGATTCCTGGGAGATCCTGCCCTCTGTGCGGGGATAACCAGTGTTGCAAGTTGGCGTTTGTCGTTTAGCCACATGTGTCAGTGTACCCATGTACAAACAGTCCTTTAAAAAAAAAAAAATCTGTTTTTTTGCATCACAAACCTTCCTGGGAATTCCCTGAATCCACCGTCGTTGGATTCATTGAAATCTGTTAATCTGTTTTCAAGTTACAACACGACATACAGGCAGATAGACATGGCTCCTTTTATAATATTGATATCAAGCTTGCGAATGTAGGCCTTGTCAGTTGTCAAAAGTGCAGATTGGCCAAGGGAAAGATCTTGCATGACAGAGGATGCCTAGTTAGTGGCTGGCTTTGCAGGTCATCTTGAAAATATGGTCTGCCTAAGAAAGATCATTGCTGATGGTGAGGCCCAAAAGTTTGAGTGAATTGCCCCCTTAAAGTGGTTTGTTTCGGAACGGAAATAGATGGAAGGGTATGCCAGACGGTCTTTCGGTGTGTGTGTGTGTGTGTGTGTGTGTGTGTGTGTGTGTGTGATTTATCAGGATTGAAATACTTATTCCGAGTATTGGACCAGCTACTGATTCTATTAAGGCTTGTAGAAATGGAAGAGGTTGCTGCCTGTCTGTCTGGAGGATGAGAGATGATATAGGTAGGTAGGTCAGATATGGGAGCATGTGCTGGAGCAGTGCGTCACTGCGTCCACTCTCTGCACAAAAGTGTGGGGGCCACGACACACCCCTGACGAACTCCAGTAACAACTGGAAATAAGTCAAGGGTGGAACCACCACATCTCACAGCACTCTCAGTACCAGAGTATAGTTCAGACATCAGATTGATCAGTTTTGGTGGCACCCCACGAAGACCAAGAATCCTCCAGAGGGCATCCCGATTCACTGAATCAAACGCTTTGCAGAGATCAACATAGGCTGCAAGTAGCCTCTGCCAAAACTCTTGTCTGTGTTCGGTGAGGACCCGAAGAGCAAGGATACTATCAATCATTGACCTCTTTGATGTAAAGCCTGACTGTTCTGGGCGCTGGTGCTCAAGCAGATGGTGGCGAACCTGATGAAGAATTATCCGAGCAAAGACCTTGCCCGGCACTGAGAGCAGCGTCACTCCTCGGTAGTTGTTGCAGTC
>CM068954.1:110067316-110078158 GCA_035128595.1 Eptatretus atami | reverse complement strand
AAAAAATCTCTTCCTGATATCTAAGCGTGGAATTCTTTCTCAGACAATCCATTCATCCATCATCCTATTATCATCTGTTCTTTCCGTTCTTTTTATATCGCTGGTCTCCGAAGGCTATATATATTTTTATATTCTTTTATATTTTAATTTTTTTTTAGATTTTATTTCTTTTTATATCCACATTGCCCAGGTTTCATTTCCATACATCAGTACCGGTCTGATACCGGCTTTATCAACTAATATTTACACATTTAACGGAGTGATTGTATGTTTCATAATTCCACATCGTTGTCTCGACTTATTCCAAGCTGACTTTATTCTTGATCTAACGGCTAATTCTGGTCCTCCTGATACCTCTACCATGTCTCCAAGATAACAGAAACTTTTGACCTTTTCTAAATTAAATTCTGACCTCAGGAGTATTTGTTTTTGTTTTTCATCTTTTTCTTGAAATGATTTATCTTCACATCATTTACATATTAAAATCTCAGGTTTTGTGACCAAATTTCCTGTGTTACCACTGTATCTCTAGTGACACCATCTTTAACGCTGCCTACATCCAAATTTATTTCTTCCAACCCCTTTTCTTCCGCATATTGAACAAGGCCTTTCTCCTTCTTCACCACTCATCATAGCCTTCGTTTTATTAATATGTATGTGTAAACCTTTCTTCTCCATTGCACTTTTCCATTTTTGAAACATCTCTTTTGTTCTTTTTCACTTTTAGCATATTCACGACCAAGTCATCAGTGTACAATCGCATATGAGAATCGCAAACTTTCATTGTTCGTCAATTCTTCCATCTCAATTACAAACAGTAGAGGACTAAAAACTGATTATTGGTGTAATTCTACCTTGACTTCAAACATTTCAGTGGATCCAAAGTTGGCCTTTACCATAGCTCTTGATTATTATTTTAAAAAAATGTTTTTATACATTCCCATTACTACTTTTACCTATGGTTCAGGCATGAGCTGCCTTCTGAGAGCCCATTCAACAATAACTGCTCTTGGTACTTGATCACATGGTTTCTCTAGGACTCTAGGTCAACGAAAACATGATGCACTTTCCTTTTCTTTTGCCAAATACTTCTCTTGGCATTGCTTCAATAAAAAACGCTTGTTGTTCTTGTTGATCTTCCTGGCATAAAACTAAACTGGTTCTTTTCTATATGTACAACTTCTCTTAATCATCTTTCAAACACCTTTTCAAAAACTTTTCAATGCCTGCTGAATTAGTTTAACTCTCTGAGATGAACATCATAAAGGGCCCCCCTTCATCATGAACAAGGGAGCAACAATAAGAGTCCCCCCTTCATCTTTGATTTACTTAATTACTGATTTGATTAATTATAGGGATGGAGACTCATGGAAAGGTTGAATGGTAAAGAGGAGCAGAGGGAGTTTGTTTACAATGGGGAGGGAGGGGGAGGGCAGAAATAGGAAAGGAATGAACACATAGGTAGCATTAATAAGTAGGGACATACAAACAGAAGGTAGTCGAGTGGGAAAAAGTAGACGTGGTACATGGAAATAGACAGGAAAAGCTAACAAACGTGGTAAATGTGGAAGATTATGGATGGACAGGAGAGGAGAGTCAGTGAAAACAGAAAATATTAGGAATCGGAACAGGGGATAACATGAGATAGAGATGGCTTGCCATTTTTAAGGGGTGGAGCGAATAATATGATTGGATAAACTCAGCGAGGTACATCTACATTCGAGAGGAGAGGACAAAAGAGTGGATGTGCAAAATTATCTTGGATTTGAGGAGGGTAACAAGGTCTGTGTTGCTAGCTGACCAAGTGCAGTGTGGTCGAGAGTTGGAGAGGGAGAGAAGGAGAGAGGACAATGGCAATTGACCAGTAAACAGAAGGAAAGATGTGCAGTGCTTGCATCTCAGCCTCCTGCTGAGCAATTCAATTCACCTTAATGCCTTGGATTCCACCATTTCCAGGGGTGCAAGGTGATATCTAGCGGAATCAGCGCACAAAGGATATCCATATTCCATAGTACTATGGATGAAGGCTTTGTATACGGTTAGGAGTTAAGAATGGCAGAGAATTGACAGCTCTGCAGAAGATTCCTAGACATCATCCTGCTCCGGAGGTCAACTTCGAAATGTGATTGGCCCAGGAAAGGCCATTTGTTCAAGGAGCTCCAAAGCCTGTACCTTTACCAGAGATGAATTTCAGGATTAAACTGGATGGTTAAACATACGTTTTTGTGTCGAGACAGATTAAGTGTGTGGTCCTTGGAAGTATTGAATGACATTTTTCAGGCCTAGCGTCATATTTTCTCAAATGCAGAGTAGGATGCAGCTGTAGCCTGCTCGTCATTGGTGTAAGAGATTTTCTGGAAAACAAAAGTGATATGCAGTACAAGATTTTCAAAAGAGGCCATGAATGCAAACCAGGAAGAGGATAGGTCCCAAGACACTGCTTCGAGGGATATCAGCCTTTAAAAAGGGCAGGAGATAGAACACCCTCCAGAGCTACACATTGCGTATAAGCGGGAAGAAAAACCCACCAGCCAGTCAAGGAGAGTACTGTGGATGCCATTGGCAGTCACAGTTTTAAAAGCTGAACTGGGTCCAAGATGGTATATAATGCTTGAGAGATGCTGTGTTAGACTGCTTTCACCTTGGCTTGTTTGAGGTTCATCCTATCCTACTCCAATATATTGAACAAGGTGTGTGTGTGTGTGTGTGTGTGTGTGTGGTGTGGTGTGTGTGTGTGTGTGTGTGTGTGTATGTGTCTGAAAATCATAGAAAACAACAGGGCTGGCCCGATCTCCATCAAATTTTGTATCCATGTTGGTTTTACCCTGGGTCAGGTCATGGGCTGAAAAAAAGAAAATCAACCCCAACCCCCCTGAGAGGGAGGAGGAAACATGATTTTCACTTGATTTCTGCCATATTTTGCATATGTTTTGGTAGTACACAGGGTAACCCACCCCCTTCCCCTCTGCAATTTGGGTGGGGGGGGGGTGCTTGCCAATGCTCCTGAAGGGAGCAGGTGTTCCTAGTAATGTTAAATGATCTGATATTTAAAGGGTGGAAAAGAAGTCAGCCCTTGAGGTCTGCTGAGATTAAATTCCATTACCTTGCTGATAATGGGAAGAATGTGCACTGGTCTGTCGTTAGAAGGGTCTGTCTTCACAGCCTTCTTTATGAACAGAAACAACATAAGCCACTTTCCATAGTTGAGGGGAGGTAACCCTCCAAGAAGGATATGCAGAAGAGTAATGAAAGGAACAGCCAGTTCAAATGCACATGTATTCAGGAAGAATGCACTGGTGCCTTCGGAGACCAGTTGCTGATGATACGTCAAAGATGGGAAGATAGTTCTTCACCTTTACAGGTGAGCTCACTTGTTCCAGAGAGTTGCCTGTAAGTAAGTAGGAAATGTGGAACAGTAAGGGGAGGGGTTGAAACCCCCATCATTTTCAGCAAAGACGCATCTTGAGCATTCCGTCTTGGCAAGAGTTCTGTACATCATGACATCTTCCTTGACGGGCAGAGACCAAGGAAGAGCATATTCCTGAGACAGTTTTAACCAGTTTCCACCAGGATTTGGAAGATTGAGAAAGAACTGAATGTTCTCTGTACTTTTCAATTTTTCGGGAATATATAGTCCATGCTAATCTTGAACTACCCTGTTTTATTGAAGTAAAATGCATGACTGGCTGGCCAGCCTATCACGACAGATCAAGTATGTTTGTTATCTTCAAAGATTGAACTCTTGTCATTTTGAATGGAAGAACCTGTAACATTATTTCACAAATGTAAGTATTTTGAGAGCTTTTACTGCCTTGGATTGAATCCATTTTAGTTTTCTTATTGTGACATACATTTGGTGACTCACATTGTTGTTTTTTTTCTTCTCATATTCTGCTGGCCTTGTTTGAGTGCAGAGCAATGAGCATTCTTTGTTTATATTTATTTCTTGAACTTCAACAAGCTACAGTTTTTTTTAACTTTATTTTATCTCTCCCTCCCCCCAGATATTACGCTACAGTGGCTCATACAACACTCAAAATCCCGCCGGAATTGATATGCTGAACAATGTGGAGGCTGTGGATTCTATAAAACTGCAGTAAACGAGGGAAAGACCTTCCTCATTTCTCTTCCTTTATTTCCTCTCCTCCATAACCCATCACCCCCCTGTCCTTACCTTCAATCCAACTCTAACTGTTAATCTTATTGCTTTGTCTCTTGCCCTTTTAAATTTTTCTCCTCATTGTTGTTCTCAAAATGATCCAATTTGTTTCACAATTCTGTCCAGAGGAGCCACGAATGTTGTTGTATTCCATCGGACACCCACATAATTAGAGAGTTAATCATGGAGAGGAGTTTGGACTTGTTGCCTCCGAAAGCATAAGCAATCTCAACAGCTTGGTGGCTGTGTGTTTCCTTGTCGTTAAACAGTCATTTGATTGACGAAAGTATACAGAAATATTATAGTTGATTTGAAATTAAAGAGCAAATTTACTTTTCATTGCCAAAGCTCAAACTATCTTTAAATGTAGCTGAGAATTTTACAGGAAGAAAGGCTGCTTTGCGTATAATCATTTGTCTATCATGAGAACCTTGCCAAAAGCTTAACTTGGGAAGAAATGTTGGACTGTGTCCTTAAAATAAAAAAATTTTTGAAGATATCTTGGTGGAGGTTGTGATTAGGGCTTTCGTATTTCAATTCGGCCATGAGAAGAAAATTTTGAGGTTGAAATAAACGCAGTAATTTCTTGGGTAGCTCTTCTCAAGGTGTTTGCTTCTTTTTGAAATGAGCTCACATTGTCTATTCACGAATATCTCCAATTGTACCCAGGTGATTTGAAATGGAGTTTTTAATTTTGGGATGATAAAAATAACTCGCTTGTTGATGACCTTAGGGAAGTAGAAGGAACTTGTAATGATTTGCTTTTGTGCTTTGTCTCTTTGGTTTGAAAATTACTTTTTTCATTCCAGTATGCATGTTAATGTGTTGGTACTTTCTTAAACATGACAGTCAGCATTCATGCTTATTCCCGATTGCACTATTGTACCACCCTTGTCCTGCAAGAACGTCTTCATTTATAATTGACTTACATGTTACATTTTCATGTCTTTATGGTACCATTCACTGCAAAACAATGAACATTGTTTGGATACAATTTTGTGGTGGAGGGACGTCTTTTGGCAATGGTGCAAAACTATATTCTTTAAAGTCTTTTTGATTTCGGTTTTATTTTTCCGAGTAAAAATTTTGACTTGTTGGGGCATTTGTGCATTTATTCGGCAAAGACAAAATATATTTAATTTGAGAATTTAATGAGGCATGGAAATGAAACCTCATTTTCCGTTTCTGCAGTGACTGCTGCCTTGAGGGCCGAAGTTTTAAAATCCAAGGATGTTTCGTGACATTTTTGCCATAAGAGGGTCGTTGAAAAATCCAACATGCAATGGTCATTGGATAGGGCTGGGTGAATTTTTCCTCTGTCAGTCTTGATGTGTCATTTGTGAATGATCAACCATGGTTTTTTGACAACTGCTCAAGCCTGTACCCCACTCCTTCCAAGACTGTTTTGAGTGATATGTCATGTGACACGTGTGAATGAAAGGATGATTGGTGGTCATTCCATCCATTTCAAGCACGTTTTGTTCAATGAGCCATGCCCGTGCTTCAAAATCGGTAAGAGTGTGCATTAAAGAAATCTTGACTTTGCCTTTTTAAAATGCAAGAAAATATTTTTGTAACACCTTTGTGCCGTATCAGCTTAAAAAAAATAACCTGACTTTCTCTTTTCTCAAACGAGGATGACTCATGTCATGCTTTTAGTTTCTGCACTGGCACAAGATAAAACGTTCCAAAAGTCATCAGTTTTATTTCGGTGGCGTATCAAACATCAGAAGTTAATTTCAAATTTAATTTCCAGAAGTGAAGCAAAATGTTAATTTTGGGTACAGACGAGACTTTGTTTTGTTTGGAGCATTCTGTTTGGTACATTTATATTCAACCTTTTTGTCTGGTACATTTATATTTATATACCTGTTGTTTATTTCTGTCCATATTGATGTATGTGGGGTGTTCAAAATGTTTTGGGAATGAGACACAATAGTCTGAAGAAATGCCAAGGTTTATTTTTTTTTCTTAACGATGCCTGCCCATCCCTTGGGAAGACAACCCATCTACGGATGCATTTCTGTCTCACTGACTTTCATCAACATAGAATAGTCTCCCCAAGAGTTGAGCTGCCAAGTTTACATGATTGTGTTAAATGCCAAATAATACCTCTTCACTGGATTGGTGACCGTGAATCCATGGGCCACACCAGGATTTGTTACAAAGGTTCTGAGCAGTAGGGGTTCCCGATACACATCCACCCTATATAAGCATATAAACATATTTGCACTGTCATATGTGTGAACTTTTGCTCACTCACCCTGTACAGGTGGGTTGTGACCCTGGGATAGCTGAGCGGTGCTTGGCTGAATTTGAAACCTGGCAAAGGAAAATGGAACCTCCTCATGCTTTTCCAATGGGCTCTTTTTCTTACAACTCGATGGCAGGAAGAGATAATGTCTCCATGCTCTTGTTAATAAGCAGTTTTAATAACCACAGGAAATGGTGATGATAAAAACAAGCTAGCAAGATCAATAAATGACTGGACACTATATTTCATGACAAGGGAATGAACTGTGATGGGACCCTCATAAGACACCACAGAGCATGTAATAACTTTTCACTATGATTGCAAGCCTGAAACAACAAAGAAATGGGTCGAGAAAAGACAGGGTTGCAAATGAACAAATAAACCATTAAAAAGGGGCAGACGAGAATAAAGGAAGGTAATATGGGGAGGTTGTTGGGATGGCATCTCTGCTCCTGGCTCGGTTGGCACGAGTGGAGTAGGCTGGAATGGGATCGGATGAAGGTATAGTCTGTTACGGCAGTGAACTGTTACGGAAGTGCAGCCGGTTTACACTTGCTGTAAAGGCGGCTTCCACTCTCCGGTGTTCTCGTGCTCCAAGTCCTCTCTACCACTGCAGTTCACTCGATTGTCCTCTGTAATGATCACTCTGACATGTGATCAGCTAATCTGCAACTCTATGTGTACGGCAGCTGCAGGCTTCCATTTTAAAAAAAAAACTCAAACATCCCTTTTACCTTTGTGATGTATCCCATCTCCACTGTGTTGTGTCTTTGCACTGTGTAATTCCCTCTTCCATTCTCCTTGTGGGGTGGGGTTTATTTCGTATGCCTCAATGTGTTCATCTGCCATACGCAAGTAGTTACTGCCAATTCTACATTTTGAATTTGGGGAGGGGGGTGTCACAATCATAAAGAGGAGTGGGGTAAATTGGTAAACAGGTGTATGGGACTCCATGTGGCCCCAAACTACTTGATGGACATGTAGTCTTCAGGATATAGCCACAAAGGCTCACCCCACACCACCAAGGTTAATTTACAGGATGAACCTTTTGGTATTTTTCCTTGCATTCATACAAGTTGGCATACCCTGGACTATTATATGACAGAGATTGAGAGGGAGTGAGAGACTGTGTGTTCACATTGGGCCAATTTGAACCCCTTTCCCACTCACAAAATTAAATATAATTTACACTGGTTAAACCGCCATCGATGTCTCTCATATCGTTGAAGGTAGCACATTCATTTTTATTTAGTGAGGATTCCTAAAATACAGTGTGCTTTTGCAAGCTTGTACACACTGATCCTCCAGATTTGTGCGTACTAATACTGTTCCTGGAATGTCAGACTTTCCGGTCCATGGTTGTAACCACCTTTTTTTTTTCTGTAAGAGAGGCTCATGGAAGAGCAAGGCTAAATTGATAGTGTGGGGGTAGCAGGGCAACTATTGGGCACAGCCTGCAAAGGGATAAAATGAGAGAGAAAGAGAAAGAACAAAAATGAACACTGAAATCAACAAGTAAGAGGGTTTGGTTAAGATAAATGAATGGGGTAATAAAGCTCATGGGTGAAGATGGGGATGAGATCAGATGAGGTGGTGGTGCACTGCCTGCTTGGATGACCTGCAGGGAAGAGTGAGAAGGAAGAGCCTCTGGTAGGTGGTTCCATTGACAGGGAAAGCGAGGAATAAAATAGTTGACGTGTGAAAGGGAGAGGGGGTGCAGAGATAAGAGGACAGAAAATGGAGTGAGCAATGTTGGAGAAGAGATGGTGTAAAACTGAGAGACCCCCAACCTGCTTGTGATGTGAGGGCACAGACCTTTTGCTTTGGCTTCATTATGGAATATTCCAATAATTTTGAGCTTTAGATTCCACAGAATCTAGGACAGATGTGATGCTGGAGCACCAGCCCACAGAGCAGTACTCCATTGAACTACGGACAACGGCCTTGTAGATGGTAACTCGCTCTGATTTTCCAGGGAAAGACTTGGAATGACGGAGGATGCCCAATATGCGGCTGGTTTTGGAGACCAGCTTTACTATATGGTCGGCCCAGGAAAAGTCATGGCCGAGGGTGAGGCCTAGAAATTCAAGAGATTGAACCTCTGTGTGGATGACCAAGGAAATGTGTGTTTGGTCTGATAAAAGGAACATGTCTTTCTATCTTGAAAAATCTGACAGCCTCACCATATTGCTTCAAAATGAGTCAGTCAAAAATTTTCCAGAGAGGGAGGGAGAGAGAGAGAGAGGGAGACATACAGCTGCTGTCTATCGCAGAAGGATGGGGGTACTGTTCAACACAAAGTGGAGTTGTCTGCAAAAATGCTGGCCTCTTTGCAGACAACCCCACTTCCATTCTTTCATTCATGCAAGTATGAGTGTGTATATTTTAATCCTAAGACTTTGGTTTTTTTCTGCCTGGTGTTGGCTTAATGGGTTGGGTGGTGGGCTTGGGATCCTTGGGTCCTGAGTTCAAATCCTGATTTCCATTGAATTAATACCAGGTGGAGTTGACGCAGTATGTCTTCATTCCAAGGTTGGTAAAATGAGTACCAGCTTGCTGAGACGATGGAGCCATTTGAGTGTCCTGTGTCAGAGTGGTGACCTGTCCAGGATTGTGCCCAACAGCCCAGGAGACTGCTTTGGCAGCACTGACACTCTGTAGAGTATGGTCCCAATGGATGGATGGATTGGTTTTGATTTTGGAAACAGCTTTCTATCTCATCTTATCAGTAGTATTTACAGTATGTGCATTTCACATTGTGTAAGGTGTATGTATGTACTGCATTTTATAGATTTCTAAGGGGGTCATAAGCAAGTCTGTTCTGACATGAACAATTACACCTTTATCTGTTTGTACCTGGAGTTATGAAATGATCCTCTTGATAAAAAGCTGTGTGAGGTCAATATCTACATTTAAATCTGCATTGCATCTTGATGGATGAATTAATTGAGGAGTGAGCCTGGTGTTGGCTCAGTGGTTAGGGTGGTGGCTTGGGATCCTAGGGTCCTGAGTTCAAGTCCTGTCGGCCGCTGAATTAATACACCATGGGGTTGACTCAGCCTGTCATCCTTCCGAGGTCGGCGAAATGAGTACCAGTTCCAGTGTGTGTACTGGTCGAGGGGCACTGCATCAGCGACACAGTCGCGCTTCAAGAAATGATAGCTACCCCGGCAGCTAAGCTGCCATACGACCACACACACATTGAGGAGTAAATAAATTTTACACAGAGTTGTTAACGTATAGAATGGTCTTCGGTGGAAGGTGGTAACTTGGAAGCAATGGGCATGGATGGGTACCGCAATATTGGCAGGAACGGTAGGTGGCTTAAGATCAGCCAGGTGTGATTGAGTTGTGATGTCAGACAGTTGGAGGTGTCCTATTGCATTGTGTGTTATCACATTACAAGTAAAAATGTACAGTAAATTTTTTTTTCATGTTTTTATGGAGTTAGGAAAATGTAAATAAAGGGGTACAGGGATAGTGTGAGGGTGCCTGGGTGGTTGGGAATGTGGAGATGACACTGGTTTGATGGGCTAAGTGGCCTCAGACTTTCTTGTTTCTTTGAATGATAATTTCATGCATTTTCCTTTCCTTCCTTCCTTCTCTTATGTATCTTTTTCTCCATGGATGGGGTTGTGCAGTTGATTCGTTATCTGCCCACAGCTGAGGCAGTTTTGAGACCCAAAAATTACCATTACTCCGAGGGTGAAAATGTGCTGCATGGGTAGGAGTCAACACAGGGACACCAGAGTGGTAGAAGGGCAAGGGGTGGGGTGGGCAGAAGTCTGCAGTTACTCATTGAAAGGATGCACACACAAAAAAATTATTCTGACAACCTGTTTTGGCGAGGGCAGGTGTGGGGTGTGTGTGCGTGTGCCAATTATCGGCATTGTATGTGCACGACGAACACTTTCATATCACTGCTTTTCTCTTTCGATGAATTTCAATCCGTGCACGTCCCTCATCCACGGATATTTCCCAAGTTTTTTTCACTTGTTCTCATTTGACCAGCACATGGCAGCCTCACAGTAGAACACCATATCCTTCTCTTTATTGGTTTAGGGGAGAAACAAGAAATCTGGAGATAAACAGCAAGTTGCAAATTGAAGAAAAAAAATCGAGGCCTCAATTGGAACAGGAATGACACATAGATCATGATGCTCGCAATCGAAACGGAAGTGCGCTTGTCAGCTGTTGCACGTCAAAAGGTCCCCAAAAATGATAGTGCCTACTGTAGTAATCTATATCTATATATCTATATATCTATATATATTGGAGCAAGTCCATGTTCTGACACTCATGGCACCTTTTATGACGTAATAAATAAACAGCATTTATCCGTCTTGCTTGTGTGCCTGTTAAAGCATAATAAAACTAGAAGGGCACTCGGTAGAGTGCATACCTCCACCACGTAATTCCTGATCCACGA
>CM068954.1:110019326-110067306 GCA_035128595.1 Eptatretus atami | reverse complement strand
GGCCCAATACATTTTTGAAATATCATGCTATAGCTATACAGTACTATATCGTTTTTGGCCCTATCTCTGATGAAGAATCACTCAAAAAGTTATCAGATCTGTATCCGGATCAGATCTTCAACAAAATCTAATCAGTTCGTCCTTGTCGCACACTGAACCTGTCCACAAAATTTCGTCTGGATCCGTCCACAACATTTTGAGATATTTTGTACACAGACAGAAAGGGGGTGAAAACAGAACCTCCTTCACCTTCGGTGGTGGAGGTAATAAACTGCATGTGTGTTGGTAGTACCTCGAAAATATAACCTTCAGGTCATGGCACAAAAAAAAAATTCACAAAAATCAGGGGGAGAGGACGATTTACAATGTTTACCTGTACACGTGCCACAGTGCAAGTGGTTTACTGACCCCTGCTGCAGATCGAGGGGATTATTAGCCGTGGCACAAAATATATCAGCCCCCCCCTCTTACACTCTCTCTTTGTTCAGCAATGTCGTCAGACCTTTTCAGGCATCTCCGTAATAAGACACTTTCTGTCCCCCACCACCCAACTGCTCCGTGTGGTCGCCTTCAAAGTAATCTCGCTGGGAGTCGATACACACTTACCAATATCACTGCCATGCATCACAGCACTCCTGGAAGTCGTCGTCTGAAACTCCATTTAGCCCATTGGTCACGGCTCTATGGATCTCTTCTGTTGATGCGAAACGAGTTCCTTTCATTGGATTTGAGCATTGGTCAGATGAGAATAACATTCTCACCCTTTCGACATTTTCATCCATTTTGGCAATCGATGGGCATCCCGACCACGTGTAATTGTGCACGTCCATTCTCCCTTCTGCAAACCTCTTGGCCCACTCGAACACACTTGATCTTGACATTGCTTCTTCCTGTACACCAGCTTTAACTTGTCGACATTAAAAGGTTTTCTTCCAATGTGAGGGGATGATCTTTTTTTTTTGTATACATCGTTAAGGCTTGTGGAAGAGCTTGTATTGGTACACTGAACGGATGAGGACGCAACAGGACAAAAGGAACAGCAGAGCCGAAGGCCAAGACAGAAGGAAGGAGACAATGGGTGTGGAGATTGAAATGGGGGGCAGGAGAGGTTGCATGGGGTGAACAAGGTGGATACAGAAGGGAAAACAAAATTTGGAAGGATGAGGGATTGTGGTTGGGGCGGGGGAGGCGTAACGAGGGTAGAAGAGATAATGGTTTTGGATTGGGGATGATCTGATATGGTGGTGAACAGCTTTCTTGAAGACATGGAGGGAAGCATGAGATTCAAAAGGTGGGGGAAGTTGGTTCCACAGGTGGGAACAAAGAGAAAAAAAATGAGTGGAGGTGAGCAGTGATCCTGGATTTAGGTAGTTTCACGAGAAGGGGTTGATGGTGGACTGTGTGTGTTTCCTGGAGAAATCTGGGGATAGGAACCTGGCAGAAACCAAAGCACAGAAAGAGCAGAGGGTGCAAGACTAGAAATGAGGTGATGGAAGAGAGAGACCACCGACCTGTCTGCGATGGTGAAGTGATAAGCCCATAGACTCAGCTTCAAGGGAGGAGATTCCAATAATCTTAAAGGCCTCGTTTTTCATGGCATCAAGCTGAACAAGATGTGAGGTAGGGGAGCCAGCCCAGAGGGGAGAACAGTACTCCA
Organism: Eptatretus atami; assembly: GCA_035128595.1. Lineage (NCBI taxonomy): Eukaryota > Metazoa > Chordata > Myxini > Myxiniformes > Myxinidae > Eptatretus > Eptatretus atami. The sequence continues at coordinate 110,065,649 of CM068954.1, read as the reverse complement.
TCAAACTGTGGATGAAGTCCTTGTCGGTGGATAGAAGTTCAAGTGGGACAAGGAAGGACGTTGAATGATGGAGGATGCCCAGTCGGCGGCTGGCTTTGGAGGCAAACTTTGAAATGTGGTTTGTCCAAGAATGATCATGGCTGATAGTGAGACCCAGGAGTTTGAATGACTGAACCTCCTCAAGAGGATTGTTAGCAAGTAGAAAGGAGGCCAGATAGTTATTTTGGAGAGTGAGAATGTGAGATTTGTCAGCATTGAAATACACTAGTGCATGCCCGTACGTGCGTGGCCGTACGTGCAAACAAAAACAAACAAAAAAAACTTTCAAACCGCGTGCCAGAAACAACAACCCACAAGGTCGTTCCTTCGCTCTCGTAAACGACACACACACACACACACCACACACATTGCTGGAATTATACAGAGACGACACACACACACTGCTGGAATTATAGATAGACGACACACACACACACACAACACACACACACACACACACACAGCTGGAATTATAGATAGACGACACACACACATTGCTGGAATTATAGATAGATGAAATGAGGTCAAATGAAATGAGGCCGTACCATCTGTCATCCCTCAGACCAGCAAGCAGCAGCTTCTTCGCTCACTGCAGATCTGGATAACATCACAAACTGGTCCAACACATGGAACATGTCTTTCAACCAGACAAATCTCACACTCTCACTATGTCTCTTCGAAAGACCGTTTAGAAAACCCCCCCCATCCACTTTCTCAACAATCCTCTGGAAGAAGTCTTTTCTTTCAAGCTTCTGGGTCTCACTATCTGCCATGACCTTTCCTGGGAAAGTCACATTTCCAACCTCGCCTCAAAAGCCAGTCGCCGACGGGAATCCTCCGTCGTGCAAAGTCCTTCCTCGGCCCTCTTGAGCTCCTGACCACTTACAAAGCTTTTGTCCGTAGCCTGATGGAGTACTGCTCTCCCCTCTGGGCTGGTGCTCCTGCTCCCACCTTTCTCGCTTCACGCTGTCGAAACCAGGGCATTTAGGATCATCGGCATCTCCCGCAATGAAGCTGAGTCTTTGGGCCTCTCACTCAATCACCGCAGGTTGGCGGTGGTCTTTCTGTCTTCTACCGACTCCTCTCCAGCCTTGCCCCCCCTGCTCTCTCTGCCATTGTCCCCACCACATTTGCACAGGGCGCTCAAGGTCCGCCAACAACCCCCTTCTGGTAAAACTACCAAAATCACGAACCACTGCTCACCTTCACTCCTTCATTCCTCTTTTTTCCCGCCTTTGGAATAAACTCCCTCACTCTATTCTTTCCCATTCTTCCCTCCAGGCTTTCAAACAGCTGTTCACCACCACCTCTTATCATCCCCATCCAAATCCTCGATCTTTTCTACCCCGATAATCCACCCAAGCCCACTTCCTTCAATTCCCCTGCTTTCCTTCCTGAAAGTCCCTGTAATGTCCATCTTCTCTTCCCCATGTTCCCCGTCCCATCCCCATCCCTCTCCCTTCCACAGATCACCTAATGTGTCTGTTCCCCACTGTTTTGTCCTTCCACTCCCGCCCCTCTTGTCTCATGCCCCTTGCTGTGCGTTGTGTGTTAGCTCTCATACGAGCCTCGACATGGTATACAAAAAAAAAAAAATAAAAGATTGACAATATGAAGGGTATGAATGCAGACTGCAGAGCAATGAGTAAGGAAACCCGTCGTTGTGAATCGTTTTTACCACCAAATTGAGATGAATTTCGTTGGCAAGCATGTTGAGTAGAGCTGAATTCCTTAATACTTCCAAAGGCCAAACCGTTTTGACAATTGGAAACAAAAAAAAGTTGTGCACTTTTTTTGATAAATTGCTTTTGCGAACAATTTTCTTCATAAATAAATAATAATCAAAGAATTGTCTCCATGTCATTGTACACACCTTTATCCTCGTAGCACCTCTTTCATAAACAACATTGCCTGAGGAAACGCGCGTACCTTATAAATAATAATAAAATTGTCTCCATGTACACACCTTTATCTCGTTAGCACCTCTTCATAAACAACATTGCTGAGGAAACGGCGCTCTCTTTGTTTCCTCGTCCAGGGCAAGAATGGGAGGCTGCTGGATCTGCCAACTTTGATAAATATTAGTTTTAATGGCCAATTATTCAATAGCGCCAACGTTTTTGCCTTTTCCGCAAGGAAAAACACAAAGAGAAGAGAAGAGAAAAAAAAAACGTTCGTGCAAAAAAATTGTTTACTTCCTGGTTCGGAGCATACCAACTCACTCTGATGACCGAAATTTAGCACCGTCAAATATGAAAAACGATCATAACTTGGGGCATTGTGTTTATCTATAAATGCGCATAAGAAATCGAGAAATTATTAGAATACACGAAGTCATCATTAACCTGGAAGTCCGTACGTTGTAACCCGTAATGGGGAACGCGGCTGAGGTTCCCTTCCCCCATCGGCCACGCCACGCAACGTTCCTGTCATTGGTTGGTAAATAAATGGCCATAACTTGGAAGCACTTGTCCGATTATATCAAACTTGAAAAGGCACATCCTCAGGTCCCCAGCGCATATATGTGGCAAGTTTCAATTAGATCAGACAGTGGTTGTCGAGAAACAGCGGTCACAGACCACACACACCACACACACACACACACACACACACACAACACACACAACACACACACCATTGGCTGGAATTATAGATAGATATTCCAAGTGTTTGCCAGCTTGTGATTTTTCAAGTCTGAAAAGAGGAAGAGGCTGCAGCCTGCGCTGTCTAAGGATGAGGGATGTCATGGCAGAGGGTGGAGTCACAGCCAATAGGTAAAGGGATTTTTCAGTCAGGAGAATCATTGATGAAGGTCAGGGATAGGACTGGGCCCAGAACACTGACTTGAGGCACTCCAGCCTTGATAGGAAGAGGAGATGAAAGGATTCTGCTGAAGCCACACGTTGACTATGAGAGTAGAGGAGTCACGTAAAGCCATGTGTGAAGTTGCCCTTGGATGTGATAGCAGAGAGTTGAGGGAAGCTAAGGCAGGATGCCAGACTGGTATCAAAAAGCATGGAGATAGTCCAGAAGAGAGGGCCCTGATCTCATGTCTGACTTCAGGTCCTCATCCAACGTCGGTGAGATAGAACGCAGCATGTTGAAGAGTTCAGGTGCGAGTGACCTGGTCTGAAACGCAGGTTGTTGGAGGAGAAAAGGAAGGATTTATTACGCAGTGTTGGGCTTTCTATTTCAGCACCTACTGAAGGGGTAGCCCGTGAGAGGAGGAGGAAGGGAGCGGAGGCGCGGCTATCAGACGGCGCACAGCCACAGGGAGGGTGCTACTGGCAAGCAACGTAGCCAACTTTGGAGGAGGCGGAGCTGCTACATGGAGCAGCGTGGCCAACTTGGGGTGGGGGGGAGGTAGGTGCCCACCCAGCAGGACATGATGTCTATGCTGCCGAGAGAGGGGCTTCTGGCCTTGGGTGGGGGTGCAAGGGAGAACCGGAGGGGGAGGGTAAGGCAGGTTTTGTGACATCGACCTGAGGGGAGACATCGATTCAATCCGATGATGGCAATGCGAGAGCAATGGCCATGACGTTGTGAGGCGAGGCCTTACGGCAACAAAGGGCCATGTCCAATAGGCGTGGCGTTCAGCTCCGCAGGATAGGAGAGGTGTGGCCTATTGTGGAAGTACAATGTGAAAATATGGGTTGGGGGGGTGTTGCTTTCAGCAGGGGTGGCGACAGCGGAATAGGACCATGTTGGTAAGAGGGTGTGCATTGACCTCTGGTGGGGCTATGAAGAGAGGGGGGGCTGTGGCCCTTGAATGGGACAGGGGGGGGGGGATGGAAAGCATGGATCCGAATGGGGCTATAATGGGAGGAGGTGTATAGCCTTCAGCCAGGCCGTGAGGGGTTGGGTTGGGTATTAAACGAGGGGCTTCCATTTCTACTGTGCCCTGGAAGTAATTCAATCGATTCGGAATTAAAAAAGGAAAAGTAGTTGTTGTTTGGATGAGTAGGGACAGAGCTAGGTCCAGATCGAGCCCTGGAGATCAGTGATGCTTGCAGGTAGGTCCTGGGGAACATTTTCTCAGACAACCAGTGCACAACCTGCACTTGCATGAACGATACGACGATTAAACGGTTACATTTACAACTCTCAAAGGGCCATTCCTCGCCATCTTGTAACTACAACCCAATACAACTACAGCATGAAGAAGAAAAAGACATACGAAAGACAAAAAATGGGTACGCACTGCATCCCGATTGATGCTCTGCATTTAAAAAGACTAAACCATTTCCAACAACCAGGTGTTGGCAATCGTGGTGCAGGCTTGCCGGGCCAAATGGCCTCCTGTGGTTTGAAATTCCTAAATTTGGGAACTCGAATGAATTTGTTTGTTTTTTTCTCCATGAGACCAATCAAGAGCTGCAACAAAATCTCCTCCACATTTTGGCAAAAATCGTGGATTCGATGCCTTCATGGGTTCAAAACAACCAGGAAGGACCTGCTACCAATGTGTAACAAACTACTGATACAATGTTTGATTTTGTTTGTAGATCACAAACGTTTAAAGAAAGTTTGTTTGCAATCAGGAGTGAGGTGGGGGGGGGGGGGGGGGTGCTCATGTTATCCTGGCAGGCATTGGTGCAGACTGGCTCGTTGCATTCTTCAATCGCGGTTACAAGGAGTCTTGTTGTTAAAGAATGCATTTGTGAGATCCTTCTTTGCAATGTGGTTCCATCTCGTCTCGGCGCCTTCTGACCTGCAAGGCAACAACATAGTTGGTGAAGAGACACACACACAGATATATATATATATGATAATATATTTATACACACATATATATATATATTTATACACACAATATACACATATATATATATAATTATAATTATAACAAATATATATATATATATATACATATATATATATATTTATACACACATATATATAATATTATATTTATACACACATATATATATATATATATATATATATTATAATATATATTTATACACACATATATATATATTTATACAACACATATATATATATATATTACACACACATTATATATATTATTTATACACCACACCACTATATATATATATATATATTACACACACCACAACATATATATTATACACACACACACACACACACACACCAACACACAACATATATATATATATATATATATATATATTATACAACACATATATATATATATATACGAGCCTGGTGTTGCGCGCAGTGGTTAGGGCAGCGGCTTGGGATCCAAGAGTCCTGAGTTCAAGCCCCCGTTCGGCCACTGAATTAATACACCAGGGGTTGTGACTCAGCCTGTCATCTCCGAGTCGGCAAAATGAGTCAGTATACTGGGCCGAGTGTATACCCCGGTTAAAATAGGTGTATCATATCCCTGTGGCGACCAGGGTTGCGTCAGGAAGGGCATCCGGCGATAAACATGTGCAAAACACTATGCGGATCATACGATGACTCGCTGTGGCGACCCTAGCGGGAGCAGCCGAAGAAGAAGAAGAAGAAGATATATATTATATATAAACAACACACACATATAATATATATAAACACACAATATACTATATTATATATTATACTTACACATATATATATATATATACACACACACATATATATATATATATACACACACACACACATATATATATACACACTCATATAAACAACATATAATATATATACACACACCACACACACACATATATATAATATATATATTTATACACCACATATATATATATATATTATATAATAATATATATACTATATATATTTATACACACATATATACACACACACATATATATATATAACACACACACACACAATATATATATACACACTCATTATACACACCACATACACACATATATATATATATATATACACACACACACCACACACATATATATATATATATATTTATACACACATATATATATATTATATATATATATATTACTACCACATATATATATATATACACACACACATATAATATATATACACACCACACACATATATATAATACACACTCATATACACACACAATACACACAAATCATATATATATATACACACACACACACACACATTATATATATATATATACAACACACACAATATATATATATATATATATATATACACACACACACACCACACATATAATATATACACAACAAACACACACATATAATAATACACACACACAACACACATATATATATATACACACACACACACACACATATATATATAACTCATATATATACACACACACACAACACCAACATATATATATATACACACACACACACACACACACACACCTTTGGTGCAGGAAGCCTGCACAGCTCGGTTGGTTTGTCCGCGCTCTTGGGTCTTTGGTTCGACTCGGCCGGGGATTCGAACCGTCGACCTCCCAGATCGCTTGTGAACGCTCTCTCCGTTCGACCACCGAGCCTCCCTCCCTCTTCTCACCTCTTCCCTCCGTCACCGTCCCGACTCGTGCGCCTCACACATCCGAGGAGAGGCCATTGAGCCCGTCGAGCCTGCGCTCTCGACGCCACTCACTGAAGGACAAGTGAACGAATAGGTTTGCAAGTAGAAAAACAATCCACGCGACTAAATGACGAGTTCGTTCGGCCTTGGTCGTCTCGGCAGTCACTCGGAACACGCCGTGAGCGCGGACTCGGAACACGTGGTGCACGAGCACGAGCACGACCACGTGCGCCCGTCGCGGAGCACGAGCACGTGGCGTTTGGCGCGCGCGCGTGGCGGCGACGGGCCTGATGTGAGTCGCCACAGGAAAGTGGGATTTTAAACGGTTCGTGCGTACTACTGGCCACTTATAATATACTGGTAACCATGGCGTCGGGCGTTGATTGATTGGTCGATTAATAAATAAATAAATAATACCGAATAAGTTAATCACGATAACCGAGAACGTGTACCATGTGTTTAGTGCCCGAGTGCGTTCGGAGGGCCGCGGTGCTGCGCGTCTCTAATGATCGTGAAAGGCTGTGACGACCCCTCGTCTCGAGCCTCGTCTCGACCCCTCGTCTCGAGCCTCTTCCCTCCCATCCCGGAGACTCCGTCGTCGGGCCACCGACCGCCTGGTTCCTCCGACCCTCGGCCCGGCCTCCGGCGGGCACGCCGAGCGCTCCCCGCCTCCCGCCGCCTGCGTGGCCTCCGAGCGTACAGAGGCGGCGCCTCCGCTCCGGGTTCGCCCTTTCTCGCCATCGGGACGCACCGCGGGGCCCCTGGTAGGTGCGGGGGCCTTCTATCTGGGGCATGAGAGGCCTAGTGCGCGACGTGCAAGTGGATACGGGTTATGGATTGGAACAGGGCGCGGGCGCGAACTCCCTTGAACCCTAACTGCTCATTTGTGGCCATGGCTGCCTGTCTGAGTGGCGCAAACGTTGTGTGCGCCTCGGGCCGCGTCCCCACCCTTCCCCTTGATCCTTCACTACCTCCTCTCGTTCCTCTTTCCCACCGTTTGTCACCTCGTTTTCTCGCTCCTTTTTAACCCGAAGGGCCAATAAGTACTGCGCCTTTTGAGCGTGCCGATGCGCGGGAGGCGCCGACCGTGGCGCACAGCCCGCTGGCCCAAGAGCGCAGGTGGACGTGGGGCCGAGACGGGAGGGAAAGGGAGGGATGGTGCGGGACTTGGAGTCGGAGTCGGAGTCGGAGTCGGATCTGAAGCCCCAAAATGGTGCGCTCGACCCTGTGTGTGCGCGCAGCCTGCGGGGTCCCGTGTTGGTGTCCCTTACCCTGCGGGGTCCCTTACCCTCACCCCTCCATTTCCTTCTTCCCCGCAGCTTTGTGAAAATGGCGACGATTTTTTTTTTCTTCTTTCTAGGTGTCCACTGCGTGAGGCCGCATAAGAAGAACCAGGGCCGAAGGCGGAGGGGTGGAGGGAGTTCTGCGAGCAATGGGCTCGGAGCGCGATGTACTGAGACTTGGCGACGAGGGCGCAGAGGAAATGGGGCCGAAAGGAGGGTTCGTACACTTGGAGGACAGCCGGCTCGGCGCGCGCACACACACGTGATGCTTTGGGGGCACGGCCGAGGAAAAGGCGGGCGTGGAGGGCACGGGTAGCCCCGAGGGCTCCTTTGCGCATCGCCGCGCTGTGGTTAAAGGGACGGGTGAAGAAGTGGAACCATAGGAGAGAGAGAGAGGTAGAGGGAGGAGGGAGGGAGGGAGAGAGGAGAGAGAAGAGAGAGAGAGAGAGAGGAGGAAGAGAGGAGGAGAGGAGAGAGAGAGAGAGAGAGGGAGAGAGAGAGAGAGAGAGGAGAGAGAGGGAGAGAGAGAGAGAGGAGAGGAGACGAAGAGAGAGAGGGAAGGAGAGAAGAGAGAGAGGAGTGATGCACTTCCTCTAAAAGTAAAGGGAATGCCCCGCGAGTCCGCTGAGTCGCATCTTGTTTTTCCGAGCCGGGGTTGGGTTGGGTTGGTTGGGAGCGCGTGTCGATAGGGGGCTGCTGCGCGCTTTACCCGACCCATGGTAACGCCCTGTGGAGATCAGGGGTCGCACGCACGCGAGCTTGCCCGAGCTCGGTAATCTCATCTGGGAGGGGGTCCGGTGCAGTCCAGGAGGCCGTTGGGGTGCAAAGCAGCGAGTCACGTTCTCAGTTTCGAGAATACGGAAGTGTCCAATGAGACGAAGGGAGTTTGTAAGGAGACATGGACGACGGACGGACGGACGGAACGGACATAGACTGGCCAGCCGAAGCCTTGCCCGGCGCGCACGGCCCACGCTTCCGACACATCCCGACCAACAGCACAACAAAATGATTTCCATCCATCGTGTCCTGGCACGGCTTGTAGCGAAAAGCATCATGACACGTTTTTTTTATAACAACAATAATTAATAATAATAATAATACTTTGGTAATGGTTAAACTAGAATAATTATTCTGACAAAAGAAAACTATTGTTTTCACCAAATGTTTAAAAGCCTGTCATAAATTGTTAGTACAAAAGGCGGTGATTTTAAACAAATTGTCTCAATATTACGAATAGCATGTGTACTGCAAAATAAACATTCACCACGAGGTCGACCTGCGCTCTTACCCACAGCCGCCTCGCGTGATCACCATTTGATGGCAGGAAAGCAACCACGTGCATGCTGTCCCTCGTAAAGCTCTCCCACTTGCATGCTGTCCCACGTGCACGCTCTCCACATGCACGCATCCCTCGTGCACGCGTCCCACGTGCCGCTGTCCACATGCACGACTGCATCAGCTCCCGTGCACGCTCCCTGCACGTGCCACGACATGCTGTCCCACGTGCACGCTTGTCCACGTGCACGCTGTCCACATCACGCACTCCCTCGTGCACGCTCTCACTCGCACCTGTCCTCATGCACGCTCTCCTCGTGCACGCTGTCCCACGTGCACGCTGTTCCTCATGCACACTCTCCCTCATGCACATGACTTCCCTCATGTACACCACTCCCTCATGTACACACTCCCTCATGCACACACTCCCTCATGCACACACTCCCTCATGCACACTCTCCTTCATGCACACTCTCCTCATGCACATGACTCCCTCATGCACATGACTCTCCTCATGCACATTCTCCCTCATGCACATTCTCCCTCATGCACATGACTCTCCCTTATGCACATTCTCCTCATGCACATGACTCTCCCTCATGCACACTCTCCCAGGTGCATATGACTCCCTCATGCACAATCTCCCTTGTGCACATGACTCTCCCTCATGGCACACTCTCCCTTGTGTACATGACTCTCCCAGGTGCACATGACTCCCTCATGCACACTCTCCCTTGTGCACATGACTCTCCCTCATGCACACTCTCCTTGTGCACATGATCTCCCTCATGCTACTCTCCTTGTGCACATGACTCTCCCTCATGCACACTCTCCCTCATGCACACTCTCCCTCATGCACACTCTCTCCTCTGCATGCACATGACTCTCCCTCATGCACACTCTCCCTTGCAACACTCTCCCTTGTGCACATGACTCTCCCTCGTGCACACTCTCCCTTGTGCACATGACTCTCTCATGCACATCTCCCCTCAGCCCATGACTCTCCCTCATGCCCATGACTCTCCCTCATGCCATGACTCTCCCTCATGCACACTCTCCCTCATGCACAGACTCTCCCTCATGCACACTCTCCCTCATGCACACTCTCCTATGTGCACATGCTCTCCCTCTGCACACTCTCCCTGTGCACATTACTCTCCCTCATGCACACTCTCCCTTGTGCACATGACTCTCCCTCATGCACACTCTCCCTCATGCACACTCTCCCTTGTGCACATGACTCTCCCTCATGCACACTCTCCCTTGCACATGACTCTCCCTCATGCTACTCTCCCTTGTGCACATACTCTCCCTCATGCACACTCTCCTCATGCACACTCTCCCTCCGTGCACATGACTCTCCCTCATGCACACTCTCCTTGTGCACACTCTCCCTTGTGCACATGACTCTCCCTCGTGCACACTCTCCCTTGTGCACATGACTTCTCTCATGCACACTCTCCCTCATGCCCATGACTCTCCTCATGCCCCATGACTCTCCTCATGCCTATGACTCTCCCTCATGCACACTTCTCCCTCATGCACAGACTCTCCCTCATGCACACTCCCTCATGCACACTCTCCCTTGTGCACATGACTCTCCCTCATGCACACTCTCCCCGTGCACACTTACTCTCCCTCATGCACACTCTCCCTTGTGCACATGACTCTCCCTCATGCACAACTCTCCCTCATGCACACTCTCCCTCATGCACACTCTCCCTTGTGCACATGACTCTCCCTCATGCACACGCTCCCAGGTGCACATGACTCTCCCTATGTCACACTCTCCCTTGTGCACATGACTCTCCCTCATGCACACTCTCCCAGGTGCATATGACTCCCTCATGCACACTCTCCCTTGTGCACATGACTCTCCCTCATGCACACTCTCCCTTGTTACATGACTCTCCTCATGCACACTCTCCCAGGTTAAACATGACTCCCTCATGCACACCTCCCTTGTGCACATGACTCTCCCTCATGCACACTCTCCCTTGTGCACTGACTCTCCCTCATGCACACTCTCCCTCGTGCACCTGACTCTTCCCTCATGCACACTCTCCCTCGTGCACACTGACTCTCCTCATGCACACTCTCCCTCGTGCACATGCTCTCCCTCATGCACACTCTCCCTTGTGCACATGACTCTCCCTCATGCACACTCTCCTTATGACACTCCCTTGTGCACTGACTCTCCCTCATGCACACTCTCCTTTGTGCACATGACTCTCCCTCATGCACACTCCCTTATGCACACTCTCCCTTGTGCACATGACTCTCCCTCATGCACACTCTCCTTTGTGCACATGACTCTCCCTCATGCACACTCTCCCCTTGTGCACATGACTCTCCCTCATGCACACTCTCCCTTATGCACACTCTCCCTTGTGCACATGACTCTCCCTCATGCACACTCTCCTTTGTGCACATGACTCTCCCTCATGCACACTCTCCCTATGCACACTCTCCCTTTGCACATGACTCTCCCTCATGCACACTCTCCTTTGTGCACATTGACTCTCCTCATGCACACTCTCCCTCATGCACACTCTCCCTTGTGCACATGACTCTCCCTCATCCACATCTCCCTTTTGGCACACTCTCCCTTGTGCACATGACTCTCCCTTGTGCACATGACTCTTCCTCATGCACACTCTTCCTCATGCACACACTCCCTCATCCACACACTCCCTTGGCACACTCTCCCTTGTGCACGTGACTCTCCCTCATCCACACTCTCCCTTGTGCACACTCTCCCTTGTGCACATGACTCTCCCTCATCCACACTCTCCCTCATACACACTCTCCCTTGTGCACACTCTCCCTCATGCACATGACTCTCCCTCATCCACACTCTCCCTTGTGCACACTCTCCCTTGTGCACATGACTCTCCCTCATGCACACTCTCCCTCATGCACACTCTCCTTGTGCACACTCTCCCTTGTGCACATAGACTCTCCCTCATGCACACTCTCCCTATGCCACACTCTCCCTCATGCACACTCTCCCTCTGCACATGACTCTCCCTCATGCACACTCTCCCTCATGCAATGACTCTCCCTTATTCACACTCTCCCTTATGCACACTCTCCCTCATGCACATGACTCTCCCTCATGCACATGACTCTCCCTCATGCACACTCTCTCTTATGACACACTTTCCTTCATGCACACCTCTCATGCACTACTCTCCCTCATGCGCATGACTCTCCCTCATGCACACTCTCCCTCATGCACACTCCCTCATGGCACTCTCCCTCGTGCCACATGACTCTCCCTTATGCACACTCTCCCTCATGCACACTCCCTCGGTGCACACTCTCCTTGATGCACACTCTCCCTCATGCACACTCTCCCAGGTGCACATGACCTCTCTCTTATGCAACCACTCTCCTTCATGCACACTCTCCCTCATGCACACTCTCCCTTATTCACATCTCCTTCATACGCACTCTCCCAGGTGCACATGACATCTCCCTCACTTCCCTATGCACACTCTCCCAGGCACTGACTCCCTTATGCACACTCTCCCAGGTGCACATGACTCTCCCTCATGCCACACTCTCTCTTATGCACACTCTCCTTCATGCACACTCTCCCTCATGCACATGACTCTCCCTCATGCACACTCTCCCTCATGCACATGACTCTCCCTCATGCACACTCTCCCTCATGCACACTCTCCTTCATGCAGACTCTCCCTCATGCACACTCTCCCTATTCACACTCTCCTGGCATTACGCACTCTCCCTAGTGCACATGACTCTCCCTCATGCACACTTCTCCCTCATGCACACTCTCCCAGTTGCACATGACTCTCCCTCATGCACACCTCTCTTGCCACACTCTCCTTCATGCAAGACTCTCCCTCATGCACACTCTCCCATTCCCCACTTCTTGCACACTCTCCCTCCTGTGCACATGACTCTCCCTCATGCACACTCTCCCTATTCACAACTCTCCTCATGCACACTCTCCCACGTGCACATGACTCTCCCTCATGCACACTCTTCCTCATGCACATGACTCTCCCTCATGCACTCTCTCTTTATGCACAACTCTCCTTCCTGCCACACTCTCCCTCATGCCACACTCTCCCTATTCACACTCTCCTTCATACGCACTCTCCCAGGTGCACATGACTCTTCCCTCATGCACACTCTCCCTTATGCACACTCTCCCAGGTGCACATGACTCTCCCTTATGCACACTCTCCGTGCACATGACTTTCCCCTCATGCACCCCAACTCTCTCTATGCACACTCTCCTTCATGCACACTCTCCCTCATGCCACATGACTCTCCCTCATGCACACTCTCCCTCTGCACATGATCTCCCTCATGCACACTCTCCCTTCATGCACCTCTCCTTCTAGACTCTTCCCTCATGCACACTCTCCCTATTCACACTCTCCTCTTACGCACTCTCCCCAGGTGCACATGACTCTCCCTCATGCACACTCTCCCTCATGCACACTCTCCTCATCACACTCTCCCCGTGCACATGACTCTTCCTCATGCACCACTCCCTCATCCACACACTCCCTTTGCACACTCTCCTTGTGCACTGACTCTCCCTCACCACACTCTCCCTTGTGCACACTCTCCCTTGTGCACATGACTCTCCTCATCCACCACTCTCCCTCATACACACTCTCCCTTGTGCACACTCTCCCTCACACATGACTCTCCCTCATCCACACTCTCCCTTGTGCACACTCTCCCTTGTGCACATGACTCTCCCTCATGCACACTCTCCCTCATGCACACTCTCCCTCATGCCACACTCTCCCTTGTGCACACTCTCCCTTGTGCACATGACTCTCCCTCATGCACACTCTCCCTCATGCACCCACTCTTCCCCCGTGCACATGACTCTCCCTCATGCACACTCTCCCTCATGCAGATGACTCTCCCTTATGACACCTCTATGCACACTCTCCTATGCACACTCTCCCTCATGCACACTCTCCCTCATGCACATGACTCTCCCTCATGCACATGACTCTCCCTCATGCACATGACTCTCCTCATGCACACTCTCTCTTATGCACACTCTCCTTCATGCACACTCTCCCCTACATGACTCCCTCATGCACGACTCTCCCTCATGCCACACTCTCCTCAGCACACTCTCTCTCATGCACACTCTCCCTCATGCACACTCTCCTCGTGCACATGACTCCCTTATGCACACTCTCCCTCATGCACACTCCCTCGTGCACACTCCCTTGTCCACTCTCCCTCATGCACACTCCCAGTGCACATGACTCTCCCTCATGCACACTCTCTCTTATGCACACTCTCCTTCCTGCACACTCTCCCTCATGCACACTCTCCCCTATTCACACTCTCCTTCATAGCACTCTCCCAGGTGCACATGACTCTCCCTCATGACACCTCTCCCTTATGCACACTCTCCCAGGTGCACATGACTCTCCCTTATGCACACTCTCCCAGGTGCACATGACTCTCCCTCATGCACACTCTCTCTTATGCACACTCTCCCTCATGCACATGACTCTCCCTCATGCACACTCTCTCCTCATGCACATGACTCTCCCTCATGCACACTCTCCCTATGCACACTCTCCTTCATGCAGACTCTCCCTCATGGCACACTCTCCCTATTCACACTCTCCTTCATACGCACTCTCCCAGGTGCACATGACTCTCCCTCATGCACACTCTCCCTCCATGCCACACTTCCCAGGTGCACATGACTCTCCCTCATGCACACTCTCTCTTATGCACATCTCCTCATGCAGACTCTCCCTCATGCACACTCTCCCTATTCACACTCTCCTTCATACGCACTCTCCCAGGTGCACATGACTCTCCCCTCATGCACACTCTCCCAGGTGCACACTCTCCCTCAGCCCAAGTCTATTTTCCTCATAGGAATAAGCAAGTGCATGAAGGAACACCAAGCGTACAGAGTGTAACACTCCGTTCGAGTGAACTGTTGCCCTAGATCCTGAACATCCAAGATGAACGATTTTAAACCCACGGTTGGGTCATCGTAAACACTCGTACAATCGCGGTTTCATCACCAACAGGCCCAATCCCTCAGTGGAGGAATCATTAAACCGTGAACTCTTTCTTTCCTTTTCCTCTGTTTTAAGTTTACATTCTCATTTATTATCTCCCATTCCTTTTAGGTCTCTCATGTTTGTTTATCCTTCCCTCTCTATATTCGTGTGGAACAGAATTTCTAGGTGACCGATCTCAGGTCATAGCGGTCTACTTTACTGATAGAAAGCTTGGTTGTCGGCCTGCTCTACGTTCGACTAGTTTCAGTTGTTTGTTTATTTTGTAATGATGAACTGGTTTGTGTAACCCTGTACGTGTGTTCACGTTCATCATGTGTGAGATTGACTTGTTATGTAAAGCCCTTTGCTTCAGTGGTTACAAGATGGAGATGCGGTGTTTTATGTAGTATGTTGGAGTGGAAAGACTGGCCTCGGCAAGCGAGCCGAGAGGCCTTTGAGCTGTGTCGCCCTGGTTTGAATCCCGACCCGGCTATAAACTGTCATCTTTGTGTTTCGCACGTAGGGGAGGCATCGGTGTGTGCGCCGTCCATCGGGAGGACGTTGAGCCGGAGGACCCGTCTGCCGGCACTGGTGGTTAGTGGACGTTAAAGACGACGTGGTGGCATCTTTCGTGAAAAGTTGGCGAGTTATTGCCAGCACCCTCAACTCGAGATAAATTCCTGCACCTCAAGTCGAACGTCAGGCCTGGTCGGCCGGTTCGGGAAAGACTTGTGCTAAAAACGTTCCTCGACCGACCCCGCAAGAAGTTGGGAATAATTGGGCCTTTAAAAGTAGTAGTAGTAGTAGTAGTAGTAGTAGTAGTAGCAGTGGTGATGTTTCGAAAGACTGAGAAGTGACAAAATATCTTCCAAGAAAACAAGGACCATCATTTTATCAGGTTCACAATCATCGTGTTCGTCTTGCAAGGCAAGATCGGGTGTAGTCAAATTTTGGAAGTGGCCGAGCTAAACTAGTCCTTATGGTTGTTGCAAATTCAGATTTGTCAGATTTGTCAGATTTTGCCAATGAGTTTATTCCTGCTCTTTGTATTGACAATTGTTTGTGTTGAGGGGAATGGTCTTTGAATACACCACCGGTGGATGGCATGTCCGAAGCAGCTGGTTGCATCGGCTCGCACTTCCCTGCAGTCTTTGTGCCCATCACTGACACACAGGCAGGCACTCCGCCCTCGCATTTCTAACCGGTGTGCGTGTGTGTGTGTGTGTGTGCGTGCGTGTGTGCGTGTGTGCGTGTGTGCGTGTGTGTGCGTGCATGCGCGCACTTGCAGAATGATTTACGTTATTAAGTTCTTTGGTTTCTTCATTCTCACTGCCACGGCTGGGACCTTCGGTTACTTTATATATTTTATGTTTCTCTTTTTTTTAGTTTCGAAAAAGGTTAACAAGACACACACATCCTGATGAATTATCACAAACATATTTGCAGGCGTCATGTTGTAAGACCACATATCACAGCTTCTTGTTATATCGCACACCTGTTCCTTTTCAGTGGCCTCACAGGATAGCCTAAAGGTACGCGCACTCACCTCTGTCGGTCCTGGGTTCGAATCTCAGCCGGGCTATAAACCGATCGCCCCGGTGTTTCGCACGCAGGGCGATGCCTCGACGTGAGCACCGTCCGTTGGATGTGCATTCAGCCGGAGCATCCGACTGCCAGTCCCGGTCGTTCGTCGACGTTAAGGATCCCACGGTGTCTTTCGTGAAGGGTCGGCGAGTTATCGCCGGCATCCTGAGCGACTTCCAAATTCCTGCCCAAACTCTGTCGCCAACCCGCACTCGACAAGTGTGGCGAGCGTTCCAAAGCTGGTGACGCGAGTTGACGGAGGACTTCGTCCCGTGGATGATCGTTCCTTTTGAGTGGTGGTCTTCGGTACTTGCCTGTGTATGCCTGTTGCACAATTAATCTGCAAAATAATTGTGGGATAGATAACTTGTGCATGTACAGTGTATTGCTGGGTTATTGTAACAGCAGGCCTTCTGGCTCGTTTCCAAGCTGTAGATCATGTTGGGGATGCTACATTAAGGAAGATATTACGACCTCTCTGTTGGTAAAGCCAGTGCACCGGTGAAACATTATCATCCGGAAACGAATTGCGTTAATATCGCTCCGATGTGACTTTTAAAAATCTTTAAAAAGGGATTGTGCTAATGAAATGGACAGATTTTACATTGCAGATTAATTGTCAAGAGTGGAGTTTGCCGATAAAAGTACAGAAGTACATTGCGTAGACGGTGTTCGGTCCATCGGTGCGCTGTTTTGGCCATCGGCCTCGCATCAAAGAGTTCTTGGGTCTGAATTCAGAAAGGTTTGTTGATGTGCACTCGAGCATCATGGGTAATAGTGAGGACGCAAGCAGATGAACAAAACTTGGCACGTCCTGCGTTTTGAGTTTGTTTGTGGTTTTTTTTCTTTCTTTCTAATCATCCGACCTTTGTCACCCACTGACCTCATGAGAAATTGTCAAAAACATTCACTTTGATTTTATCCACCAGCTCAGGCCAATATGCCAGGCATTTGCACTTAATGGCACTTATTTTATTTTATGAATGGGGAAGAAGTTGATCGTTAGGACTGGCAGGATAGCGTGGGGGTATGTGCACTCACCCATCCATTCCATCCATCGGGACCATACTCTGTGCAGAGCGTTGGTGCTGCCAAAGCAGTCTCCTTGGCTATTGGACACAATCCTGGTCGGGGGGCCACTCGGACACAGGATACCAGCATGCTGATACTCATTTTGCCGACCTCGGAAGGATGACAGGCAGAGTCAACCCCACCTGGTATTAATTCAAGAGCCGAGTGGGATTTGAACTCGGGATCCTAGGATCCCAAGCCCACCACCCTAACCATGAAGCCAACACCAGGTTTACTCACCTATGAGCTGTGTGTAAGTTGGGTTGGAATCTTTACCCAGCAATAAACTGTCACCCAGGTGTTGCCCATGCAGGACGAGGCATCGACGTGTGCGCGTCGTCTATCGGAATGACGTTAAGCCGGAGAGCCCGTTTGCCAGCACTGGTTATTGGTGGACATTAAAGATCGCACAGTATCTTTCTCGAAGGGTTTCTTGCAGAGAGTTAAACCTGGCACCCTGAACAAATTACAACTTCCAGCCACCTTCGGTCAAACGTCAAATCCTCCAATGTACAAACTTTCTCCGTGGATGCATAGGCCGATGTGAACACGGTTTGTAGAGCTAAAGATTACATTGGGATTGAAGCTCGTTCTGATGCAGTGCCATGAGGAGGGGGCCATTGCATTGCGTCCTTTGAATGATGACTTATTTAAGGATGGCTGTCCCTTTCTGCATGCAGGTGATGGACCACTCAGGGTATCCTTTGAAAAGAGTAGGCTATTGCATGATAGTGCCCTTGCCAATATTGCCTACTGCCTTATTTTTTGAGGACCACTGATTCACCCGCATAACCGCTATAAAATAAATAATGTAACCATAATAGGAAAGGGATCTATTTTGATTCACAACGAGGCAATTGTGGTTGCAATAATTTGTTACACGGGCCGTTCAAAATGTTCGAGGACCAAGATACTCACGATAATCCAAGAAATGTCTACATTAAAAAAATAATTATATAAGTACAGTAAGTAATTACTACAACAGTACTCGGTAGAGTGCTTACGTCCGGCAGGCTGAACAGTTTACATTTTGTATCCCACTGATCGAGTCTGGTGTTGGCTTAACGGCAAAGGTTCTTGAGTTCGAGCCCCTGTCGTGCCACTGAAATAACACCAGGTGGGTTCACTCAGCCTGTCGTTCTTCCGACATCGGCAAAATGAGTATCAGCTAACTTGGGTAATAAGCCATTCGAGTATCCTGCATCGGTCATAACTCGTCCACAACTTTTAGAAGTATCATGCGATATATCGTTTGTGGCCCCCATCTGTCAATGGTGAAGAATCACTTCAAAAAATATTTAAAAATTCTCGTATCCGGATCCAGATGTGGATGTTCACCAAGATCGAATCAATTCGTCCTTGTCACACACCCAACCTCCCCGTTAAATTTCGTCCGAATCCGTCAACAACTTTTTGAGATATCCTGTTTGCAGACAAACAGACAGACAGGGAGTGAAAACATAACCTCCGTCCACGTTCGGTAGCAGAGGCAACAAGTATGAAAAATGTTTCCATCCTAATCACATATGAGGCTGGCAGGACAACCTAAACCAAGAGGTGTGCATACTCGCCTTTAAGTTGTCTATCCTGGGTTTGAATCCCAACCCAGCTATAAACTGTCATCCCTGTGTTTTACAGGTGCGGTGATTCATCGTTTGTGCGTCCCTCGGATGGATGTTAAACCGGGCATCCCTTCTGCCTGCATGAGTTGGTGGATCCCACGGTGTCCTTCCTGAAGAGTAGGTGAGCTGTTGCTGGCACCGTGGACAAATTACAAATTCCTGCACACTCGGTCAGGCGACCTGCCCAGGATTGTAACGCCCAACCAATTAAAATGCCTCGACATTCTTATGCACCCAACGACACGCAAAAGGAACAAAACATATGTTGAGAAAGAAAGAAAAAACATGTCGGTGTTTCTTGAACCATTTATGAGTATCTGGTTCCTAGTCCTCTCGACCTCCTCTCTTAGGGTGCACACAGTACTGTCGGTCAATTTCAAACTGTCTCACCAGGTTCTGCCATCTCAGTTTTTGGTTTGTGTCATGAATTTAGCACATCGGCCTTTCTGGTTCTGAAAAATCTATTTCCTCATGATTCTCTTTTTTCCCCCATTAATTCTTGTTTCATGATTGAGGTCCTGTTCCCAAAAGATCTCGCGTCACGTTTTTGTACGTTAATTATAAATGAATATATTATTGCTGTACATGTAAAATGTCACCCGATGCGATCCAAGGAGAGCCACCAAGAGCTTCCACTTCCTCGCAGCTGCTTGAAGTATAACTTATTCAGTGAACATTAGAACGATCATCGAATCAAAACATTAGCTCAGGTATAATGCATCGAATAATTGTTTTTGCCTCCGCCACCGAAGGTGGACGGAGGTTATGTTTTCACTCCCTGTCTATCTGTTGTTTGTCTATGAGAAGGACATCTCAAAAAGTTGTTGACGGATTCGGATGAAACCTGGTGGACAGGTTGGGCGTGTCGCAAGGAGGAAATGGTTCGATTTTGTTGAAGATCCGGATCTGGATCATTCAATTTTTTAAAAAAGTGATTCTTCACCATTGAGAGATGTGGCCAAAAATGATATATAGTGTAGCATGATATCTCAAGAAGTTGTGGACGACTTATGACAAAACTGGGTGGAAGAGTTGGTTTCGGTGACAAGAACAAGCCGATTCGATTTTGGGTCATGTCCGGATCCAGATCCATCTGGCTAAAACTGTTCAGCTTGGCGGAGGTATGTGCGTGCTCCAACGAGTGAGTGCCCGTTCTAGTGTTTTTGCTGTTATCAATGGAGGTGTTGTTTTAGCACTCGGATAATGTGATGTTTTTGAATCTCTAACGGGTAGTGTGTGTGTTTGGCTTGTGGAGACTTTCATTACCTCTGCCACTGAAGGGGGATGGAGGTGATGTTCTCACCCCTGTTATGTCTGTCTGTCTGTCTCTGTCTGTTTGTCTGTCTGTTTGTTACTTGGCAATGATTTTTTCTTGACAAGTACGTTGATCGCTTCCGTTTGTTTGTCTGTCCGCTCACCTTTAATTGCCTGCAGGTTCACAATTTTAAACCGATCTTCACGAAACTTCACCAAATGATGCAGTTGGTGGTCTGACAGAATCCAATTAATTTTTGAGGTTAAAAGGTGAAAAGGTCATCATAGGCCAAAGATCAACGACTTTTTCAAATTTCGACTATCCTTAGTTTTAATCCAATTGACTTAAAATTTGAAGAGCATTTGCACATCAGGTCACTGAATTCAACCAACTATTATTTTTGAGGTCAACAGAGGCCAAAAGGTCAACATAGGCCAGATTTCTAAAATTGTTCAATTTTCATCCGATTGACTTGAAATTTGAACAGGATTTGCATATCAGGTCAATGAATTCAATCACAAATTATTTTTAAGGTCAAAAGGTCAACATGGGCCTGATTTCTAAAATTGAGAGATGGGGCCAAAAACTATATCTATCATGATATCTCAAAAAGTTGTGGATGATTTTTGACAAAACTAGGTGTACGAGTTGGTTAGGTGATAAGAACAAGCAGATTAAATTTTGGTTTAGAGCCAGCCCACCAGTGGCATACAAAATGTATATTGTTCAGCCTAGCTGAGGTATGCACTCTACCGAGTGCCGTTCTACTTTGTTCTGTTTTGCCAAGTGTCGCTCGACGAGTAATTAACCTCCGCCATCGAAGATCGGAGGTTACTGTTTTCACCCCTTTCTGTTTGTTTGTTTGTTTGTTTGTGAACAGTATTACGGAAAAACTCCTCGACGGATTTCGACGAAACTTGGTGGGGTGATTAGGTATGGTCCAAGGATCATGCCATTAGATTTTGGACTTGGTCCAAAATCCAATAGGCCGCTATGGCGGCCATTTTGAAGAAATATTTGAATTTCTTTTTTTTGCATTTCTACATGTTTTAAGTGATTTCCAACCCCCCCCCCCCCAAAAAAAATTGTTAGAGAAAAGAAAAATTTTTGCAACTTTTTTTTCAACAAAATTTCGATTTTTTTTTTTTGCATTTCTACATGTTATAAGTGATTTCCAAAAAAACATGCCAAAATTAGAATTGGCGGCTGATTTTGGAACTTCAGGTGGATTACCCACTAAAATCAATTTCTGTCTCAAGGAATCTAGTTATACGAATGAATTGAGTATGTAAAGTTAAAAGTAAAAGGGAAAGTTGAAACTATAACTCTGTGAGCACTGTTGACGTCAAATTGAATGAATAGATCTAAGGTCACTTGAGTGACCCAGCAGTATTGGCGGCGGAGGTTTTGCACTCTACCGAGTGCTCCCCCTCTAGTTTTTCATGTCTTTATCTGTCTGTGAGTAGGATGTTTAAAAAAGTTATGTACGCATTCCGACGAAGTTTGGTGGACAGATTTGGTGTGCGCCAAAGATGAATTGATTCAATTTTGGTGAAGATCAGGATCTGGATACGAGAATTTAAGTGATTCTTCACCATTGAGTGAGTGATGGGGTCAAAAAAACAATATACGGCACGATATCTCAAGTTATATGGACGGATTCGGACGAAACTTGGTGCACAGTTTGGGTGTGTGACAACGATGAATTGATTCGATTTCGGTGAAGATCCAGATCCGCATACGAGAATTTTTTAATTTCCTCCATCACCAAAGGTGGACGGAGTTTATGTTTTCACCCTTGTCTGTCTGTCTTTGAGCAGGATATCTCAAAGGATTACAGACGGATTCGGATAAACTTGGTGTACGGTTTGGATGTGTGACAAGGACGAACTGATGAGATTTTGGTGAAGATCTGGATCCTGAGATGAAAATTTTAATTTTTTAAAAGTTATTCTTCACCATTGAGAGATGGCGCCAAAACGACGTATAGCACGATATTTCAAACAATTATTGACGGATTCAGATGAAACTTGGTGGATGAGTTTGGAAGGCGACAAGAACAAGCCAATCAGATTTTGGTTAAGGTCCAGATGCAGATCCAGCCTATCAGTTGGATGCAATACATGGTGTTCAGCCTGGTGGTGGTATGTGCTCCACTAAGTGCTGTTCTCGTTCACTCATACATTCATTCTGTACGCAGCCTGTGGCCGCTGGTTGCATCATTGCTCGGGAGCAGGGCTGTGCCGCTGATGCAGTGCCCCTTGTAGATTAGAGCAGATATTTGGAATGTGGCAATGGTGCCGGTGATAGCACGCCTCCTCTTCGTGAAGGACATCGTGGGATTTTTAACGTCCACCAGTTAATCCCCACAGATGGGACGTCCAGTTTAACGTCCATCCGAAGGGACTACACACACATTGATGCCTCGACCTGCCTTCGAGTCACCGGAATGACAGTTTATAGCCGGGTCGAGCTTTGAACACAGGATTGATGGCTCAGAGACAAGTTTGTAGAGATATTACCAAAAGCAGACTGAATTCTGAACATGGTTGCAGCAAAGAAGGCTTTTCAATTTTCCAAATTGCATTGTTTTTATTCAATGCAATGTGCTTCTGTTGTGAACTTGCCATTCCTAAGGCGACTGAGTGTTGTGATAGAAAATATATGAAATATTGTGAGTATCTGGTTGCAATAGCTTTGCATGCTTCGTGTACAAGTTTCTTTTTTGAAGAAATACAATTAATGTGCAGCACAACATCCGGATATCTGACTTAACTTTAGGTTTGGATATCTTTGTGAAGGTTGTGTGTGGCTCGTCGAGATTGACGTGTGCAATGTTTAAATGTCGAACTCCACCCCCTCGACTCGAGTGCATCGTTAAGTCATCACAGAGCCTGTGGGTTATCATAAACGGGTCCTGTAGATACAACTAGTCCCTTAGAGCTCCATTCACTACCTCGGTAACGAGACTCTAAAATTGCGAGTAAAATGATATTGCAAATGGGAGATCCTGCTTCACTTTGATTTGTGGTGCACGACATGCAATGTGGTATCAAATCATCATATTGTTTTTATCACCCATCGAGGCGATGATGAAAATGCAAATAAGTCTCTGCATCTGCTTACTGCAGTCTTGTGAACCCTTGTGGAGGATCCTCAGCACCTGGCACGTGATGCCCACACAATCCCGGAGGAAGACCACTACTCAGTGATAGAAATGTCGGATGTGAGCCTTGCCTGCTGGGCAACTTAACTACTTGGCGGTGCCTTAACTCTTGAATATTTTATCTGGCATAAACATCTGCCCCCTTATTTTATTTTACACTTATAACACCACTCCGAGATATTGACTTGGTGCTTCAAGCCTACAGATAATGACTGTCGTTGTGCCTTTGTACACATTATACTCTAGCTCTGGGCTGACAGGATGGGCTAGAGGGACGCACACTCGCCTCTAAGCCATCTGGCCTGGGTTCGAATCCCAACCCAGCTATGAACTGCCGTCCCGGTGTTTCACAGGCATATGTGTGCCGACCCTCAGATGGACGTTAAACTGGGTGTCCTGTCTGCCGGCATTAGTTGATGGATGTTAAAGATCTCACGGTGTCTTTTGCGAAGAGTAGGCGAGCTATCGCCGGCACCATGAACAAATTCTAAATTTCTAGCCTGACCTCTTGTGAGCAGGATTGTAGCCGAGCAACTGCTTCGGCAGCACCAATGTTCTGCATCGAGGGCATGGTACATGAAGATCATGAACCTGGTTATACTGTTTGAATGTGTGTAGAGGGTGGTGGGGGTGGGGGGGGGAGGTGGGAGAGGGCAGGCGATGGAGTGAGGGAAGCATATTATACCTCCTTTCTGTCAGTGGAATTGTGCCACACATTACTATTACTATAATTATTATCGTTGCTATCATCAATATTGTAAATGGTTCAATTGTGATGAAGGACATGATATAATTTGTTGATGTCGTTGATATATATGCAGCATATGGCTGAGGGTGATCAGTAGTTCTCGTAAGAGGTGTGACAGCGTCACTGATGCAGTGCCTCCAATAGGTTATCCCTGGAATTTGGCCAGGCTGCCAGCATTAACTCACCTACACTTGGTGAATGATACTGTGAGATTTTTAACGTCCACCAACTAATGCTGGAAGACGGAATGCCCACTTAAATGTCTACCCGAGGGACAGCGCACACATTGATGATTCACCATGCCTGCGAAACATCAGGATGGCAGTTTATATATTGGTTGGGATTTAAACCCAGGCTGGACAATGTAGAGGTGCGGAAGTGTGCTTACCTCCTTGGGCTATTCTGCCAGCTCTATCCATCCAACCATCAATTGGGACCATACTCTGTACAGAGCATTGGTGCTGCCGAAGCAGTCTCCTGGACTATTTGGTACAATCCTGGACGGGTCGCCGCTCTGACACAGGATAACAACAAGCTGGCAATCATTTTGCCGACCTCGGAAGGATGACTGGCAGAGTCAACCCCACCTGGTATTAATTCAACAGAAAATTGGGATTTGAACTCAGGAACTTAGGATCCCAAGCCCACCACACTAACCATTAAGCCAACTTATGATATGACTTAATGAATGCAAATGCTTGATTTAAATAATAATAATAAAAAAACTTTCATTAATTAAACACAAGGTCTTTAAGTTGCATGGAGTTTTACATAATCCGAATAAATTATTATTATTATTATTATTATTATTATAGCAGACACTAGTAACATATTTAGATATTCATACCTTTAGACACATAATGGTTTCACATAATGTTTCAGCAGACTTGATTCGGTTCTCTCAGTTTCACAAGCAATAATGAATGTTGAGCTTTTTTTCCTTGTTTTTGTTTTTTCTGAACAAGTGGAAGAGCAATGTGAGGGTGGGTACATGAACTGACAGTTGGACACAACAACCAAGGGAATGAAGTAACAGGAAAATTGGATAGAGAGAGAGGTGGCGGGAGGGGATAAAACACAACAACCTGCAAGTATGAGGGTTGAGTTGGGTAAAGTTGATGGGGGATGATGTGAGATTGTGGTGCCCCCCCCCTCCCACTCAAGGCTCGTAGGGAGGAGTGGGATATAGAAAGAAGGTGGTTCCACAGATGGGAGAAGCAAGGACCAAAAGAGTGAAGGTGTACAGTAAAACTGATCTTTGGGAGTTTAATCAGGTGTTGGTTATTGGAACAACGGATGCATCCTTGAAGAGCTAGTTGGGGCTGGAAGGCTGATAATAGCAGAGGGAGTGAGATTGGTGGAGAGGCTACGTATGATAAAAACAGGCCATGATCTGCTTGCGATGTGAGAGCAACAGACCTCGTGCATGGGAGATTCCAATCATGTTGAGCCATTTTGACGGATGTGATGCTGGAGTGCTGGCCCATAGGGGAGAGCAGTACCCCATTGAGCTTTTACAAGTAGTCGCTGAAAAGTTATCTGTTGAAATATGAGTGCAGGAAAATGTAGCTTTATAGAAAAAATGTTTTGCATGTTAAAGTATAAATCAGAAATAAATTATTTATTTGGCTTGGGTAAGGGTTCATCTACACTGATTGTATTTTGATTTATTAGACCTTAAATGGATGAGTGGAGCCAAAGAAGGGAAGTCTTTATTGCAAGAGAAGTGCTTCATTGGCTGATAGAGTAACACCTGGAGTTCCATACTTATTGGATGGTATTACACACTCTATGCCTGGTGTTTGCTTAATGGTTAGGGTGGTAGGCTTGGGATCCGAGGATCCTGAGTTCAAATCCCATTTGGCTGTTGAATTGATACCAGGTGGGGTCGACTCTGCCTGTCATCCTTCCGAGGTCGGCAAAATGGATGCCAGCTTGCTGGTATCCTGTGTCGGAGTGGCGACCCGTCCAGGAAATGTGCCCAATAGCCCAGGAGACTGCTTAGACAGCACCAACGCTCTGCACAGAGTGTGCTCCTGATGTATGGATGGATTGCACACTTTGCTTGTTGCACCGTGTTGACTTCACGTGTACACAATGCAGTGTTGTTTGTTTGTTTTTTTTGCAGTTATCGGCATTTTGATTTGAAGACTGGGTCCACCCTGTTATCGTTCTCATCTCAACCTCTCGCTCACGATGCAGGTGAACCCAGGTTACATACTCTACCATGTCTTTATCCATCATCTACGAATGTCCTTGTAATTCTTGCGAAGGTACTGCTGTCTCTGTACTGCACGTGATTCATGTACAAGCTCCTTCATGAGCCTTGGATCACGATGAAATAAATAAATAAATAAACAAACAAACAAATAAAAAGACTGCCAACAGAAGTTCCCTTTTCTTTTCCCACCCAGTACCCTTTGCACCAGTGAATATGAGCCTAGCCTTTCGCACCAAGGCCACTCGTAGCTAAACAAGACAGATTTTTTGATCAGTTAGCCTTGATTGTTATTGCATGTGGAATGAGTCTTTCTGCCCTTGTGTGTTGTCATTGTGGTGAAAGGTATTCGACGCATCAGTATTTTGTTAAGAGTAAATATTACTCTTGGCGCAAGGAGGGCGTTGAAATAGCACACGCAATTTAAAATTTGTTCTTGAAGAGTGGTTGGGGTCTTGCACTTAACGTCACTTTCCCCTTTACATCACAGACCCTTTGTTCCCACCATCCCACATGCTCCTCCACACCCTGAAATGAACAGATGCACACCCAATATCAAAGATTATTATTATCACCTTTTCATTGAAGTTTATAAACCCAGGAAAGGGATTTTTGTGTGAGTATGGTAGAAGCTCAACGAAAAGCGCCACAATAATTTGTTCTTTCCTTCTTACCGGAGTTTGCACGGAGTACAAAGAATGGAGGAAAGTTCAGGAGAAAAGGGAGAGGTTTGCGCTGTGAGATAAAGAGCTTGCGATTGACTGCTGGAGGGGACACTAAGTCAGGTAGAGAAAGTTGGGGGCAAAATAGCTCTTCCCTCTTCCGTATAACCTTCTCAGTCCTGATTGTATGTTGGGCATCCTACATGTCTGTAACGGAGCACTCCCTGGCTGATTGTACAGCGAGAAATGTTAAATTTGGCTCAAATTTAGTTTTCTTCACAAGATTAGCCACTAAGGCGTGCCTCATGCAAACCGTGCAAAGCTTTCATGTTCACAACCCTTCCACCAACTACTTCGACGAGTCGCCACACTCCGGCTCCAATCCTAAAGATGAAAACCAAAAACATTCTTACAAATTGCCCAAAACTGTCATCGGGATGTAGTGCGAGCATAGTACGTCGTCCCTCGGTGGGGGAAGTCAAGCCAGCTGTCCAGTCTCCATCCACAAGGATGGAAGAAGGATACATCGCACAGTATATTTCACAGAAGTATGCCTCGAAGCTCATGTCATTGCCATATGGATCCTGCAGGTAGCTTGAGATGGGACGTGCATGTTAAATGTCATCCAAGGAAATAAGATTTCGATGCTACACCGTGCTGGAGCAAATGAAAGGATTACGTTGAAAGACAGATAAGAGGTATAAAGTTGGGGATACGCCACAGGCATTATGAGCCAAATGGCCTCTGATTTGTATTTTCTTCCATCGCTTCGGAAATGCAAAGTTGCTTTGCTATTATTTATTTTAAAGTTTAAAAACTTGTTCCTTTGACTTGCACTTCATTCTCAGATACGAGGCCAACTGATAAATCCACCTAGTTGTTCATGTTTAAAAAAAACAACAACAAAAGAACGTCGTCGTGCCACATTTACACACAACGTTTTATTTTCATTGCTGTGGCCCAGAAATGCAAAATGGGTTCATTGTTTCTGCGATCGTATTGTCAACCCCATCTGTGTTGTCCTCCGACGTCGAAACGTGCTGCTCAATGTTGTTTTGCGCGGTGAAGATTTGACAAAAGGTGCCCGAGTGGAAGTAAATGACGATGTGACTTTACATGGGGATCGCCGATATTGTGCATGTGGTGGCGCTTGCTGAAAAAATGTTGTAAATGCAGATTTCTCTGGCAGACAGAGCTCGAGAAACAAGTGATGCCAAGTGTGGAAGGGCGGCAAGAAAGCGATCCAAGGGTTGATTCAACCGTGGAAGCGGCAGAAGCTGGGAGAAAGTGGAAGACGGGACATGAACCCTCGAGGTGTTTGCTTGACAAGGAGAGTCAGACTGAGAGCAGGTTTTACCATTGTTGTGCATCTGGTGAGATTCTCTCGATTTCAGTGTAACTGTTTGAGTCTGCCTTCATTTTGTCCGCCTGACTGTTGTGAAGGATTAACGGAGATTGACTGAACCGTACCAGCCTATTGATTTGTCATTTTTTTGCCTTTCAGTGGTTTGAGCAACCAAGTCCATTGTGCTCGGATCATTGTTGTTTCTCCAGATCATTACTTGCTCTGGAGAAAGAACTTGACCGATTAAACTGTCACTTCAGTGCTGGTGAAAAGACGAATGCCTGGCTCACCCGTAAAATTATTTCACTTCATCCTTTTCTCTTTTATCATAGTTCAGCTCTCTGAATGAAACATTGTTCCTGTAATCTGATCATGTTTAGAATGCTTATGTACGACTGTATAGCGACTCACTAATTCTACATCCGGTTTACTTTAACTGCACATTCACTAAATTTTCATTGTATTTTTTATTTTATTTGATGTAGTCATTCCAAGGAAAGTACACAAAAGTGTCACAGATACACAAGGAATTTGGATGCTGGAGGAGGTCATTCGGCCCATCGACTCTGCACCACATCTCCATCATATCGATTCAATCTAAGTTTATCAACTTAAATTCACTGAGGGTGGGTGTGTGGGTGATTGATCCACACCAAAGCTACCTATCATCCCGACCATTATTATGACCCCATTTATGTCCGATGGTTCTAGGTATCTATCCAACTCGAATCTAAACCTATCTAACTGCTTCTGCTGCAACTACAGTTACAGTACCATACCTTTTCCAACTACGGCACCTTTCCAGTGCTGAAACTACAGGACCATAACACTTCCTTTGGAGAGGTTCTGGGCTGAAAGGATCAAAACCTTGATGAAAATGGTGTGCAGCTGATGATCCGGGCAGTTGGAAATCAGTCGGTCTAATATATAAAGCTGAGTTTGTGTCTGTGGGTAGTTGGATGGATGTGTGGGTGGGTCATAAGTGCCGCCCATTCTACGGGCCACACCTTCCCCCTCTCTCCCCAGCATCACAAGCACCGGCCATTAGCCAGGCCACTCCTTTCCCTCCAGCCGTCCAGAAATCCCTGCCATCTTTTTCGCTCCGCATTGCTCTGATTGTTTATCGGCCTCTGATGTAAATTTGAAGACCGATTTGCGTGTCTTCTATTATTAAATGAAGATGTCGTTTTGAGGAAACAAAGGTACATTTTTATTGCAACTCAAATGAGGTAATGCCTGTTTTGTCCACAACGATCGTGGCAGCGATCTAATTTGTTCTCATGATGTAGAGGAAAGACATTGGCGATATTTTATTTTAAAAATACTTTTGGTTTTCGCCCAACTTTTCAAGGCTGATAAACAAACTGATGGACATGTAATTCACATGCTGTATTATGTTAAGTAAATGAACATTTAAATTGGCTAGGTCGTGAAGTACCTGCGTACGTAATTAATTATTTGGCGGTAGGCCGCCGGGGAAATTCCCAGATATTTATCATGAACATGTACGCTTTAAAGTTATATGAAATGTACATGTACACTTTCGTACACTCAACATCACCTCTGAGTTTATGCATATTTTAAAGCTGAACAAGGAACGTTTTCATTACAATGAAAATAGTCAGGTCAGGCCAGATCAGATCTCTGACTTGCTACAGGTACCATGTAAACCTGGACGAACCTGTTTCATGGTCGGGTTGTCGGCGACGAAAAAGTCTTCCCCACCAGGTTTTCTGGTGAGGAGGGTGTATGGATATGAATACCCAGCAGGATTAAAAACAAAACCTGTCAATGGGTGGAGGAGCTCCTTGTGAGCCAACGGCCATCCATATCTAGTGCCCAACTGTGTCTGCGGACGTCCTCCTGCAGTTGGGTTACTTTTTTATTAGGAAGTTGGTGGCAGGATTTGCACTCCGGCCACCATAAAACCCTTCACTCCACAAAACACAAGAAAAACGCAAAGAAAATTGAAAACCCACTCCGTGGGAGTACCTCCTGTGCAACTGCCCTTCACAGGGCAGCTCACAGGACGGATGATGGGATTGGGGCAAACCCTTCGGGACCCTCAGTCTGATGATGGGACGAAAACCACAGGGTAACCATCCCGGGTCAGATTGCAGTCATATGTGTCGGAGTGGTGCTGAGGTGCTGTCCACCAGACGGCGTCTCCTTGGGTTAACCTGAAGCGGTCCCTTATGATGGGTGCCTGGAATGTCCTATCCCTAAGAGAGAATGATCACATGTCTCTGTTATCCTCTGAGCTTAAGCGTTTGGACATCGGTATTGTAGCACTCTCTCAGGTTTGGTGACCGGATTACGGCGAGATCATGGCGGGTGGTTACACCTACTATTGGTCTGGTCACTATGATGGTCACCATGCCCAAGGACTTGCTGTAGCTGTATCCAATAAGCTGACTCCAATGGTAATTGAGATAACACCGGTCAACGAGCACATTATGAGACTAAGGATTCGTCACTCCTTGGGTGTCGCGTCCCTGGTCTCTATATATGCTCCGACTGAGGCGAGTGATCTGAACGTGAAGGACACATTCTATGCCACGTGTGGTGAGGATGTTGAAGTCACGGAGAGATTCACTTACCTTGGCACTGAAATTCATGTCTCTGCTGGCTGTGAGCCAGAGGTCGGGCCTGGGGAGTCATGGATTCACTGGATCATGGGGTGTGGCGCAGTCGATACCTGTGCAGGAGGATGAAAGTCCAAGTCTTCAGGTCCTTGGTGCTTACAGTCTTGCTCTACGGATGTGAGACGAGGACTCTAATCAGGGATGTGAGACGGAGACTTCATTTCTTTGGTACCAGGTCTCTTTGGTACCAGCACTTGGTACCAGGTCTCTTTGGAGAATCCTTGGCTATCGCTGGTCGGACTTTGTGTGCAACGAGTGGTTGCTGAGAGAGACTCAAATGAGATTTGTTACCTGCATAGTCCGTGAGTGTCAGCTGCGGCTGTATGGACATGTGGCTCATTTTCCTGATGCTGATTCTGCTCACCAGATTCTCTTAGCGAGGGAGCCTCATAAGTGGAGGAGGCCCACGGGCCGACCACGTGCCTCGTGGTTTCAGCAGGATTATCACCATCTCAAGGAGATGGGGATGGGCCAGGCGTCTGCCTGGGGAATGGCCAGACGGTGGCCCCTGGAGTACTGGCGGAAAGTGGACGCAGCGACACGCTGCTCCGGTGCATGCTCCCATACCTGATCTGACCTGACCTGAAAATAGTCATGATTAATATTTGACATCTTTAATTTAAATACTGTCCTTTTGTCAGCATTTTGAATGTCATGTGTGCTGTCGAGATTTCCAGTAGTGTTTAGTTACCAAGCAGCTAGCTAGTGCTTGCCAACACAGCCATTCTTATGTATGGTTTTGAATGGAGTGCTTGCTTGAGTGCTTAAGCCACTTGGCGACGGCTCGACAAGAAAGTTGAATCTGAACACTAGCAACTGCACTTGGTAACTAAGGCCTAAGTCACATTTGCTCTACGGCGAGGATACAGCGGCCGTACGCCTCTGAATTGACAGAAACGTGCGGCGGCCGCAGAGTTTCTGCGGTGGCCTCAGGGTGCCCGACGCCGTTTGGCTATATTTTACAGGCCGTAAGGTCGCCGTGGAATTATAACGTGGAGTTATAACTTTTTTCATTTCTATGTTCGCCGTAGCAATTCGACAAGCCGAAAAAAAAAAATGGTAAAAAAAAAAAAAAAATTACCCCATTCGTTACCGTCCGTCTGGCCGCACGTTCGCCTTAGGGCCCCCTGCGGTCGCCTTGCGGGCACCTTGAGGCTACCTTGCGTCTGCCTTGAAAATTCTATGGCTGCTGCAGGGCCCCCTTAAGGTCACCGTGCGACATCAAATCAAAGACCGTACGGCAACCCACGTTTTCGGTCTCCACAATTTCTAAGACCTAAGGCCTAAGTCACATTTGCTCTACGGCGAGGATACGGCGGCGTACGCCCTCTGAATTGACAAAAACGTGCGGCGGCCGCAGAGTTTCTGAGGTGGTCTCAGGGTGGCCCTACGCCGTATGGCTATATTTTACAGGCCGTAAGGTCGCCGTGAATTATAACGCGGAGTTATAACTTTTTTCATTTCTACGTTCGCCGTAGCAATTCGACAAGCCGAAAAAAAAAATGGTAAAAAAAAATAAAAAAAATTAACCCATTCGTTACCGTCCGTCTGGCCACACGTTCGCCTTAGGGCCCCTGCGGTCCCCCTGCGGT
Source organism: Eptatretus atami (assembly GCA_035128595.1). NCBI lineage: Eukaryota > Metazoa > Chordata > Myxini > Myxiniformes > Myxinidae > Eptatretus > Eptatretus atami. Next base: position 110,032,611 of record CM068954.1, on the reverse strand, counting down.
CCCCCTGCGGGCACCTTGCGTCTGCCTTGAAAATTGTATGGCCTCCGCAGGAACGCCCTAAGGTCACCGTGCGACTCAAATCAAAGACCGTACGGCAACCCACGTTTTCGGTCTCCACAATTTATAAATACGCCGTGCAGCTCCCGGAAAAATAAAAACATGTGACTGCTACATTGTGTGACCGTGGAAATACTGCGGCCGCCGTATAATTGCTAATGGCCGTAGATTTTGGAGACCCCACGGCCGCCGTGACAAATGTGACTTAGGCCTAAATACGCCGTGCGGCTCGCCGAAAAATAAAAACATATGTGACTGCTACATTGTGTGACCGTGGAAATACTGCAGCCGCCGTATAATTGCTAGTGGCCGTAGATTTTGGAGACCCCACGGCGCCCGTGGCAAATGACCTAGGCCTAACGGAGGGAGGGGAAGGGGTCGGGTTGCATTCCAAAGCGACTGTAGTAGGAGGAGGAATGGGTTGGGTGGGAGGAGGCAGGGGAAGGGGTGGGGTGAAAGTTCAGAGGGACTGTCGTGGGAGGAGGAATGGGTTAGTGAGGAGGAAGAGGAAGGGGTGTGGTTGGGAGTCCGCAAGGACTGGGGTGGAGGAGGAATGGGTGAGGTGGGAGGAGGCAGGGGAAGGGGTGTGGTGGGAGTCCGCAGGGACTGGGGTGGGAGGAGGAATGGGTGAGGTGGGAGGAGGCAGGAAAGGAGTGTGGTAGAGTCCGCAGGGATGGGTGGGAGGAGGAAAGGGTGGGATGGGACTGGGAGGTGTACCCCGTGTTGCCCGGCAACGCCGGGTACCTTTACCAGTTGGTTATAAATGAAGGTTATAACTTCAAATAAAATAGCTTTTGTAAGTACTTATCAGTACATAATATATCTGTGTTTGTGTGTTAGTGTGTTCATATGTGCAAGTGTATGTGTATGTATATGTTTATATATATAATTTTATATATAATATAAATTTTTATATATTATATACAGGGTGTCCCAAAAATGTACTCGCTCTTTAAATGACAATAAATGCGTTGTTTATTGACTTAGAAACAAGATTAATGGTTAAATGTATAAATGGATACATGCATGTTTACAAATGTTCAAACTGACGACCATCATGTTCCAAACACAGCCGATAACTGTGATTCAACAGTGTTACGGATCATTTCATTTGGAACTGCAAGACATTGTCTTTCAATTTCCTCTTTCAGCTCATCGACTGTTGCTGGTATTGAGCCGTAAACCTTATCTTTGAGATATCCCCATAAAAAGAAGTCCATTGAGGTGAGGTCTGGGAACGCGCAGGGAATTCAACACTACCTCTTCGCCAATCCATCTGTTTGGAAAAGTTGCTTCGAGATAGCCCTTACATCACGGTGGTAGTGGGGAGGTGCTCCATCTTGCTGAAAGTAAATCTCTTCGTCACCAAATATCTCTTCGACACGTGGACCGACGGATTCCTGCAGCAAGTTTAAGTAACAATCCCCAGTGACAGTTTGGTCAAAAAAGAATGGCCTAGGATGCCCAATGCTGATATCCCACACCACAGTAACCCCTGGTAAGTTTAAATGGTGTTCCATAGTAACATGCGGATTTTCAGGAGCCCAGTAGGTGCAATTGTGTCGGTTAATTGAGCCATTTAACTTGAAGCTGGCTCATCGCTCTAAACAATTTTGGATGGAAATGCTGCATCTTCTTCGCATTTGCCCAGGTACCACTCACAAAATTCAGCTTCTCTGGTCAGGATCGTCTTCATTTAGAGTGTGGATTAATTTTGGAATGTAACTTTTCCAATTAATTCGCTTCAAAATGCGATGGGCGCTTGATTTTGGGATTCCTGTCTCACGAGCCATTTGTCGTACAGATTTCCGTGGGGATCGGTGGAGGGTTTCCAGCAATTGATTTTCCTTTGCGGGGTGGTTGATGACCGTGGTCTTCCTGAACGCTTCTTATGGACGTCATGTCACAGTTCCATCTGTTTCAAACTTATTCGGATGCGAGCAATGGTGCGTCGCGTTGGTGGATCTTGTGAAAATGTCTTCTAAATTGTCTTTGCACTTCCATGATGTTTCGTGCTTCCAGTAGCACTTTTGATAATTTTTCTTTCTTCAAAACCTAGTCGTACTTCTGCCATTATATGGTCAATTTGATCTGAAAATAAATGAAAAATTCAATGAGTTATGAGGAGCCAAATGTGAGTACCTTTTTTGGGACACCCTGCATATTATATATATATATATAATATATATATATATATATATAATATATATATATATATATATATATACACCAGCTCTGAAAAAAAAAATAAGAGACCACTCCAAAAATATTTAAATCAGCATCTCTACATGTATGGCAGCCATTCCATTCCAGTGTCTGTTGAATTCCAACACAGGCACACCTCATTCTACTTAGTGAGGTACTGATTAGGTGATCACCTGAACCGAATCTTATTTAACAAGGAAAAGTATAAAACACTGCTATGGTCATCACTATCCTCTTGCAATAGGACCAACTGGATGGCAAAAACAGTGCTAGTAGTACCAAAAGTAATTGGAATCAAAAAATAACTATTGACCATGCCAAAAGAGTTGAAAAGAAAAATTTTGAGTGAGGAAAAGAGGGTTCAATTCTGGCTTTACTGGCAGAGGATACAGTGAGCGTCACTTTGCTTCCATCCTTAAAATTTCAAAGACGGCGGTTCTAAGAACAAGGTCAGCAGCAGACATTGGGGACAACAAAGCTACAGACTGGCAGAGGGCGAAAACGATTTCCATCACTGACCGGGATGACCGCCAACTCATTCGAATGTCACTCACAACGAGGATGACATCAAGTGACCTACAAAAAGAATGGCACCGGCAGCTGGGGTGAATGCACGCGGAGGACGGTTCGAAACAGGCTCCTAGGGGCAGGGCTGAAGTCGTGCAGAAGCTAGAAAAAGCCCTTCATCAATGAGAAGCAAAGAAGAGCCAGGCTGAGGTTTGCAAAAGACCATAAGGATTGGACCATAGAGACTGGAGTAAGGTCATCTTCTCTTGAGAGTCCAATTTTCATCTTTGCCCAACACCTGGTCGTCTAATGGTTAGACGAGACCTGGAGAGGCCTACAAGCCACAGTGTCTCGCACCCCATGTGAAATTTGGTGGAGGATGGTGATGATCTGGGGGTGCTTCAGCAAGGCTGGAATCGGGCAGATTTGTCTTTGTGAAGGACTCATGAATCAAGCCACGTACAAGGTTGTCCTGGAAGAACACTTGCTTCCTTCTGCTCTAACAATGTTCCCAACTCTGAGGATTGGTTTTTCCAGCAGAACAATGCTCCATGCCACACAACCAGGTCAATCAAGGTGTGGATGGAGGACCATCAGATCAAGACCCTGTCATGGCCAGCCCAATCTCCAGACCTGAACCCCATTGAAAACCTCTGGAATGTGATCAAGAGGAAGATGGATGGTCACAAGCCATCAAAGCCGAGCTGCTTGAATTTTTGCCCAGGAGTGGCATAAAGTCACCACAGCAAATGTGAAAGACTGGGGAGAGCATGCCAAGACGCATGAAAGCTGTGATTGAAAATCAGGGTTATTCCACAAAATATGATTTCTGAACTCTTCCAAGTTAAAACATTAGTATTGTGTTGTTTAAAAATGAATATGAACTTGTTTTGTTTGTATTATTTGAGGTCTGAAAACACTGAATCTTTGTTGTTATTTTGACCAGTTGTCATTTTCTGCAAATAGATGCTCTAAATGACAATATTTTTATTCGGAATTTGGGAGAAATGTTGTCAGTAGTTTATAGAAAAAACAAAAATGTTTATTTTACTCAAACCATACCTATAAATAGTAAAACCAGAAAAACTGATAATTTTGCAGTGGTCTCTTAATTTTTTCCAGAGCTGTATATCTATATGTATATATAGATTAGGGTCAATTTGTATGCGCTCTGTAGAGCGCATACCTCCTACCAATCCAGGATAGATTGGCTTCCTTCTTGGGACTACCACAGTGCAGTAATAGGTCTTTATTTTGATTTACTACTACTTACTCTACATTTACTACTACTTACTTCCATACTCCTAACTCCTCGTTTTTTACTCTAAGGCTGTAGCCCCTGTTTTTGTCACTGTCCATTCTGCTAAAAAAAACAAAAAAACTTTTTTGCACATATTTTGTCATCTTTATCATCATTTTTGATTTTATACATCTTTATCAGATTTTAAACATCTTCATTATCTTAAACATCTTCATTATGTTAAACATCTTTATCATATCCCCTCGTAATCGCGTTTTTACCCGATGCACGTGAAGCGAAAAGTGGGGTTAAGCAATTGGTTCATGATGTCTGTCTATCTGTCCGTCCATCTTATCAGTTTATGATCAAGGAATAGCTTATTTGAATTGAATGTTATATTTTGAACACGAATCGGAACATAAATATGGAGACAAGTTTGCTGTTTAACAGTACTCTGTCTGAATTTGTCCCGACTGCACATGCTCAGAGAGGACTAAGATAATATTTTTTCTCTGTCTGCCTGCCTTGCAGTCAAACAAAATTGAAAATCATTCCTAAAAGGAAACTTACTGTTTTTAAGGACGTCCTTATGGACGCAAACAACAGGCACGAATCACTATTGTAACGTGTTAGATAGGGTGGTGTAGTAGCCGCTGGTGAAAACGGTGATAAAACCTGGAATTCATTTTTATATGTACCTTTAAACCTCTTTAAGCCTTTATTTAAATTGAATTAAATACTTGTAAGATTGTATAACACAAATCGCTTTCATAATACTTCCAAAAACTATGTTAGATATCGTTATATAGCATGAGAGGGTGTGGCATGTAGGAGTGTGCATATCGAGTGAACAAGAGCCCGCCAATATAGCTATGTACGATGCCAATGCAATGTTGATGGAGAAGTATTCACCGAATTAATTCACATGGGCCGTTAACACAATAACCCCCCTCAAACTCTCCAATGTCATCATCTCCATCAACTTGTCTTTATCGTCACCATCATCAACAGCACCATCGCATTGTTGGATCGAGTTTATCATCTATATATTAATACTGAAGGACCAATTTTGTGCTCCTTCTAGCGGTCGCGTAATGTTTTTCTCGGTACTGGGACCTGGACTGAAAGAAACTTCGTACCTGTAAGAGTGCATCGCACATAGTGGCAATAGTCAACCTTCAACTCTGAAGCAGAATAAACACTTTTCGTCCAAAAAATCCTTCTCTATATATTAATACTGAAGGACCAATTTTGTGCTTCTCCTAGCGGTCACGTCACGTTTTTCTCGGTACTGTTACCTGGACTGAAAGAAAAAGTTTTGACACGGTGTTTGTACGTCAAAGTAGACACGTGCACAAATCAGGGGACTTCTTCACAAGGAGTAGTGTACACCAAAAATGTCGTGTACAAGGACGTTTTGTTGGCCTCATTAGGTAAGGCCATGGAGTACATCGACTGGGATCCGGCTCTTACGAGAGCCGCCACTGGTTGTCATATTGGGCTCATGGAACGGAATCCGTCTGTGACGGGGTTTCGGCTCGTCATTATTATTAGCCCCCGTTGGACTTAGTCTGAAACGGGGGCTTATGGATTTGGTCTCGATTTTCATGTCCGTGTGTGTGTCTGTGCGTCCGCAAACACATCTCTGACATGTATGGACCGATTTTATTCGAATTTGGCAAAAAAGACAACATGATGGTATAGGCCTACATATGCACGTCATTTTTTCCCCTCCTGAGTTCATTTCCAAGATGGTCGTCTGGCTTAGTCGTTGGGGTGTCAGGCTTGGGATATTAGGGTCCTGAGTTCAAGCCCGTCTGCTGCTGAAATAACACCAGGTAGGGTTTGACTCACCTTGTCATCCTTCTGAGGTCAGCAAAATGAGTACCAGCTTACTGGAAGCGGGGCACTGTATCAGCAGCACAGCCTTGCTTCCAGCAAGGATGCAATCAGCAGCCGCAGGCTTCAAATGAAGTAATAATACTTTATTTTATGTTCTTGATAACCTTTTATTCATGAAAATAAATTGCACAAAATCAATGCACAAACATGCTAATTAAGGGTGCAGTTTCGACAAATTTTAAAGCTGAAGTCCCTCACTCTATTTTCCCCATTACCCCACAAGTTTGTGGAAATTGTGGTTCACGGGGATTTTCAAGAATGTAACCCATGTGAATGGCAAGGCCCTCCTGTATATATTTGAACACTGCGCAGGGTGTCATGTTCAATGAACTCTCTCTCTCTCGTGTCTAATGTTAAAAGTCCTGTCCCCTTTCGCCACTCCTCACAGCTTAGTCTCGCTGGGCCCAGAAGCAATGTAGTCACTCTACACTGTAATCTTTTTTGCAGTTATGTTCTTCTTCAGATGTGGTGACCAAAACTGAACATAATATTCTCGATGATGCCTCAGTAAAATCCTGTATATAATGTTAAAATGACCTCTTGAAATTTATAATTTATCCTTCTATAAATACAACCTAAAACTCTACAAGCTTTACCCTCGCTGCCTGGCACTGTGCTGTCCGCTCCCTTGTATCTATTAACACCCACACCCAACCGAGATCCTTCTGTACTACATGTTATTACATGCCCCTTGCATCATGTAATCTCTATTTTCGTTATTCTTACCCATCCCCAGCACCTTGCGTTTCCTTACGTTTAATTGCATTTAGCAATTTAGCAATCTTTTTGTCCAATCCATGAAAGTATCTCCACTTTCCTGAATCTGAACACCCCTCCCACCCTTCACTTTGCTATTTGCCTTATCTCCAAGATTTGTCTCATCTGCAAATTTTGAAAGCCGACTCTCAACCCCATTGTCCAAATAATTGATGTAAATTATAAATACCTGGAACGGCACTCTGTAGAGCGCATACCTCCGCCAGGCTGAACAGTTTACGTTTTGTATCCCACTGATAGGTCAGATCTGCATCCGGACCTTAGGCAAAATGTAATTGGCCTGTTCTTGTCACTGACGCACCTCGTCAACCAAGATTTGTCATAACCCGTCCACAACGTTTTTGAAATATCATGCGATATATAGTTCCTGGTTCTATCCTCCTCCTTCCTCTTTCTGCCCTTTTCACCCTGTCATTTACCGAAGGTCATTTTCCCTTTGCTTGGAAATCAGTCAACATCACTGCATTACATAAAAAGGTGCAGAAATGGATCCCCTTAACTGCAGACCAATTAGTTAACTTCCAATCATTAGCTAGGTCATGGAATCCATAATTGCAGTCGACATAAAATCATTCCTTTTTTCCAATGATCTCATCTCAGATCAGCAGTTCGTATTCAGACCAGGTCACTCTAACTTGGACATGCTGCTTCTACTTTCCAAACAATGGTGGAGGCCCCCGGTATCAGACATGAGATCAGCGCCATCTCTATGGACATATCTCGAGCTTTCAATGCAGTCTGGTATCACAACTTGCTCTCCAAACTGTCTGCATGTGGAATCCAAGGCCAACTCCACTCTTGGATTACTGACTTCCTCCACTCTCATAGCTAACATGGGGCCCTCAACGGAACCCTTTCTTTTCTTCTCCCTGTCAAGGCTGGAGTACCCCGAGGCAGTGTCTTTGCCCCCAAACGATTCCTAATCTTCATCAATGATCTCTCTGACTCCCTGGAAAATCCTCTTAATCTCTTCGCTGACGACTCCACCCTCTGCCGTTACATCCCACATCCTTCTGACAGACAAGCAGAAGCCTCTTCCCTCTCTTCAGACCTTGATAAAATCACAAACTAGTTACACACTTGGAATATGTCTTTTAATCCTGAGAAATCCCACACACTCATTCCTTATCTCTCCAAATGGACCATACCGTAAACTCTCCCATCAACTTTCTCAACAACCCTCTCGAAGAAGTTCATTCACTCAAACTCCTGGGTCTCACTCTCAGCTATGATCTCTCTAGGGCAAGCCATCTTTAAAAGTTGCCCTCCAAAGCCAGATGCTGACTGGGCATCCTCCGTCATGCAAAGTCCTTCCTTGGCACACCTGAACTCCTATCCACCAATAAGGCTTTCATCCGCAGCTTGATGGAATACTGCTCTCCGCTCTGGGCTGGCACCCTTGCCTTACACCTTGCTCAGGTTGACGCCGTGGAAACCAAGGTCTTCAAGATCATCAGAATCTCTCACGATGAAGCTGAGTCTATGGGCCTATGACGTTGCCATCGCCGACAGGTCAGTGGTCTCTCTGACTTCTACCACATCCTTTTAGCCTGGTGTTGGCTTAGTGTTTAGGGTGGCGGCTTGGGATCCTAGGGTCCTGAGTTCAAGTCCAATAGCCACTGAATTAATACACCAGGGGGTTGACTCAGCCTGTCAGCCTTCCGAGGTCGGCGAAATGAGTACCAGTGTGTACTGCTAGAGGGGCACTGCATCAACGACACAGTCGCGCTTCCAATAAATGATAGCTACCCCAGCAGCTAAGCTGCCATACGCAAGAAGAAGAAGACCACATCCTTTCTGTTCTTGCACCCTCTGCTGTCCTTGTGTGTTGTCCCCCTCATGGTGACCCCTGTCCCACCAAGTTTCATCCGAATCCGTCAATAACTTTTTGAGATTTACCACTCACAGAAAGACAAACAGACACACAGGGGTGAAAACATAACCCGTCCACACCGGAGAGTCTCAGTACCTCACTAACATCCTCCCAGCTGGACATCCTCCCACTCACAGCCACTCTTTGCTTCCTATCACTCAGCCAGTTTCCAATTCAGTTAGTTACCTAACCAGCCACTCCACAAGGTTATACAATGTTAGTCAAAAAGTCTGTGTTTTAAGCTAGTTTTGGCTTGTTGACAAAGTCTTAAGGCAGAACACGTGTCAAAGTACTGCTTGGTTGGCCTGTTCTGTTTAGTATTCTCGTCTGAAGCATGAGCTCATGATACTCAGAACCAAGTTTCAACTCCGTATACCACACTTATTTGGCCATTGTCTTTTTAGTCATGCAAAAGTACACCGATGTACACAAATGTCTTTGTTGAGCAGAGGGGAAAGCTTTGCGACATGTCCACTCATCACTGAGATGTCTAGCCTGGGTTTTTTTCTCGAACCAGTTATAAACTGTCCCCTTCATGGCGTACATCGCGATTCATTAATGTGTGCGCATCCAAGGGATGGACGTCAAGCCGGAGATTCTATCCACCAGCACTGGATAACGGTGGATGCTAAAGATCTCACAGCATCTTTCACAAAGAGTAGGCAAGTTATCATCGGCAACCTTAAAAATATGCCAAATACTTGCACCTCCGGTCAAGTATCCGGTGTCAGAGTGGCAACCAATCCAGGATAGATTGGTTTAAACCAATAACCTTTTTGATTGAGACGAGTCGTGATACGCACTGGAGGTCTGGAAAGTGTATGGGCCTCTAATTACCTCCACCATCAAAGGTGACAGAGGTTATGTTTTCACGTCTATTTATCTACCTGTCTGTTTGTCTGTCTGTCTGTCTGTCTCTCTGTCTGTGAGCAGGATATCTCAAAAGGTTGTGGACGGATTCAGTGGAAACTTGGTGCACAGGTTGGGTGTGTGACAAGGACGAATTGATTCGATTTTGGTGACGATAAACCCCCTTGTGCTGTGCTTGCGTCTGTTCCGTCCGTTACATGCATTTGCCGCCCCCGTCCCGCGCGCGCCATAATCTCAGAGAATCTCGGCTGTAAGCCTCCAAGGGAAATCGTTTGGCCATCCGTCCAGGTAGGGGCAAGCCCAATGGACACGACACTATTTTGTTTATTTTAAAAGAAACAAAAAACAAATTTGGGTCAAAGGTCAAGTATCGAAGGTCACAGCCCAATGGTCAAATGCCAAATATAAATATTTCACTAAAAACTTATGATTACTTGAATTTTGGTTTTTCAAACAACTGAATTTCACTCATTTTACTTAATATCAAGAATAAAAAATATACAAAAGAATTTTGGATGGTTTTTAGAAATTATTTATTTCAACTTTTCAAAACCATGATTTTGTATTTTCAAAATAGCACTTGTGTATTTTCACAGTACCAGTGCATACTCAGTTATACGAAGATATTCCACAGTTCATCATCAAATAAACTGTCAATCTGCAGTGGCCTCTAAGGTCATTGGATTTGCGCATCCATCTGCGTCACACGCACACTTGTACATGCAAATCCGGCTTGCATGATAACACCCGCATCTTGCTGTGATGCATTTGGTTTTACATCCACTGGATGTTAGTTAGTTCGATGCATGCCTTTGGGATGGCTGGCCATCTCGTCCAAACAACTTCAACACCTTTCTGTCCTTCTTTCCATCCATTCTTTTCAGTTGCAGATCCAACTTTCATTTCTGCTCTGTCCATCAGCAGCCATATCTTTGCTTGGGAGTTCAATCTTGCCAAGTGAAGCTCGAAAGCATCTCTCATTGGTGGAAGCCACTCCAACTCTTTCCTGGCCTTGTTGAATAGAGTGTATCTCAATTCATCCACACTTGGTACTTTCCAGGTTTTCACCGCCATACAGCTTGCACACAAATTCTTCTGGACCTGAGATGTCACCATCCCGACTGATACCTTCCAGAAGGGCAGCATATTTGTGATACACCTTCCAGCATGACTTATTGGAGAACCCTGTGAAGGTGGTATCACTACCGGTGAATGCTTGGAATCCAAGCAAATTGTCTAAAAGAACCCCATCAAGTTTGAATGCTATCAAATGCACTAGGAAACATTTTCTTTGTTCTGCCATATCTGCAACCATCTACACTTCCACATAAAGGCATCCAAGTTGGCAGAGCAGTCGGAGAAGTACATCGGTATCGTGACCCATTACAACAAGTCCCTGGTATTGGTTTTGGTAGGCATCTTTGGCATGGAGTATAAGTCGCGTATCTGCCTCTTCGTGGATTACAGACAGGTTTGTGACATCGTGCTTATTAGATCCTGCACTTGCAGGATCTGGATGCCCTCCACCAGTCTTGACTTCTTGGTCACCTGTGAGAGAGGAAGTCTTCTGAAGAAGCTCATCAGATAGAAAGTTGGCAAGATCTTCTTTGTTTTCCTCTAATGCCAGGAACTGATCCCAGACTTGTGGCAGAAGAACTTCTGGTACCTGAATATGCTTTCTAATTGGTCTTCATCTAGATGTGCTGTTAGATTGTGTGGAAGACTTGATTGACTGACTTCCGAGATAGTGATCAAAATGTCTGGCAATTATTTGGCTTTCCGAATGCTTGGATGAATGCATGGCCATCGATGAGGGTACATGTGTATAATTCGTCATTTGGATCTTCAGAAGTAGTTTCAATGCCAAGCTCTGTTGTTAGTAGCACCAGAAGGTCTGCTTTTGATGCTGCGCTCATCTCTCCACTTGCTTTTACAAGAGAAAGGGGTATTGGTGACAGCTCATGTTGTAGGACTTCAGATATCTGCACAGATATTCCAGCACTTGCAGCATTGAAGAGTCTTTGCAACAGCTTTCTATCAGCCTTAATCAATTTCTTCTCACGATGCTTTTATGGCCCCATGACCTTGTACATTGAAGCTAACGTTTTGGAGTTTAGCTTCTTTACTGGGTCAAAGAAGGAAATCTTCCTTTCTTGCAGAAGCTGTTTGGTAAAGTCCAACAATAAATCTCTACCCCGTTTTTCCGCTTTCAGTAAGTCAACAGCTATGTTGGGGAAAGCAACATCTTTTGTTGCCAGCGACACAAGCTTTGCCTCCTCGGAATCGTCAGGTGCACTCTCTCTCTCGAGAATTTAGCTTTCCAAATACGTCCAGGCTTTTGAAGTGATTGATCAGCTGTTCCACCTACTTATTGGTAAAGCATCTTTTTCGCGTGAAGATAACTTTTTCTTCATCGTTAACAAGTCCAAACAGAACCTTTATCTCCCGAGTTACCACCTGAGATCAGATCGCCGCCCATGTAGCACAGAACCGATCTCTTGCCTGATCACTTCTGGTGATTCCATTTATTCCGTCTGAAGATTTGCATACCTTATTGATGCATTCAGTTGCTAGGATTGAAGAAATTGTTGCTTCGTTTGATGACAAAATTACCCGCCTCAAGTTCCTCGTAAACTTCTGGCGCAGTCTTTTTCCAGTGAAGCCATTTCAGCAAGATAAACTGGTCCCCATCTTTAGTAATTTGTGTGGTCGTATGTTATCAGAAATGGGAACATTGCAGTCGCAGAAAATGTTTTGAGGTGTAGCTTCCAGTTTCCCTCTCTTTCTGCCTTGATAAAATCCAGGAGAATCTCAACCATGTGCATATAAGAAGTCCAAAAGATATAGTTCTTACTCACAGACGTACTGTTGTCGAATTGGCCGAGATAGGTCGAGACTCCTTTCTCCTCAATGAATTATTTGAGGGACTCTACGGAACAATGGATGATGCCTCTTCTTTTGTCTTTCTCTGTAGTAAATGCCTTGGTCATGTCTTTAGATAGGGAATCAATTTCATCCAGACTGATGTCACGTTTCTCTGAGAGCCATTCCATGAACATCTGGCAGCGGATTCGCCAAGGTGCCTCATATCTGAGCATGTGCCCTATGACTGCTCTGTAGTCGGCCTTACCTTCCAGTACAGTTTGAGTTGTATTTGGTGCAAAAATGCCAGTTTCTATCCAAATGTCTTCCAGACTGACAGACTCAACATGTGGACCTATTGCCTTAAGGAAGTTGAAGCATACATGAAGACCTCCCATATGAAGTATGACATGTACATAGTCTTCCTGATTAGCCCAAACAAGTTATTTTTCTTTGCTATACAAGGGCTGGTCTGCAGTTATCACTATGTCAGGCTGGTTAAGGGGTCTGCTTATGGCATCAAAACTGTTGATAACAGTTGTCATTGCATTGTAGTTATCAGCTGGTACTTGGAGGATGGGGAACATTCCTGCAGTTGTTACAGGCTGGTTCACTGTACAGTAGGCTTTGTGGAAGGCCCCACATATATAAAGAGTTCTAGTACCCAATTGTGTCTGCGGACGTCCTCCTGCAGTTCGGTTACTTTATTTGAGGAGGTTGGTGGCAGGATTTGCAACTTAGGTCACCATAAAACACTTCATTCCGCGAAACCCACAAATGCAAAGAAAACTGGAAACCCACTCCATGGGAGTACCTCCTGTACTGCTGCCCTTCGCAGGGCAGTTCACCGGATGACGGGATCGGGGCAAAGCATTCGGGACCCCCATTCCTTTATGATAGGAGGAAAAACACGTGGTAAACTTCCTGGGTCAGATTGCGGTGGTGTGCGGCGGAGAGGCGCTGAGGTGTCGTCCACCAGACGGCGGTCTCCT
>CM068954.1:109997868-110015963 GCA_035128595.1 Eptatretus atami | reverse complement strand
CAATGACACGAGTGCAGCATTTCCACCAGCCTTGAGAAGTTCAGCATGGATTCCACAGATCCCTGGAGCTTTACCCATTTCAACGCGTTCACCGCAGTCTGTGTTTCCACAAACGAAGGTGGACCACAGTTGATTGGAGGGTCAGCAACAGGGTTAGTAACACCCTGACGTCCAACTTACAGCTGGGGATCAGCCTGGTACAACCGCTCAAAGTAACCGGCCCAGTGGACCTTCACTTAGGACTCCTCTCTCAAGAGCCTACCACCCTCTGCTCTAACTGCAGTACACCGAGGGATGGGCTTGGATCAGTGGTTCTCAAACTTTTTTTGACTACCGCCCCCTTCTCCCTCTTGGACTGGCCCAATGCCCCCTTGTCCTATCGTTCGTGGTCGGACACCCAGTGGGCAATAGGATAGTCCGAATTTATGTAGATAGGAAGCAAAAATAACAGAAGCCAATATTTTCTGAATAATATTTTACTTTATTTTACTTTACTTTTCTATTTTATTTTGCACTACCTACAATGTTTCAGCAGAACAGGTCCAGATGAGGCAAACTGGGAATCTGTTATCACAGGCCCAAATACCGTTCGTGTGAAGGGTGGGCCTGGTGACTCGCTGCGAGATTACGAACGTCTGGCTCCATCTCAGTGAGGTAGAGACGCAGATCGCCCCTCTTGGTAATGTCAAGCGGTTTCGATACTTGGTCAGCAGCACCATCACGGCGCTGAACCCTCTTTCAACGAGGAATGATGTGGGGAACGCCATCAGCAGCAGTTCTGCTCTGTCCACATTGCAGGGTATTCGCCCCGCTCCAGAATCCAGAATTTGCCGTATTCATGCTGCGAGAATCTTGCCTTCGCCTCATCATCATTCCACAAGTTGATAATTTTGTCCTGTAATTCGTGCTTCACATCTCGAATGTCACATTTGAATGGGTTGATCACCCATGCTGGCACCGACAGTTCTAGCATGTCTCTGAAACGCTGCTCCATATCTCCACGAATCTTCTCAAGGTGATTGTAATAAACGAGCAGCTCTTCATCAGAAACAGCAGTTTCCTTTGCCAACAGGAAAGTGGTACATATCTCTGCGGCCGAGGGTTTCCCTGTGCATAGTCGCCTTGGCTATGAACGCGCGATCACTTTCTTTGCTTTAGTCAGCGTCATATGGTCACCCTGGAATTGTTTGTTGACATCGTTCAGTATACTGAATATGTCCGCGAGGTAAGCCACATCATGCTCAATCACATTCACTTTCTCCGATAACTCTGTATCAATTTCGACAGAAACTCGACCACTGTCGAGAAGAGGGCATGGAAACGGGTCAAACAAGTGCCTTGGACAACCATCAAACTTCGGTATGCAACAAGAGCCTCACGAATGGTTCATCATTCTCCTGGCAAAGCTGACGAAACAGCCGATCATGCAGAGACGACACCTTGATTTTATTCACTGCTTTGATTACTATTTGGAGTGATGTATGAAGTCTGGTGCTGAGAGCTTTTGCTACAAGATGCTGGCGGTGCACGACACAGTGAATGGTGAACACGGACGGTACCTGGTTCTTCAGAAGCGCAATAAAACCACGCTGGCGGCCAACCATCGCTGGTGCCGTCCGTCGTGCAAGCGAGAATGTTCTCCATCGGTATGCTCTTATCAGTAAAGTACTTCTCCAACGTTGGAAGATGGAAGACCCCTTCGTATCGGTCTGGAGAGAGCGGGCAAACAACAATTCTTCCACCATTTCCTGATCACGGATGAAGCGAACGTAGCAGAGTAACAGAGCTTCACTGTCACGCAAAGTGGACTCATCCAGCTGGATGGCGAAGTGCGTGCTTCTCAGCTCACAACACAGCTTATCTTCTACATCTGATGACATTTCATCAATCCGCCTGGCCACGGAATCATTGCTGAGGCGCAATCGACGAGAGAACTGGATATGGATCCTGGCCATAACAGTTTTTATCACTTCCCAACAGCCGTTTGATCAACTATTCGCGATTGAATACGGTTTTCCAGATCTGGCGATGAGCAATGACAGCTTATACGACGCTTCCAGTCCTTTATCCACGAGCTTTTGGCTGGCTTTGAACATTGTCTTACCGTGGATCGCTTCTCAAATTTCTCTTTCAGCGATTGGAAATAGCGGACCTCTGCGCGAGCCTTATCACTGCGCTTTTTACTCAGGTGCTCGCTCAGTCGAGATGGTTTCATTGCTTCATTGGGACAGCGTGATACCACACAACAAACACATCGGTAACTGCGGTTCGTCAGGATGGAATGAATCCATACTTGATGTATTCAACGAATACTGACGACACTTTTTCTTTGAGGCCGACATCTTGAAGCCGACCGGACGTGAAGCTTTTTTGAATAACGAAATCAATACGCCAAGATGTCGAAAGACTAACACAAGTGATAAGGCCAAACAATAATTATATATTCCGTCTCTGGTCAGCACGCGCATCGATTTTCACCCTGCGCGTCAAAAAAAAATTCTTCACATTTCCAACGGTAGCTACAACAGCGCGCGCCTAAAACACAATTCCGCGCCGCCTCAGCACTCGCGCCTCGCTGGGAATTGCGCTGCTGGATATAACACAATGATATGGGATTCACACCATGTGTGTATTAAAAAAAACACTGACTTGCATTGTTGGTAAACAAGTCTGTAATATGTTTGAAGAACTTAATGATTTTCAGAATAAATACATTTTAAATGTGTTCATTATTTTACAAAAAGGCCTACCTGCCCATTGCCTGTCTTTAATTCCTCTCTGGACGGCGCCACGGCAAACGAGGAGGACCGCAATGGGCATTGTAATGGCAATTTGCCTAATGGCGCGGGTAACCTGTTCAGACTGCAGGAAGCCCAATGAGCACTCCTAATCGCCGCTGCTCCTCTAAATCGCCAGTGCCCCCAAATCAATGCCAGCGCCCCCCCTACCACTCGTGGAGTCTGGAGCGCCCCTCTAAAGTTCCCAGCGCCACTGGGGGCGGTAGGACCACTTTGAGAACCACTAGCTTGGATGACGCAATGCGTGAATTCCCTGAAAGCAGGACGAGAATCACTTGACACAGGCGATGCTCTACCCCCTCACAGATTCCTCGCACATAGGCCCTCCTTGTCCACCCTAAGCGCACGTACAGTTTACGCCTCAGCTCCCTGAACAGCTCAGCTCTGCCATTCAGCCTGCCCTGCGAGCTCTGGTCAATGTACCAGTGTCCCTTGAGAGTCAAAATTCTTCTTCGCCTACGGGGAGTTCCAAGACATCCACGGCAACATCAAGGACGGTGGTCTTGAAGGCACTCCAAACTCTTCAGGATCTCCCAGACACCCAAAATCCCACTCAGCCTTTTGCAACTCCTCAGATACCCTCCCTTGAGCTTACCAACATCCAGCCTCGGTTGGGATGGTACCATTCTCCTGGATTTAAGGTGCAACAAAACTTCGATACCTGTGCAGGAGGATGAAAGTCGAGTCTTCAGGTTCTTGGCTTCCATTCTTGCTCTACCGATGTGAGTCTTGGATTCTGGCCAGGGATCTGAGAGGGAGACTTCATTCCTTTGGTACCAGGTCTCTTCGGAGAATCCTTGTCTGTCACTGTCGACTTTTGTGTCAACGAGCGGTTGCTGAGAGAGACTCAAATTAGATTTTGTTACCTGCATAGTCCATGAGCGTCAGCTGTGCCTATATGAACATGCGGCTCGTTTTCCTGGCACTGATCCTGCTCATCAGATTCTCTCAGCAAGGCAGCCTCGTGAGTGGAGAGGCCAATGGGCTGACCACGTGCCTTGTGGTTGCAGCAGGTTGATCAGTATCTCAAGGAGATGGGATGGTCCAGGCATCTGCCTGGGTAGGCCAAATGGAGGCCCCGAGAGTACTGGCGGAAAGTGGACGTAGCGACGCGCTGTTCCTGTGTATGTTCCCATACCTGACCTGACCCTATCGAGGAATCCTTTGGTCTTCTGGCAGGACTGGCAGGGGTTTGATAGGGTAGCTTGCTCATTTGTATATCTTCCTTCAGCAAGTTTTCAATTTCAAATTGCGTTCCATTAGCGAAGACAGGTTCAGACCTTCTTTTCCTGGCATTTTGTACTTTTCAATATTGTAACCATTTCAGCACCCCTTGATCTATTTTCTTTATTCGGTTCACCCTCGAAGCTTCCTCATCATCACTAACATGCACATCACATCTTCACCATATAAGTGATCTTCACCATCGAGAGATGGGGCCAATAACGATATATAGGGTGTCCCAAAAAATATACAACTTTTAAAATGCTTCGTTTGATCCCAAAAAAGCAGTAATGTTGTCACTAATGCTTCATTTCTTGTTGCAGAGACCCTGAAGTTTATTTTGATACCAAGCAAGCGCCAGAAAATGCGAAGACTGACCGTACAACAACGGACGAAAAATTGTTGAACTTTGGCACCAGACGAAAAGTGTCATACAGGTGCAACTCTTTACTCGAGACATTTCGTACCACTTGCGCCATGCACCAAACTTTCGGACAATAAAGTGCACCATCGCAAAGTTTACCAATGTGGGAACCCATCTGTGACCTTCACAAGGGTCACAGTGGTCGGAAGAGGACAGGTCGTAGTGAAGAAATGTGGAAATGGTGAGACAGGCGGTCGTTCAGAGTCCCAAAAAATCGATTTGACGACTTTCTGCCGAGACAAACATTCATAAGAGCACCGTTCAGAGATCCTTCACCAAGACATTCATGCCTTTCCATACAATATTCAACGGAAACGGTGCTTACTGATCACAGAAACGGCAAACGACTAGACTTTGCAAATTGGTTCTCAGGAAAGTTGGAGGAAGATGCAGACTTCCTCAAAAACTTCACATGACGGACGAATCCATGCTCACTTGTCGGGGAGGTAACAAGCAAAACTTTCGGTACTGGGGAACTGAAAATCCTGGAATGCATCAACTGAACGGTGCCTCGATCTGTTCTCAAAGTCACCATGTGGGTGGCGGTTGGTTGCTATGGGATAATTGGTCCATACTTCTTTGAAGATGACCAGGGACGCACTTGCACGGTAAACCAGATTAACTATCGCGAAATGATTCAGGAATTATATCTGCCTGAGCTACGTACTCAGGCCCGTAGGAGAAACAATCTGATCCAGATGAGAACCAGTGGTTCCAGCAGATGGGGCACCGCCCCATACAGCCAGGGAAACAAGGCGTTTTCTCAAGTCAACATTTTGAAGGCCGCTTTATCTCCCTCTACGAAGACGTTGAGTGGCCACCCTATTCCCCTGGCCTTACTCCTCCAGACTTCTTCTTGTGGGGTATCTCAAGACAGGATCTATGGAAACCCTAGCCCTCAGACTCTTGATCAGCTGAAGGAAAACATCCACCGAGAAATCCAGAACATCCTCAGAAACGTTCCCAAAGTGATGGAGAACATGACAACGCCTTTGCAGGCAGTGATCGGACAACGTGGAGCCTACGTCGAACTGTGGTCTAAAGAAAACGACGATTCTATACCAAAATTTTAATTTTGGTGGCAATTTTGACATTGGTACAATAAACTTCAACCTTCAGCTTTCTCTCCAGCCATATATCTTTTTAAAAATATATGTTATGACCATCCTCTTTGCAGATGAAAAGTTGTATATTTTTTTGAGACACCTGTATATATATATATATATATATAATATATATATATTATATATATATATATATATATATGTTGCGAATCGCGCCCGCCGGCGTGCGAAACGCGGCACGTGACTCGAATGCGGCCGCCTCGACCACCGGACGGGCAATTCAGTCGTGACCCTCTCGGACAACGCCGGAGCAGTCACGGGTGGGCCTTTCGGCCTCACCACGATCGTGCCAATCGGCCACCCACGTGGGATAGGGTTGTTCGCCAACTCGACGCACCTAAGTACCACGCGGATGTAAACCGGGCGATCGCAACTCGCCGCAGGTCGACTCGGACACGAAAACCGCTTAAGCGGTCCGTTCCGTGCTATCGGAATACCGAGCGGTGTTATCGTCGCCTCGACGGTTTCCAATTAATTATCGGGCGTATCACGCCACACGAACCCTTTACGTGAAGCAAATGAAGACCCAACAAAGGATAAGACGCAGCTCGAAACGGGGGAACAAATGTCAACATGCAAGTCACACATTTATTGCACACCACGAGATCACACCATATATACAGCCATACAGTAAGAATGCAAAGAAAAATACATACCGAAACCCCCTCCCGACAAGCAAAGTTTATTTACATGCATTAAACAGTTTCTACCTTACAAGACACTGACCACGGCAGCCACAACACGCATCACATCAAATTAGCAAAGGAAAGACCCAGCTCAAAGCAAGAGTCAGACTGGGCCCGATGGGCCTATATGCGCGTGAATCCTTCCGCAATGATGCAATGAGCGCCAGTCCACGAGACCGAGGGTCTCTGACCCGCCCTCGTGCGCCCAACAGATTGGCGGGCAAGCCGCACATGTCAGCTGTAGGCGTCCTGTGCTTCATCGCCCTGCGTGCGTCGGCGAGTCTCTCTCCGCGCTCTCCGTCTGCTTTCCCATCCGGCTTCGAGCTCCGTTCCCGACTCGATGCCCTGCCGACCACTGCAGACTTGACTTCGTCTCCCGACACTACCCCGCTGCCCACTCCACTGCTCCACTTGTTCTCTACCGACGTAGACAGCGCAACATTGACTTCCTGCCGAACGTACTGCACCGCTTCCACTTGACTTTCCTCCTTTCCGTACTGCACCGCTTCACTTGACTTCCTCTTACTATCCGCCCGAGCTCGGCGATACACTATCCCGGGGTAGGGCTAATGAGTAAATTTGCGATCACAGCGGTCGAGGCGCTTAACTACCTGATGCTGTATGGTATGGATGAAAAGGGGCGCGCAAGCATTCTGATCGCTTTTCGGTCGCGAGAAGGACGCCATTCCACAGCGCTGTCGGAGCGGTCTACCATTACCGATGCTCGTCATTGGATGGATAAAAGGGGCGTGAAGCCTTCCTGATCCGCTTTTCGCGAAAAGGACGATTCACAGCGATCACGGGCTGCACGCACACTACCGCAGTATGCTCGTCATTGTGATGTATGAAAAGGGGCGTGAAGCATCCTTGATCCGCTTCTTTCGGCGGGAAGAGGACGCATTCACAGCCCATGACACGACGTTGGTTCAGAGACGCGTATGGTGGTGGGAGTTTGGTTGTTGAGCGGCTGTCAGTTTGAGAAATGGCAGTGATTGAGCGATGTTTTGTGGGGTGAGTTCGTGGAGGTAAAAGAGCGAAGGTGTGGTGTTGAGCTGTTGCGCCGGGCGTCGTTTAGAATGGCAGTTGAAGCGATTGTTGCGATGAGTTGTGGAGTTAAAGAGACGCGAACGTGGCGCGAGTTGCATTGTACTGGGGATCTATTCGTCCAAGAAAAACATGAGAAAAAGAAAAAAGAGGCATAACTCAAAAGGATGCACAGCCCGTGAACACGGGAATTCCCTTCTAAAAAACAGTTGGAGGACCTTAACTTACATTACTCAGGAAATGACCTCACCTACGGACCTAATGGTGTTGCGAATTTCCACAGCCGTAACCAATACTATATATATATATATAAGATAAATATATATATAATGAATATAATTATATACTATATTATACGAGTATTCAAAGGTTGTGGAAAGATGTGATAGGACATAAACTAGGTGGATGAGCTGTGTTGGGGATCACATAAAGAAAGCCACTGTCCGTCAGAGAATATTGCGAGACCCCTTATCGCACTGTAAAAAGTTGTTGTCTTTGCTCATCTATCTATCTATAAGTATTTTATGATTTATTTCTGGTGGAAGTGTGTGCTCACCTTTGGCAAAAAATTTTTTTACTGACTTTTTTTCAAAATGGCCACCAAGACCGAATATGAGGTGTTTTTACTAATTCATACACATCCCGTGGATATAGTGCTGTTCTATTCGTGGTATCCTACTGGTTGAACTATATACATCATATATTGCCTACTTGATTATAAGTAAAATTTATTTGTCTTATTTAACATTGCTAAGTTAATTTTTCTATCCGCAATGTGCACATAATCAGCAGTTTCACAGTTTTCTTACACAGTTATTGAGCGCTATGGTATTCAATCAAATCCTACATCAATATTATTTATTGATTTCATGATTATTCTTAAATTTATTTCAGTGGATGATTGAGAAATAACTCCCTTTCCCTTATTAGACCATGCGGCCAACCGTAACCCCCATCCCCCCCCCCCCCTGCGATTTTGTTGACATGTTTTTCAGATAGCCGGACTTGCCCTAGCACAATCCGGTTCGTCTCAACAAAAATCGGTGGTGGGTTTGGTCGTGACCGGACGGCGCACGCAGTAACCCCACCCCACTCGTGAAAAAGGATGGTCTCCGTAAATATCTTGCTATCCCTCGTAGGCTAGGCGCTGAAAATTCTCATACTTTACCGTTGGTCAAGTCTTGAACTGAAAAGTCGTCAAAACTTAAATCAGATGGCCCGTTATAGTGACGTCACGAGGACGTCATTCCGTACAGTCAATTTTTCAGGCTGTTTTTAGACCTAATTTTGGAATTTGCATGTTGTGGAGATTTTTCTTAAAACTTATATGCTAATTCTTGTTCACAGTCTCATAGCCATCATACATGTAGTATTCACAGGATTGTTGAATTGATGTTGATGTTTATTGATTTCTTGTATTCAGGTTTAAGATGAGACTTTTCAATAGGCCGACAAGAAGAAAACAGATGAAAAACCCTTTGAATTAACAGGCAGCTCACCTTCTAAGCCAAACATTTCGCCCATGAAGGCTTACCTGTATTTATACACTATGTGAAAAAACACCTCAGATAAAAAGTCGAGACCACTTTCAGCTTTAGTTCTCGAAGATAGAAGGAAACATGTGGAACTGCGACAGTAAGAGAGCTAATGCCAGTGAAATGCTGTGATGTATTTTGAGTACCAAAAACTTTCTCAAAAACGTGCACGGGAGGCGCCACGATGGTGTTATAACAAATTTCACGAAACCACCGTCCACTCCTCAAAAGAAAGGTCTGCTAAGACGATGTAAGTACATGTAGCGCCAAGAGACCGCATAGATCCAATTGGCTGCTAATCTTATTTCCTTGCCGAACAAATGTCGTCTTCTGCGACTAGATCACGTAAAAAACGGTACAGGGAAGGAAGAGAGGCTTGGAAGTGTGTTACAAGTAGCGCAGAAGGTCATATCAAGCAGCCGCTAAGGAAAATGAAAGATGCCAAATATATTGCGCGAAAGTACAAGATGTTGATTTAATCGCCCCGTGAGCCACAACTACCATCCATCGTGATCGTAAGACATTATACACGCACAGCATATCGGCATAAAAAACATGATGTAGCACTTCGGTCGTGGAACAACAGATATGCTCAATGCAGCTGCATTGAAGAGTGCTCTGCCAATATGTTGCAAACAGCATTATCCCATGAGGGGCCTAACGTTAAAAGTGAAATGCTTCAAGACCGATATTTGCCAGTTTGATGTGACAGATAGCCCCGAATTTTACAATGTCAATTACAAAAGCTGACAAGATAAAAGCAAAAGTTGACAAAGAAATTGAAGCAAAATACAGTTTTGCAACCTAATTACAGAGTGAACTTGTGTATTCTACGGAAGTTCAAAAGTGTAGGCCTATCGAGTCTGCATTTAGGTTCTGCAATCCGACCTAA
The DNA here is from genome assembly GCA_035128595.1 of Eptatretus atami. Classification (NCBI taxonomy): domain Eukaryota; kingdom Metazoa; phylum Chordata; class Myxini; order Myxiniformes; family Myxinidae; genus Eptatretus; species Eptatretus atami. The sequence goes on along the minus strand of CM068954.1, from coordinate 110,006,236 downwards.
AACGCCTTGAGAAGCAGCACTACTCCTAAGAAGACCTTATTCTTGCTCCAAAAAGAACCACAGGATGTCCTTTGGCCACCTGGTATTCTGAGCTCTTACTACTAGGTGATATTATTCTTCGTACCACCTACTCAATTGTCAGATTTTCTCTCCTGGGTGATTTACTGGGAAAAGAAATTTGCAGATGCGGCGGCGAAAAAAGCAGATTGTTGATTCTTTGCTGAGATGACTATTTGCAAGCTTTGACAAGAGGGCAATGGACCAATGCCCAACACCTTCTCTCTCGGTATACACTAGGCATTTGATGGTAGTGCTGAAAGTCCACTCATGAATCGATATGGACACTGTGTTTCCTACTCTCGTTGCTGGAACTGGAACACGGCCTTGTGTAAGAGGCATAGTGGAGAGAGGAAGGCTTATATCACCTTCAATCAGCCAGCGGAAAATGTGTGTTAAAAACTCATCTATGCTGGGGACAATTTGACCTGAACGAAGAAACACCTTCGGGAGGTATGGCACAACACACACGGCCCAATGGGATAATGATCAGGAGGTTCTTGTAGATGCTTGCAGCAACCCTCTTGCATCAAGTTCCCGTCTCAAGAACAAGCAGCGCTCATTGGTTTTAGCAATCTCAAGAGATACAGCCATTTTGTCAATACCAAAGATGAACCATCCCTTGTAGTATGCATCATGATGTGGAGATGTGGAGGATGCTACATTCGACTCAAAGAAGCAGACACAAGGAGATTCTGCACTGCCTACATGTGGCTTCACATTCCTCATCTGAGTCCACAATTGTAATTAGATCACCAGACACAGATGTATTCTTGTTTGCATGCTAATTGCGCAAGAATTCAACAGCGAGTGTTTATTTGACACAGGAATCGGCAACAAACGACGATGATTGACGTCATATGTTAATCGCAGAATGGAAAAAGTATCTGTTCAGCACTACCAGCGTTGCATGCATTTCTGGGTTGACACACGAGTTCATTCCTGACGAAAGGGGAAGCTGCTTCCTTTGAAGACTCTTAAAGAAATCATCTGGATTTCTTTGTACGTTTCCTCTCATTAGGAAGTTTCACTGATGTGAGTGATACTCTTTATCAGACGTTAGAGCACCTTCACATGTTTGTTGTAACAGGAAGAAGGTCAACATCATCTGATATCAAAACAAGCTACGTTACCGAGCAGTTCTGGAGAGGTTCAAAAGCCAAAATCAGATCATTGTTGACCATTACAAGAGTTGACTGTAGAGCATTACTCCTCCATTGCCGGCATCACTGCGATGCACATACAGATGGGCTAATTACCAACACTGTCTGTGGCAGGGCAGACCAGGCTTGCAGATGGTACAACGCCAGTGGCACCGTGGTGCATAGTAGATGCGAATTGATTTCCAGGGACGGAGGACATTGCTTGCCGAAAGAGCTTGTGGATTTGTACGATGAACCGGAGATGACGATGAAGAGAAGAGGAACCTTCCAGAAGTTGAGAGTTTTGAAGATGATCATTTGAAGATACAGAGGAATAATTTTCCATTTTCCTTCGTGCTAGTCCGTTATATACAGCCAGTTACATTGGAACTTATGATGAGAACACTGCCACGAGTTCACCACATGAACGGTTGTTAGTTTAACTCTACTGTACCATTTGCAAATATACCAATGTCACAAGTTGAAACTTGTTCTGATAGCTTTAAGAACCTGGACGAACATATTATGGTGGATTATGTTTATCAAATATGCTTCAATAATCCCTTGATGTTTGTTCCACAATGCTGAATTTGCTAATTGGAACGGATATATGGCACATGCAAAATAAAACTATCATTTCAATTGATTCAGTTCAATTTATAGCGATGGTTATGATAACTATGACAAGTGATTGATATTCATATCCGTGTGATAATGAGAGCTATCTGAATTAATTCCTTTTATGCTTAGTAAATTAATCAACATGTGGAGATGATTGGAGAAAAATGCTCAAAATACATTTCTGTGCTATGACGTCACTGACGTCATTGATCTTTGGCGTCAATTAAATTTTCTTCATGTTTTTTAAAGAACAGCTTTTCTAATTACAAGAAGGTGAAATTCAGCAGATTCACTCAAAATACACAAGAAAAATAGCCAAATCTCACCCCACCCCCCATTCCTAAAATTATCAAAATTGCGTCAGCAAGGTACAGTTAACATAGCCTATACTTTTATTCCACCAAAAATTCTGCTTGCAGACAAGCAGATTTCAAAAGACATATAAACAGGCTATTCAAAAATGATAGTCGCAAAAAATCCCCAGGGGGGGGGGGATGTTTCGGCTATTGGCCCATGGTCTATTTGGTGATAAGACACTTCAACTATTTAATCAAATTATTCATTCAGAATATCATCATACATCATGAATGATCAGAGACAGCGGATACATATACTAGTATATATAATTTGTTGATGAATATTAGATTTGTTGTGGTTCTCTTTTTCAGTGTGATGGTCAGTGAAATGATGCACGCAATCCAGGGCCCCCAAAAACTGTATATTCAAGGATAAAACAACTGTGATGATCAACCCGCCATCCAGAACAAGGGGCTAAGTACGCTCCATTCATTATTGTCTGCTAGTCTAGCATACGGAGACGATCTCCATATTGCCTTGACACAGAAGCTCCTGAAACGAAGATCTACCATTAAATTATCACAAGAATTGTGTGTTGCAGAATACAGTCCAAGTCTAACCACTAAAATGGCAAGGAATTGACAGAAAGTGTCGCTTCCTCCCTCCTCCAAAGAGGTTACTCACTCCTTTGCTCCATTTGATTTCTTCACACAGTGCCTACTGCAGTGATAATTGGTGTCCTTGAAAGGATCGCAAACATCCTGACAGGTTGGAAACCTGCTTACTTGTACAGATACCTTTGTCCAGAGAGGTGAAAGATGTGTCATACAAGCAGAAACATTTTGATGAAGTGTCAAAGAGTCTACCAGGAATGCCACCAGAGTAACAAAGGTGAGGTTTACCTCTTCTCACTACCACCCGGCTCCCTCCACAAAGTTTCTGTTGTCTGTGTCGTGCAAACAAGAAGCAGCTGATTGAGTTTATTACGAATGATCTGATGACACAGAGACACGGTACCGTGGAACCACTAACATCACTGCCACTCATCCGCGTCCCTATCCAGATACAACAAGCGGTTCAACTCAAGAATGACCTGATGATTTACACATGAGAGGCAGACACCTGATCATTGACAAATCATTCAAGCTGACATGCCCGCAAGTCCTAGTTGTAGCTGATGAGCACTGATGTCTTCACTCTTCTCTGTTGCACTTTGTCGTCCAAGGTGATATCAAAGGACAAGGAATGATTGATATCTCACCATCAAAGGTCGATAATGATCGATATTAAGTGCAACTTTCAACAAAAGCCGTCCCATCTTGAGCAATCTTCTTGTGCACATGGCCTACTGGTTGCAGATTACTGTCGCCACGTACCACGGAATTGGCAAAGAACTGCCCATCAAGGTTTCTCAACAAGAAAGCAGATCAACCTGGACAAGATTGCAATATATGCCTTTCCTTCCCTGAGTGTTATCGATTCAGGCAACAAATGTCCCGTGTTGTTACGGCGCGGAGGAATGTTAAAACCATGACAAGAAGCTCGCCGAAAATTTGGTCATCAAGACTAAACCCGTAGCATTGGAGGATCGCCCAAACTGCAGACTCTTCCACGACTACTGAAGCAGCCAACGAAAATCATGCCTGGGCCCACTTCCAAGTCGGCTACATGGCAACATGCCAAACACACCGACCCACCAACAATTAGATCTACAAAATTTGGGTGGCAAAAGGAAGGACATCCTAAGTGCCAGTAACTTTCCCAAACCGACACCAGCTGGTGCCTCAAGAGTGTTGAAACTCGCTCAAGATGCTCCTGCGAAGTGATTCTCCTGCCAACAAAGAGATGCGGTGCAGCAGTGACCAATATTGCATGTTGATTCTGCGTGCTCTGGTGGCGAAAGTTGTTTCGCGAGAAACCATCGAGGTCTGCAAGCACCAGAATGAATTGATAATGAAGACACATCGGATAGCGATTGAAAGCGATGATGAGAAATACTCTAAAGTATGTTCATTTGTGTCGGTTTGTACAATCAAATGATACTTGATCGAATGATTAGTCTATACATTCTGGTTCTGTTTTTTTTCCGTTTTGTATTATTGATTTCTTTGTATTCTTGTTTTATGCGATGGCGTATAAAAATTCGAGTCAACGAATTTACTATAAGTATTATATATTCGATGGGATCATAAATATAACTTACATGCCAGTCAATTGGAATGAGTGATGCATATACTGCCCACAAATGTTATCCGCTGTAGTAACTTAAAATAGGTGATTGAACATTTAATTGCACACTACAATTAATAATGTATATATATAATGTGATACAATACTTTCAGTTTTCAGCAGTAAAATATTCATATTTTTAGTTGGCCATGTGGAACGTAATATGTATAATAGGAAAATGCTGAGTCAGCAAAATGATTTTATCAGTATATTGTTGCAATTCGCGCCGCGGCGTGCGAAACACGACCACGTGACTCGAACGCGTACGTTGCCCACCGGACGACGAATATCCGCGGACCTCCGGGACTACGCCGGATCCATCACGGTGGGCCCTTTCGGCCTCACCACGATCGTGCCAATCGGCCACCCGCGTGGACTAGGGTTGCTTCGCCAAACTCGGACCTACCTAATACCCACGCGGTATGGGTAAACCGGCGACCGCACCTCGCGCGGAACGACTTCGGACACGGGCCGCTTAAAGGCGATCCGTTCCGTGCATCGGATAGCCGAGCGGTGTTATCTTCGGCCTCGACCGGTTCCTGATTAATTCGGGCTCCCGCGCCCACTCAAACCCTACGTAAGCAAGATGGAGACCCACAAAGAAAGACGCGCGAGAACGGGCAGCAATTCAACAAGAAAGCACATTTAATTCACAACAAACATAGAGCACCACTTATAGACGAATTTACAGGCACACAGTAATCACAAATGCACATATATCAATTTAAGACAAAACAGTAATGCAAGCAACACAGAGCGGGACGACCGACTAAGCCGAACACCAGCAACACTTATACATTTCTACCTATACAAGACACGCGCCACAACACGCATTCACACCAAAGCAAAGGAAAAGACCCCTCAAAGCAAGGAAGTAGACTGGGCCCGTGCTAATGCGGTGGAACCTGATGAGCGGCCAGGTCACGAGACCAAGGGTCCTAACCCGGCGGCCCTGTGGCGAGCCGCAAAATGTCGTGCACCGGCGGTTTCGTGGGCACCTGCTGCGTGTAAAGTGGGAACGGGCCCCCTTGTCCCACTCTCTCAGCGGCGGGGGAAAGGGGGAATTGTGAGCTCTGGGGAGGAGTATGGCTGGCTTGCTCGAGTCCCGCGATGCGGCATTTCAACGCCCGACCTCAGTCGCTGACTTCCTCCCCCGGACGCCGAGCCTCCCGCGTTTCCTCAGCGTCTCACCTCCGCAGCCGTTCGCCTCCGCACCTTCCTTCGCAGCCGTTCGCCTCCGCAGCGTGTTACGCCCCGTAACTCATCTGCCCCCACTTCTGCCCACTCGAATCACTCCACACTTCGCCTTGCGCTCGTCTTTTTATCGGCAACCAGGAACCCACCATATGCAAAATCTCGGATCCAAACGACCTCAGGGCGGACCACGCTCGCCGATTGCGACGGAGAAAGAAAAAAGGGCCTGAATCTTTCCTGATCCTCAAATTTGCAATCCCGATTTCCCTCGATGTCTGGAGCGGGGCCAAGCCGCCGCCCGCTGCCTAATTGATGCATCAGAGTGGGCGTGTAGCATTCCTGATCCGAATTTCCTGGAAAAACGCCATCTGCACCCGGGCTCGGTGTGTCACTGAAGATTTAGCCCGACGCTTCGGGTGCCAAGGATGTGTGCGGAATGGCCCGTAGGAGAAGTGGTGAGGGTTTTCGCCGTGTCCGATGCCATGGCCGTTTTGGAATGCGGTTGATGTGAGGTTTGCCTACGAGTGGTGAAGGTAGGTTGTGGCTTCTGGCGTTGTTGTTGTGTTGAGGCAAAACAAAGGTAGACAGAAAAAACGGCTAACCCCAAAGCGTCGCAGCCCCGAATTAATCACATTAATTCCCTCTAAACAATGGGTTTGGGCTAACTACACATGTACTTAAAAATAATATATCTCACCTACGGACCTTTAATGTTGTAATGCGGAATTTCCACAGCCGTAACCTACCCCCTCCCTTTTACAACTTTCCCGAGTCGTCAAATATCTGTGTGTGCCATCATGTGTAGTTCTCCCTAGTACGTTTTCCTACGGATCCCTGAGTGCGACATTCATGGTATTCGTGTCCCCAAAATAAAATAACCTGAGGCTATAACTAACTAAAACAAACCCACTCACACGGAACGACTAAATAAAATGGCCGCCTAGGACAGACATCGGGGGCGCACTCAGTATTTACAATACACAACTTAACACCTAAACTTACAAATCTTACATAAACCATGGCCCAGGATCAATGACTTCTGCAGGAAAAAGGCAAAGTTCAAAAGAAAACCGGTGCACGGGCCCTCCATTGCAAGGCCCGTGTTGTAGCTGCCACAGACAGTTCCTGCACTTGCAAACGTTTCTTGATCCTGGCGCACATGCAATGAACAAGGGGGGCAAAGCAAAATGAAGAACGGGTGGTGGAACATGGCAGTGGCATGGGCCAAAACAAAGGCAGGCAGCAAGCATGGCATAGGGTAGCAGGCAAACACAGCCTGCAGAAAAGGCCGTTTCAGGCAAAACCAGCCGGCAAATGATGCCGGCACAGGCCTTGCAGAACACAGACTGCTGACGATCCGCCGGCGTACAGGCCTCGCAGCCAAAACAACCGGCGGACGATCCGACCGGCACAGCCTTGCAGCAAACAGCCAGCGATGAAAGTGGCCGGCACAGCCTTGCCCAGTACAGTTGTGGAGGGAATGCGTGGTGCTGCCACTCGCAGAAGGCGGGCTCGTCCTACCTACCTGTCTCCCTCCCACCTATCCCTTGCCTGTCACTGGTCCATACCACTCCCTTAATTTGTAAAACCAATTTAGCCCCAACTAATTTTTTTGTCGTTTTATTTCATCCCTCCCACTATCAATCGTCCCCAACCCCCTTACTGTCTTGATTCGCAACCTATCTCGTCTCCGAGCCTACTCCCAACCCCATATTCCCTCCCGGAGGGGGAATGAGGGAGACTACGTCCTGCTTGAGGCCCAATGAAGCCTCAGGATTGGCCTCCCCAGCTCAGCGATCAAACCCAAAGTGCGTCCAGCGGCCCAACAAACGGAGCGAAGGATTGGATGGTGCCGGAGGGTACACTTCCTATCTACCCTATCCATTTAACTAATAAACTACCCGCGGGCTTTCAACAAGCGCCTCTCGCTTAATCTATTGTTCTAAAAACCAGATTCCCGTCCCTTGTTTGGTGTCCTCCACAATTTCGGGCCTCCCCTCAATTTTCCCTCGTCGCCCTGCACGGTTTCGTCGCCTGGACGGGTGGCTCCCTTGCAGGCACGACCCTCTCGAATCTCCGCTATGGCACCCCCGGGCACTACACTGCCCCGAAGCCTACCAGCTCCCTAAACACCGGAGTGCCCCCATGGCAACTCCCCTAAACGCACACGTGGGCAGGCTGGCGCCCCGGCCCCTTTCCGAGGCACCCGTGCCACACACCACGCGAGCTAACGCGCTCCGGGCCCCCCCGCACCAAGCGGGCGCACCCGTGCCCACTACGCTAACCCGCCCCCATGGGCCCTGGCCTACCACTGGCCCGATACCCGGTGCCCGGGGTACCCACTCAGCGATACTCACCTTTCGCAGCCACGCTGCCCAGCCCCGCAACCAGGCTCCTCCACCCCTCCAAAATGGGGTTCGGAAGGGGCTACACTCCACCAACAGCAAAACGACTTCCATTTTCAATTTAACAACCCCTAACTCACCTACATGACCCCGGGTCCCTTGGGCGGACACTAAACTCCCCCAACATTGCATCGCACCATGCACTTCCACATCGCTCACTCACACAGACCCGTGGCCTCACTCACTCAAATCTCTCTCTTGAAAGTTCCCAGCGCCCACTGGGGGGCGGTAGGGACCACTTTGAGAACCACTAGCTTGGATGAACGCAATGCGTGAATTCCCCTGAAAGCAGGACGAGAATCACTTGACCACAGGCGATGCTCTACCCCCTCACAGATTCCTCGCACATAGGCCCTCCTTGTCCACCCTAAGCGCACGTACAGTTTTACGCCTCAGCTCCCTGAACAGCTCAGCTCTGCCATT
>CM068954.1:109979784-109995568 GCA_035128595.1 Eptatretus atami | reverse complement strand
GTAGTTCGGCAGAATAAGGACTAAAATCCGCCAACCCAAAATGTCTGTAAAAGTTTTTTTCTCTTCTGATTATTATTGTATAGGGTCCAGTAAACAACCCCAGGTGGGTGTGGTGATGTCACCCTTGGCAATTTAAATATTCATGACTTTTTAGATGTCCCCTCCTGTGGTAAAGCAAATAATATTTTCAAGTGATTTTTACAAACGTCTCTGATATTATCAATTAAATTTGTCCATAAAATGAATCAGGTTCACAATAAACAGGATAAAACACATATGTATCATCATATTTTGCATTTAATATATATTGTTACGGCTGTGGAAATTCGCATTACACCATTCAGTCCCGTAGGTGAGATATTTTTTTTAAGTACATGTGTAGTTAGCCCAAACCCATTGTTAGAGGGAATTAAATGTGATTAATTCCGGGCTGCGACGCTTTTGAGTTAGGCTTTTTCTGTTCTACCTTTGTTTTGCTCCAACAACAACACACACGCCAGCAGCCACAACCTACCTTCACCACTCGCTACCGCAAACCTCACATCACGCCGCCATTCCAAACGGCACCATGGCCATCGACACCGCCGAAAACCCTCCCACCACCTTCTCCTACGGCCATTCCGCACCACACCTGTGGGCACCGAGCGTCGGGCTATCTTCAGCGACACACGCGAGCCGCGAGTGCAGATGGCGTTTTTCCGATGAGAATTCGGATCAGGAATGCTACACGCCCAATCTGATCCATCCAATTAGGAAGCGCGGGGCGGCTTGGCCCCGCTCCAGACGCATCTGAGGGAAATCAGGATATGCAAATTTGAGGATCAGGAAGATTCACGCCCCTTTTTCTCCGTCCAATCGGCGAGCGTGGTCCGCCCCTGAGGTCGTTTGGATCCGAGAATTTGCATATGGTGGTTCCTGTGCCGATAAAAGACGACGCAAGGCGAAGGGTGGCAGTGAGTCGAGGGGCAGAAGTGGGGCGATAGTATGGAGGCGAACGGCTGCGGAGGCGAACGGCTGCGAAGGCGAAACGGCTGCGGAGGCGAACGGCTGCGGAGGGATGATCGGCTGAGGAGAAAGACGGGAGGCTCGGTCCGGGCGAGGAAGTCAGCGACGAGGTCGCGTTGAATCGCGCATCGCGGACTCGAGCAAGCCAGCCATACTCCCTCCCCAGAGCATCAACAATTCCCCCCTTTCCCCCGCGCTGAGAGAGTGGCGACAAAGGGGCCCCGTTCCCACTTACACCAGCAGGTGCCCACGAAACCCGCCGTGCAGCGACATTTTGCGGCTCGCCACGGAGGGCGCGGGTAGGACCTTCGGTCTCGTGGACCTGGCGCTCATCCAGGTTCCACGCGCATTAGGCCCACGGGCCCAGTCTGGACTCCTTGCCTTTGAGGGGTCTTTTCTTTGCTTGGTGTGAATGCGTGTTGTGGCGCCGTGTCTTGTAAGGTAGAACTGTATAAGTGTGCGAGTGTTCGCGTTAGTTCGGTCGTAGCTCTGCGTTGCTTGCATTATTGTTTTTGTCTTAAATTGATATATGTGCATTTGTGAATTACTGTGTGGCTGTAAATACGTGCTATATGTGTGCTTGCATGTGCGTGTTGAATTAATGTGCTTTCTTGTTGAATTGCTGCCCGTTTCGCTCGTCCTTTCCTTTGTGGGTCTCCATCTTGCTTTACGTAAAGGGTTTGAGTGGGCGGCGACGCCCGATAATTTAATCAGGAACCGTCGAGGCCGACGATAACACCGCTCGGTTATCCCGATAGACGGAACGGATCGCTAGCGGCCGTGTCCGAAGGCGACCTGCGGCGAGGTGCGGTCGCCCGGTTTACCATCGCGTGGGTACTTAGGTAGGTCGAGTTTGGCGAACAACCTATCCCACGCGGGTGCCGATTGGCACGATCGTGGTGAGGCCAAAGGCCCACCCGTGCTGGATCCCGGCGTTAGTCCGGGAGGGTCACGACGAATGTCCGCCGGTGGGCAACGTACCGCGATTCGAGTCACTGGTCGTTCGCACGCGCGCGGGCGCGAATTCGCAACACTGGTGTCAGAAGTGGGATTCGAATCCTCCTGGCTCCAGCTAAATTCACAGGGAATCGGTCCAGGGGTGAGAGGAGCGACCCCCGATTCCCTCCAAATTACGAGCGAGCTAAATTAACCCTAGTGGAATAAGATGGCGTCTCAAGGCGAGCGGAGCCGGGGTAGATAATGGAATGTAGTATGTTAGGAATCCATGGTCCAGGATGAATCCCCATGCAGGACATTGGTGTGCAGGAACAGTTTCTCTCCCCAAACGATCCAGAACCCGTAATGGGCGCGGCAGCGGCAGAGGCCGCGGCGTGATGACATCTCCCCTCCCACCTCCGTCAAATCCCCTCCCCAGCTCCCAGCGAAACCGGGACCGATGGTGGCGAATCGGTCCTGCTTTCGCCATTAGTCATCAACAAAATGATGGAGATGATCACACAAGCAATTAGGGGGGGGGGGATGCAACAGATGGAAAACAAAATGGATGGAATGAACGAAAAAAGGATGGATAACGCACATCAATTAGATGGAATGAACGAAAAAATGGATACAAATATCGCAACAAATGATGGACATGAATGCGCCAACACATAGCATGCGTAAGCGATAATGCGAACCCAAAGCGGGGTGAGATGCAGCACAATGGCCATGCCTCGCAGGCAGGCATGAAAAGCACAACGCGAAGCTGCGTAATGCGACGCCACGTGTGGGAACGAACGAGCTGGGAGGGGGTGCAACGGTTTGTCAGGCCCGCGGTGAAGGCGGTGAGGAAAAATAATTCGGAGACCGTGTTGGGCGAGGAAGTGTGGAGGTGAACGGAAAAAGTGACGGTAACGAGAGGGAAAATTATTGGGGTGACGGAGACGTGCACGAAGTGAAATAAAATAGTGGAGTGTGAGAAACAGACTCCAAGAATGACGAAGAGAGTTGATAAGCTGGGACTGGAGGTAAAAACGGAGACAAGGAACTGGGAAGAACGGATAGCCAAACACAAGGGCAAAGCCGGAAGAACAGTTAGCAAGCCAAGCAAGTCGGAGGGTGCGGAGATGAGCAAAAGAATGATGAAGAAAAACTGAGTTACAGAAAACCAACAACAAAGAGCGGAACTACAACGAACTGAGAGTGTTCGAAGAGGGAAAGAACGAGAACGGAGAATGAAACGTTAAGGAACACACTGTACGATCAAACGTGGAAGCAAAGGCCAGATTGAGAATGAGATGCAAGAAAGAGTCATGATGGAAGAACGAATGAGACGAAGAAGGAAATCGATCAATGGAAGGAAACACGAGATTGCAGAATGAGGAACAAGAAAGAGTACTGAAAGAAAAAGGAATGAGACAGAGAAAGAAATCAGTCAGTTGAAAGAAATAATGAGATTCGCAGAACGAGGAACAAGAGAGACAGTGGAATAGAAACGAAAAGAGTATGGAATTTGGAAAAAACTTTGAAAAAAACGACAAAAGGAAAAAAAAAAAATAGGTTGGAATACGAGAATTGAAGGAGCAAGGAATGAAGGGCAGGAGAGAATCAGAGAGATTGAAGGACACAACGAGATGGAGAAGGGAGAGCGAGAGGAACAAGGGATTAGAAAACAGAAGGAACATGAAGCCGATGGTTGACCATTGAAGAAAAGGCAAGGCTGGAGTGCGAAGAGGTAGACAAAGACAGCGAATGAAAACACAAAAGGGAATTACCACAGGAGAGAAACCATGAAACTGCAGAAGGAAGGACAGGAGAAGAACAAGGAAGAGTAATGAGACAGCAGCAAATGAAACACAAAAAAGGAGATTTAACCAATGCAGAAACACGAAACTGGAGAAGGAAGGACAGAGAGGAACAAGGAAGGGTAAGAGAGAACAGCGAATGAAAAAGGAAGGAAATGAGCAATTGAAGAACGATGAGATTGGAAATGAAGAGCAGGAGAAACTGTGGAGAGAAAACAAAAAACTATACGAGTTTGAAATTATTGAACTGAAAGGAGAAGTGTAAATTGAAGTTCAGAGAGATGGAAATAACCTTCAAGAAAGAAGCAGAGACTGATAAATGTATAGAGACGCGGGGACAGAAAAGTAGAGGAGAGACCTGCATGATAAAGACGGGGGTTAAAGAACGAACAACATCCACACAGAGTTAGCGAGGCTTAATGGGGTGCAGCTGGTGGACCTGTGTTGGTGACCGTGCGAGCAGCGGGAATGGCTGCCTCCAGGAACGAGGGGAGGGAGTTTGCCCCCATTGAAGCGAATCACGAGCAAGGTTGGGTTCGGCGTGCCAAGCGGAGTTGAAGGAACGCAGTGCTGTGGATAGTGACAACGTGCAGCTTGGGGGGTATAGAGGCCGGGAACCCTTGTGGGGACACGAATCCCCAGTGGGTTGTGAGGGGTGTGTGTTTGCGAGTGTGCGGAGATGCGTGCTTCCGGCACGCATGGTGTGGTGAAGACCCCTGTGCAGGTGAAAGGTGGGTGTGAGTGAGAGGTCCGTGTGAGGGAACGTGTGTGTGAGGTCTCTGTTATGTAAGGGAGAATGTCGGTCGCATGCGGTGAGCAATGCACGCGTCTCCGGTGTGAATGTGAGTGTGTTGGAGTGGATCTGTGCGTCGTAACACGCAGGTGTGGCGTGGAGGGTCGAATGGCGACGACGACGCGACAGAGAGACAAAGGCCGGGTTAGCGGCTGTAAAGCTATTGTGGGGACCGGGCCGGTTCAACACAAGCGGCGAGCGCGCGTCCGTGCTGTGCAAACGCACGAGGCCGCCACGTGCTTGTTGCGGGAGTGAAGCCCGGTCCGAAACGCCAGCGGTGGATTTGCCGTCCCCTGCGGACGGGACAAAGTCTAGGCTGGTTTACGATTTGGACCGGACGGGTTCTCACGGCGATGCGTGTGTATAAGCTCCAACGGGCAGAAGCACATGTGCTTCGCGGTGGCGGAGCCCTCGGAGTGCGAGGTTTCTTTTGGGGGGCGCAGGGTGACGTCATGGCTGCATGTGGGTTGGAATCCGGCAGGCAGGGGTATCCTGCGGATGGTCCGTCAGAAGGGACAGGTACACACGTGCAGCTGCTGAGTCAGCGGGCAAGGTGCAAAGTGCGCTAGCTGGAGTTTGCCGCGCTGGTGATGCGCATAATTGGAAAAAAATTAACAACAGCAAGCCTGCTTTCCGGTGAACAGGATTCCCGGGCAAGGGGTGAAAGACCCCCTGCCTGGGCACAGAATGGACTAGTTAGGGGAAGGGTTAGTGTTAGTTAGAAAAGACCGACTTATGGGGCATACTTAGATTTTGGTTCAGGTCCGAATCCAGATCCGGCCTTTCAGTGGGATACAAAATGTAAACTGTTCAACCTAGTGGAGGTATGCACTCTACGGAGTGCCATTCTAGTTATCAATGCCTGTCCTGTATGCGATTCATGTACAAGCTCCTCCATGAATTGTAAGAAAAGAAAAAAGATTGGTGTTTAAAAAATTTAAGCTTGCATCCACCCACCCCTTAGTGAGCTGCTTGTCTTTGGAGAGATCTCTTTCCTCATTTCAAACTTTTGTATGGTGTACATTTTGAAGATTGGTTGCAGCATTAACATTACAATGACTTGTTGCTTCGACTGAGAGGACAAAAAAATAAAAAAGAAGAAACTTTGACAAAAAAATAAGAAACTGCTGTTATATGTGCAGTTGTTTTATTTTACCAAATAAAAGCTTATACAGAAGCATCAGGGGAAAGTGTAAATTACTTGGGAAAGGTTATTTCACTTTTTGTGTAAGCTGCTTTTGGTATCATATTCCCAGATACATATACACTGAACTGAACATCCCCATCGGAAAGATGTTGGTCACTATAAAGTGGTAGTTGAAGATCAACTACCTTCTTTACTTTCTTGTCGATTTCAGCATTTTTCTCAGAACTCGGTGATCCACCTTTGCTGGAACCACAGCTGAACACAGCAAAATCTGGAATCACGCAGATTATTGAGTGCTTTCGAACAGGTGAGATCCATCTCCTGAAGGTTTTTCACGAAGAGGAAGAGATAACATCTCCACTGGATAAGTCTGTTTTATGTCCCCTCCTTCCCAATTCCATATCTAGGCGATGCATGGCGTCATCGTCGGGCACCAAAGGAAGGGAGTGTTCAGTTTTTACTCCGTTTGTTTTCTTGTTTGTTTGTCTGGGCAATATCTCAGCCATCCTTTGAGGTACGAAGCTGAAATTTGGGGACAAAAGTGAAGATGTTCTTTGGCAAATTTTAAAAATTATTATTTTCCCATTAATCAATCAATTGATTAATTACTTAATTATTATCGATTTATTAATTACGTATTTATTTTATTTCTCATCCTGGCAATATGTCAGGCATATTTTGAGCTGGGAAGCAATATTTAGACATGACAGTGACCTAACAGTGATTGGCTATAAAGAGTATTTTTGATTTATTGATTAATCAATTAATCGATTAATTAATCATTTTTCGATTAATTACTTAATTTTCAAAAAGTTACATATTCGGATGAAACAGTGGTGGTATAGGTATGCTATTTGGCAATTGATTGAGCAATTAATTATTTAATGATCATTATTTACTTATTAGGTCATCTCTACATCTCAGTAGAGATGACCTAATAATAACAGTCTCGAAGTCTGTCCGCCCGTCCGTACGTCCGTACGTCGCTCCGTCCACAATCAAACCGAGTGGAGACAAATAACCAATAGTGGAATGGATAGAGGTCGATGAGACATGCACAACGATATAACTTTCAAGGTCGTCCAAGGTCGAGGTCAATGTCACGAGGCTGTCAAAGTTGCGAAAATCGTCGATTTCAAATCGTATCTCCTCCCTCATTTATCAAGAGAGATCAAATGTTATTAGTGATTCAGATACTATGGACTATTATCTAGAACAACACGAGCCATTTTTTTGAAATTTGCTCTCGTTCCGATTTTATAGTTTTTATCCGCCTCGCGGTGCGCCGGAGACCTCCACACGGTCTCCCGCGCTGATTTTAACTTCACATTCAATTATGTTTCCACCTTTCGCACTGCATAAGTGACGGCACTGAAATAAAGCGAATTCGACCTGAAATTCACCTTTAATGAGGAAAATGCATCGAATGCGTTGGGTGGGTGGGTGTGGGTGCCGAGATGCCGCGGATTCTTGCAGCACGGGATGAAGCCTAGAATTGTCTCCTCGAGGGAATGCTTACTGTTGGGTCTGGGAGATTAATGTTTACATTTTTGAGGGTTCTAGAACACGCTTTACAGGTCTCTGTAAAAATTCCGGTGCAAAAGAGACGTTTTATGATTGTATAAAAAATATTTCGTCCGCCGCGTCACGGCTCGTCACGTGACACCACGCGGGAGAACAGACGTGTTGTTGAGTCACGTAAAGGTTTTGCATGTGCGCTGACGTCATCGCGCTCCTCTACTATCGACGCTGAATAAAGCGAATTCGACCTGAAATTCACCTTTCGATTATAGATGCCCCTAATTTGATTTTGCTTCTGTCGACTCTGGCAGAGATGACCGGCACTCCCATTAGAGGGTATTTTTTTAATTGTGCAATTAATCAATTAATCAATTATTGTACACCGCTCCCTCCCAATTCCGACTCCATGTGCTGCAAGGCAGCATCGTTGGGTGCCAAAGGTGCCCCAACAATGCCGTGCATTGGAGGATTTGTTATTTATTTATTTGGCATGGGGGCGGTGTACTTTGAATGTACCACTACTTGTTTTAATTATTTTTGTGGTCGGTGGGGGGTGGTTATTCTTGCTTTCTCAGTGGTGGAGTGGGGTTACTGAACAGATAAGATGAGATGTGATCTTCATATTGCAAATGCAAACATGGTGGAATTTTTTCTCCCATTTCCCCTCCTCGTATATCTTATGCTATAAGAGGGATATTTGTCTGTGTCTGTGTGTTTCGCCATTTTCTCAAAGATGGCCAAACGGATCTTTGTCAAACTTGCAGAGGTTCATCAGTGAGTGTCGGGATGTGTTTTAGGCAAAAAAAAGTTTGAAAAAACAAGTTGGATTTTTTTTTGAGATTAAAAAAACACATCGCTCTTTCGTGCCTAAGCCTTTGTAGCTATGTGAAAGGAAATGTTAAATGATGCCCGACCCAATTCCTTAGTCGAGCGAAGTGTTTTGGGCCCCCACAAAAAAGAAAGAAAGAAAGAAAAAAAACAATTTTTGATTTCTTCAAAATGCCAACAGGATTAGAAGAGCACCAGGCAATGTCAGGTACCCCTGCTCGTACCATGTATTTGTTTGATGTGAACTGGTTTTGCAACCCTCTTTTATTTTAAATTTTCCACCAAGTGGCTCGCAAACACTTGGTGACCTGCAAAACCTTAATGAATGTACTGCATATGTCTTTGCTCAAAGAAAGTCTTCTTATGACTTATAATGAGGGTGAAAGTCTTACCATCGGAGCAATCACATTCTTTGTTGGAAAATGATGGATGACAGTACTTTTTGATCATATATACATTGTTATGCTTTCTGAGATGTTAAATGTGTTCCTCGCTCGAAGATGGTTTGTAGATTCTGTGCTATTTCTGCTTTAATGGAGGGACTTGTGTTTGGATTTCTACTGTGCCGACAGTAACTATTAGGCTGTAAAAGCAGTCATTCAAATGAAGTATCTGCAAAATGCCAGCATATTGAGTGCACTTGATAGCTGGAGGTGGGTGGAACTCTAATCAACCATGATGACTTACTGTCTGCTCTATTTATATGAGGAAACTTAGGCAAAGGAGAGGCCATTTGGCCTATCACGCCTGTGCTTTATCCACAGCTCAACAAACTTAACCCATCAGTTTTTATGTCTCTGCTGACAAAGTTGCTTTCGGCATTGTTTTCGGGTTGTCTGTCCATCTGTACGTAATACGTATTTACGTACGTACGTACGTTTGTACTACTTTTCTGTTTTCTCTGCAGCGCTTATCCAATTGACGAAATTTTCACCAAAGGTGCGACTACTCATGTAGAATGTTGTAATGATAATTATGATGTCATAGGTGATGTGGTGTGGCAGCCATGTTGAAAAAAAGAAAAAAATTTGGACCTCTGTATCTCCGAAACCGCTCCATGGGAAAAATTGAAACTTGGCACATGTCAAGCACTTCCCATGGGAAATAAGTGTGATTTTTTTTTGATGATGTCAGGTGGCTTCATTATGACGTCATAATTGCATACGTCCAAAGCTTTATCCGATCAGTATGAAAAATTTTGAGGGTCATCTCGGGCTAAATTGTATGAGGTAAAAAATTGATGACATCATCGGTCACGTGGTTCAGCAGCCATTTTTTTTAATGTGGGCAGAGGTATATCTGGCGACGTCGAACAGTGCCTTCTAGTTATTTATCTTCTCTGTTACTATCTGTATTCTTATCATTAACTTAATCTAACTTGACATCTACAGGTAGGGAATTTATCCAAGATACTAGCATACAATGGCCTACGCCTTTCAAGATACCTGTGATCGTTAACATCTACACACAGTGCCAAAGACAGATTGGTCAGCCAGCTTTACATTACCATCTGAAGGAAAGCATGCTCAGAAATACAGCACCCCATGCCAGTAGTACATCAGAACAGCACTTTTTTTTTTTGGTGAACTCTGATTCGCTTGGGGATCAGTGCAGATTTGATAGCTCAATGGTGAGCATGCTAAAATAAAAGTAGATCAAGAGTGGGATTCGAACCCACACATCTAAGGGAACCTGCAAACTAAATGTCGCACCTTCAAAGGTTTTGCCATCTTGATTTGTCTTCAGCTGCTGATTATCCCATTACTGCGAAGAGCCAATTGCATTCAATTTGTGTCTGATTTTGCAATCTAGTTATTGCTGTTAGAGGCCATCTGGTGAAGGGTGGGATCATCGGTTTCCGGTTTGCATATGTATGGATCATGATCCAATAAAAGCTGCATAGGTTATTTCCAAATTATCTGATAGGATGTTGCAGAGGAAGTACATTTGCCTTTTTGCTGTCAAGCCTGGATTTGATTTCCTCGGATTGATCTGAAATTTGACCAGGATTTGTACATCAGATCACTGAATTCAGCTGCCAATTATTTTTTAGTTCAAAATTTCAACATCGGCCAAATTTCTAAAATTAGGAGATAGGGTCAGAAACTATGTATAGCATGATATCTCAAAAAGTTGTGGATGAGTTATGACAAAACTAGGTGGACGAGTTGGTTATGTGACATGAACAAGTGGATTTGATTTTGGTTCAGGTCCGGATTCAGATCCAGGCGATCAGTGGGATACAAAACGTAAACTGTTCAGCCTGGCAGAAGTATGTGCTCCACCGAGTGCCACTCTACTTTGTTCTGTTATGCCAAGTGTCGCTCTGAGTCATTTTGTCTGTCTATTTGTCTGTCAGCAGAATATCTCAAAAAGTTATTGACGGATTCGGACAAAACTCGGTGGACAGGTTGGATTTGTGATAAGGACGAATTGATTATATATTAGTGAAGATTCGGATCTGGATACGAGAATTTTAAAGTGATTTTTCACCATTGAGAGATTGGGCAAAAAACGATATGTAGCACAAGATTTCAAAACGTTGTGGACAGGTTATGACAGAACTTGATGAATGAGTTGTGCAGATGACAAGAACAAGCCAATTATATTTTGGTTAATGTCCGGATTTAGATCCGGCCTATCAATGGGATACAAAATGTTAATGTTCAGCCTGGCAGAGGTATGCACTCTACCCTGTGCCGTTCTAGTTCTTTTTGGGGTGAGGCAGTTTTATTTGACTGGGAGTGGAATAATTTTCATAATGGTATAAAGAGACATTTAATGAGCCATGTGGGGTATTACTATAAACCATTATTAGGACTCGTCCCATATTTGTGTCCTTTGTGACACCAACCTGCATCAAAGAACAGCAAGAGAGTTTCTTGGAGAACTAGATGGTATTCACAGAATACGTACCCTTCACAGTCTTGAGAAGGACCTTGTGCAAGCCAACTCTTCTGGTTTTTTTAAAGTTTATTTTTTCTTTGATCCAATATTGTGCCAGACCAGTGACTGATGATGTCACTTTTATCAAACTATATTTCCCATGGGTAGTTGATCAATTAGTTAAAGTTTTGCATTGATCGGTTAGCGGTTTCAACAATTGCAGATAATTTTTTTTTTCTTACTGACCGGAACAAGCGTTGTACTTGTTGAATTGTGACGTTATAACGAAGGCACTGACGACATCAGCATTAACATATCTTATTCCCCATGGAGAGTACATTACATTACAATGAACCATGATTCAATTTTTCCCATGGAGCGGTTTTGGAGATATAGAGGTGCAAAGTTCTTTTTTTGTTTTTTTTCCAAGATGGCACCTGTACCACGTGACCTATGACGTCATAATTATCATTATAAATTCCTGCAGGAGGAGGCGCACCTATGGTCAAAATTTTGTGTCAATTGGACCAACAGTTGCAAAGAAAAAAACATTTCATTACTCATCGAATTGAGCATTGTGCTTGTCAAATTATGACATCATAATGAAGAAAGTGATAACATCATCATTAACACCTCTTATTCCCCATGGGGAGTACTTGACAATGAGCCATGTGTAAATCTTTTCCATGGAGTGGTTTTTGAGATATAGAGGTGCAAAGTTTTTTGGTTTTTCCAAGATGACGCCTGTACCACATGACCTATGATGTCATAATTATGACCAAAAAATTCTGCAGGAGGAGGCGCACCTATTTGGAAAATTTTGTGTCGATCAGACTAATGGTTGCTGAGAAGTTGAATTTTGAAAATGCAGACACGTACTTACGCACGCACGTATGGCACATGGACGCGACCGATCGCTTAACGCCGCTTTTCGCTTTACGAGTGCAGGGGAATAAATCGGCTAGCCAGGAGACTTTTTACTTGAGCTGTAGAGCATGAGTTGACTGGTATCCAGGAAGTAATTCTTCATGGAATCCCTTATTTGGTTGTGAACATATTTTATCTGGAGCTACAAGTGATGAGCTGTATGACTTGTAGCTAATATGTTAAGTAGACATTCATGTGCGTCAAACAATTAAATATGATACCATTGAAGCCTTGACCTACAATTTATAAAAGGAGATGAAATGTGTCTTTGATATGTAAGCTGTAGAAATACTCATGTGTCGTAAAAAATTGCAATACTTGTAATGACACTTTCAGAATTGATTGTTCTCAGTATATTGTTTTCCTGGCAGGAACCAGTCGTTTGAAGCACCTTCTGCTTCGGGAAGTGGACACGATCTTTGAGTGTCGCACCTGCCGGAGCTTGTTCCGTGGGCTCCCCAACCTTGTACAGCATAAGGAGGTTTACTGCACTACTTGGGAAATGCCATCTGGTATGTGCTCAAACTGGTGACAAAAGTTTTTTTTACTTTATATAATAAACAATTGTATGCATGAGGTGTGTTGGGTTATCCTTGCCTACTGGTGGTAGGAAGGGCAGGAAGCTAAAGTACCAGCACACACATGCTCTTTTCTAAATCCATCTTAGTATCTCTAATGTCCAACAGGGAATCATCAGAGAGACCATCTAACTTGAAAACCCCTCCAAAAGGGTGATGTAGACTTAGAAGGTTGCCACAAAAGTAGATCATTTATCTCAATGTTTTCATCCATCATCATGATCACCATCATTATATAAACGCACTTCAAAAGGTTTCCATGTTCTTCGGAACATATTTTGAAGGTTTAAAGGTGTGATTTCACTTAAAGCTCAGGTCACAGCATCCTTGAGTTCCTGCGTGGTTGTGTACCATTGGCGAGAGACTTTTCCTTTCAAACACCCCTACAAAGCGTTAACACACATTGTCATATAAGGGGTTGCCTACAGCATTGCAGAACCATGTCCAACCGGTCTGCCGGTCTGCAGTCCTGCTTACCTGTATGCAAAATTGTTCAAACGTGCGATTGTAATTAATTAATCGGTGAAATTTGTATGCTAAAATCGATCGTGGAATAAAAATAGTTTTATACATATTTTTGCCTTTTCGCACCCAATTGCGGCTTTTACAAAGAACCCAGTTCAAATAATTTTGTTAGGATGTTTCATTATGCCCTTGATGAGGAGGTGCAGACAGAAAAACAAAAACACGAGGCTCCGCAAGATGTGTGGTATGTTTATTGGCACACTCCGTACAGTAGCTCGTAACCCAGGAATGGCCGTTTTTGCATCTTGTTATGCACTTATGTTCTCTGCTCACCACAGGCTATATGCCAGTGCAAAGCAACGTATACTGTTGGTGTAATAACATATACCTGTCAGAACAGCATTCTATCTGAACGTGCTCAAATCTGAACCGACGGGAGAGAAGCTTCTAAACTGGTGTCTAATTGTTACTCTTCGTGTGATACAGCAATGCCAAAAAATCGCCAAAACCAAGTACAACGAGAAAGCATCTGAAAATGCAAAGCCCATCCATGTCTGCTTTGTATTCAGACTCCTTCTTCCTCCGTATGCTAAACATGACAAAAACAGCTAAAAACTAGAGGGGGAGCACTTGGTAGAGTGCAAAACCGCCGCCAATATTGCTGGGTCACTTAAGTGAACCTGATATCCTATTAATTGTAGGTCAAAACGGATCAGACTCTACTGAACTACGATTGAATAAACTAAACTAGATCGACGTGCATGTAGAAATGCCAAAAAAATAAAATCGAATTTTTTTGAAAAAAAAGGTGCAAAATTTCTGGGTTTTTTTCTCAACAAATTTTTTTTGTTTATTTATTTAAATTTATTTTTTAAATTTTTTTGGGGGTTGGAAATCACTTAAAACATGTAGAAATGCAAAAACAAAAATTCAAATATTTTTTCGAAATGGCCGCCATAGCGGCCATATGGACTTTGGACCAAGTCCGAAATCTAATGGCATGATCCCTGGACCATACCTAATCCCCTCACCAAGTTTCGTCGAAATCCATCCAGGAGTTTTTCCGTAATACTGTTCACAAACAAACAAACAAACAAATAAACCAATGTCACCCTTAGGGTGACCCGTATCTTGCCAAAAGGTGACCACGTGTGACTTCTTTAAGGTCACACTGAGGGAACAGAGCTGCATTCCACCAGAGGGACTCCTTGAGGAATATCTGCCTACGAGAGATTCCGATGAGAATCGTTCTACAGAGTAACCATGAAAAATATGCGTTTGCCTCATAACGTCACCAAATGACGTCATAATGTCTCAAGCTTGAATATCTAGAAAGCACTCATCGAGGTGTTCAATTTGAGGTACTACACGATATGGTTCCTAAAACTTTGAAAATTTGACCTTGGGGTCAAATATGTTTGACCTTCGGCGCTAACCATGAAGGTCAAGGCCAATCGCCACCAAAAATTAATCAGCTGAGCGCCAGACCATGAACTATATTCCCATGAAGTTTGAAGACGATCGATCAAAATTACTCAAAAAATAAGGGTTTCGTCGACTTCCCTGATTTGCGACAAAGTGACCTTGACCTTTGACCTTGACCTTCAAAATTTTATGCGCTGAAAGGGACCTCTATGGCCTCTGATATGCGAAGTTACAAAAATTTCCAATGATAACTGTGCTCTGCAGAGTGATTTATACGTGATTACAGACAAAAAAAAAAAACAAACAACAAAAAAAAAAACACATGAACGTCAAGGCCAATCGCCACCAAAAATTAATCAGCTGAGCGCCAGACCATGAACTATATTCCCATGAAGTTTGAAGACGATCCGATCAAAATTACTCAAAAATAAGGGTTTTGTCGATTCCCCTGATTTGCGACAGTGACCTTGACCTTTCACCTTGACCTTCAAAATTTTATGGCCTGAAAGGGACCTCCATAGGCCTCTGATATGCGAAGTTACAAAATTTCCAATGAAAACTTGGTCTGCAGAATTTTTTTTTCGTGATTACAGACAAACAAAAAACAAAAAAAAAACAAAAAAAAAAACATACAGACTGACTAATATATCTTGCAAAAACTTCGTTTTGGCAAGATACAAAACAGACAGACAGGGGTGAAAACAGTAACCTCCGTCCATCTTCGATGGCGAGGTTAACAAACAAACAGAAAGGGGTGAAAACAGTAACCTCCGATCTTCGATGGCGGAGGTTAAAAACACGAGAAGGGCGCTTGGTAGAGTGCATAACTTCAAAACGCAATGCCTGATCCAATCGAACGTATCATGCCCAATGAATGTTTGAGATATCGTGCTATATACCGTTTTTGGCCCCATCTCTCAATGGTGAAGAATCACTTTAAAAATAAAAAAAATTTCTCGTATCCAGATCTGGATTCCGATCTTCACCAAAATCGAACCAATTCGTCCTCGTCACACACCCAACCTGTTCATCAAGTTTTGTCCGAATCCGTGCACAACTTCTTGAAGTATCCTTCACACAAACAAACAGACAAACAAATGAGAATATCACTTGGAAAAACGGAGCAGTACTTAGAAGAGCGCATACCTCCGCCTGGCTGAACAGTTTACGTTTTGTATCCCACTGATAGGTCGGATCCAAGTCCGGACCTGAACCAAAATAGAATGGGCTTGTTCTTGTCTCAAAACCAACTCATCGACTGCGTTTGGTCACGAGTCGTCCGCAACTTTTTGAGATATCATGCAAAGTTTTTTGGCCCAATCTCTAAATGGTGAAGAATTCCAAAAAAATTCTCGTATCCGGATCCAGATTTTTCATTAAAATTGAATCAATTTGTCCTTGTCACACACCCAACCTGTCCACAAAGTTTCGGTGGAATCCATCCATAACCTTTTGAGATATTGTT
>CM068954.1:109967718-109979774 GCA_035128595.1 Eptatretus atami | reverse complement strand
TGAGCAAAATGTTTGTTTGTTTGTTTGTGACCCTACTCCTCTGAGCTCCAAAGTAAAGGTTAATCGCCACAAAACTTTATAGGATCACATTATTTACCACGGTGCACCTAAATAGGGGTTTTAAACTGTCTTTTTCTCCCAATTAATAAATTATAAACACACGACCTGCCACCTGCCGCCATCTCAGCAATGGAAGATCCATAAATACAATGCTTCATAAAAAGCCCATTTTCTTTCTTATTTCAACCCGGATACCAATATATTTGCTGAGGTGGGAACCTCTGATTGTAAAATATAGTATCAAATGTGAGAAATAACTGTCAATTAAGACCTTACGATGGTCGGTAAAATTGGCGGAGGAGGAGTCACATGACCTCTCAAATGTGCGAATCGTTCAAAGACCGAACATAGAACAAATACAATCCACACATCGATTTAAAGGTAATTTTACTGCTCATCTAAAGACGTAACTCTCAAGGGTGAAAGAAGAGTTTGGAGAAAAAAAGGTTGCCATCTCAGCTAACTTCACCAAATAGACATTCATCATATAGTTTTAAAGAACCAAGTTAACATTGTGATTTGATTTTGGATCGTAAATTGATCGTAGACGTTTGACCTCAAATGAGCCAATTTTTTTTTGGAGTGTGTGTTGTTGGTAGAAACAGGAATTCAGTGTAAAAATTCATTGACGAAATATCGTAGTAGGTGGAGCCAGTAACCTTGGCAACCATTAATTTTTTCTGATTTTCAAATGGTTTCTGGTCACGATCACAGAACTATTCAATCAAAGGTGAGATGCATTTCATTTCTTACAATATTATCCATATCTCCGACCTCTTAACGATGTGTTATCTAAGGGGCCATTCAAAAATGACGTACATAATGCGTGGGGGGTTGTGGTTTGGAGTTTGGTGGGGGTGGGTGTATGTGCAAACGTTATTAAGTTTTATAGTTACAGGGGGTTCGGGGGGGGGGGGTGTTTTCAGGCCCGTTATGTAACGACCTTTTTCGTTACATATTAAAATGAGCTGTAAAAGGACTTTTTGGACGTTTCTGGGTGAGCTTTCCCGTGACCTTGAATGAGGTTCCGATTGATCATTTCTCTATTAGCCATGGCTTTGCCGAGAAATATCACTGTAAGTTAGTCGATGGGAGAAAAAAAAAGTGACGCCACCTCCATGAGAAGAGGAAGAGGCTGTGACAGTAAAATAGGTTGTTCATCTCTAAATATAAAACCGAAAATGTTTTTTCGTTTGTGACCTCACTGCTTTGAGCTCCCAAAGTGAATTCATCACAAAACTTTCTACGATCAGATTTTTAACTACGATGCACCTAAAAAGGTGGTTTCAACGGTTATGAGGAGGTCATTTGGCACATTAATGCCGTGTTGCACTCCAGAATTAATTTATTTACTAACAAGAGGTAATTTCTTTACTACAGCTTCACTACTTTACACCCTGTATGGCCCGTAGACCTCATGAGACTCTTTACACCCCTTAGAACCCTTTAATACCCATTTAGACCCTTTTGAAACATATATATACGATCTTCGACCCTTTCCACACTTTTCAGACTTATAGACCTTTTAAGACCCGTTTGACAATTTCAGACCATTTGGACACCTCAGACTGTTTTCGCTCTTTCGCCCTGAGACCCATTTAAGACCCTTAAACCCTTTAAACACTTTAGTCCCCTTTTTGACTTTTTAAGACCCTTAAGCCACTTTAGAC
Source organism: Eptatretus atami (assembly GCA_035128595.1). NCBI lineage: Eukaryota > Metazoa > Chordata > Myxini > Myxiniformes > Myxinidae > Eptatretus > Eptatretus atami. The sequence goes on along the minus strand of CM068954.1, from coordinate 109,978,044 downwards.
CCCTCTCCATTCTTTAGAAAATCGAAAAAGATTCCCCTGAAAATCATTTTTGACAACATTTTTCATACACCATTCACGTTGCATCACAAGTTGCGATAGTGAATCGAAACTGATATCCCAAAGTGAAACTGATTTAGAAAAGTGAAACTGAAACGACTGATCTATGGATCATCGAATGGGAAACCAAAATGAAATGCTGTGAGAAATACTGAATGGAAATTGCCGAAAGCAAAGCTATGGGGAGTATAAAGAGAGGCTGCAAGTTGGGGACTGAAGAAGCGATGTGGAGAGAGATAGGTGCCTGTGGTGGTCGGTTGGCATGGAAAGAACTTTGGTAATCTTCCTTTAAGTGGCAGGCCCAAAACGTGCCAAAATTAGTTTCCCAACCAAGCTTTCATAATACCCTCACCCCCAAGTAGTACTTCGGAGGACAACAAGCATGGATTGGAAATCATCGCTGGTGGAATGGAACGAGGTTGCCAAGGTTACCAGCTCCACCTGCGATATCTGCACACTGAATATTTACACTGAATTCCCTTTTCTACCAATAACACTCATTTGAGGTGAGACATCAATGAGCCCATCAGCGACGGGTACACTGCTTGTATATATGTGTGTATGTTATATTATATATATATATTATATATATATATTTATATATATATATAGTATATATATTACACACACCACACACACACACACACACACCACACACCACACACACTTACATAATAATTGTTTTTGCCCTATCTCTCAATAGTGAAGAATCACTTAAAATTATATAATTCTTGTATCACCTACATACCGGTAATTAATTGGCCGGTATGCCTGGTGTTGGCTTAATGGTTAGGGTGGTGGACTTTGGATCCGAGGATCCTGAGTTCAAATCCCACTCGGCTGTTGAATTAATACCAGGTGGGGTTGACGCTGCCTGTCATCCTTCCGAGGTTGGCAAAATGAGTGCCAGCTTGGTGGTTATCCTGTGTCGGAGTGGCGACCTGTCCAGGATTGTGCCCAATAGCCAAGGAGACTGCTTCGGCAGCAACAATGCTCTGCACAGAGTATGGTCCCCCCCCCCCCAAAAAAAAATTGGCCGGTAAGTCTTGTAGTATTTGTGCATGTGTGTGTTGCTATTGGCTGGTTGCTATATAATCTCGTATCACCTTGGCCAGTCTCCTGGATGGGCAAAAAATTCAGAATGATTGCTTCAAAACTGAGACAAAAAATGTGTGACAAACAAACAAACAAACAGATAGACTTACAGAAAATGCTACAGGCCAACACACTTGGCTTTTTTTTTTTTGCCAAGTAACAAGTAAGATGTCATGTATGTACAATACTTGCGAAATCTATTACACAAATTTGACCTTAAAATAATTGGTGGTTGATATAAACAGTTTGCTAATGACCAAATATGGAAATTCTTTTCTAATTTCAATCAAATGGATGAAAATTGGTGATTTTAGAAATTTGGCCTCTGTTGACCTTTAAACCTCAAAAATAATTGGTTGAATTCAGTGACATGATTTGCAAATCCTTTTCAAATTTCAAGTCAGATGAAATTTGGGGATTTTTGAAATTTGCCAATGTTATTGACCTTTGACCAAGGTTGACCTTTTGACCGACTGAATCAATAGGCTTCTTGCTTCTGACCAACTCTACCAGTTTGTGAAATTTCATGAAGATCGGAGTAAAACTGTGACCTGTAGGTGATTGACATATAAACAAACAAACAGACAGACAGACAGAATGATGCACATGGCCAACTAATATACGAGTACTTCAAAAATGTTCGATTTTTGCAAGTAACAAACAAACACAAACAGATAGACAGGCTTGAAAACATAACCTCCTTCCACCTTTGGTGGCGGAAGTGAGAGTACAAAGAAACAGATGGTTTTAGGTGATCTTGACCTTTTGACCTCAAAAGCAATAGGCTCCAGTGACTCAATATGCAAACCCTGTTCAAATTTCAATTCAATCGGATGAAAATTGACGATTTTATGCAACCTTGACTTTTGACCTTTTGATCTAAAAAAAAAAAAACAATTGCCTTTTAGCTTTTGATTGGTGAACCAAGTCAGTGAACCAATATACAAATTCGTAAAATATCAGGTCAATTAGATGAAAATTGACGATTTTATGTGATGCTGACCTTTGACCTTTTGATCAAATTATTCAATTGTCTTCTTCATAATAAAGCTGTGTTGAAAAATTGATGACAAAGCTCAAATGGTAAATTTCAATTTCAGGTCAATTGGATGAAAATTGATGATTTTAGGTGATGCTGGCCTTTGCCCTTTTGACAAAATTATAATTTTTCTTCTCCATATTTTCATAATAAAGCTTTGTTGAAAATTTGATGACAAAAGCTCAATTGGTTAAAAAAAGTTACAGCCTGGACACACCACACACACCACACACACACACACACACACACACCCACACACACACACACACACGATTGCAAAACCCCGTCTCCTGTTGCATGGTGGACGGACTAATTATAGGTTATTGGAAAAAAATGCACGTATTCTTGGCATTAAGCCTCAAATATTCAAGGGCATCTCATACACACATGAAAATGACCTTCATTGCTCACTCTGGGATTTTCAAAAAGTCAAAAAAGCAAGAGTTGAACTTCTCATCGGAGATAAAGGTTGCTGGTAAGATTTGATCATGCTTACATAGTCATCTGTATTGATTATTTTAAAGTATCGGTGTGCACCGAATCAAATAGTAAAAAAAATTATCCACTCATAATCAAAACCTTTTTCCTGGAAATTTTGTGTGAAATAAATCTCGTGCAAAAACAAAAACAAACAAAAAAAAAATTGGAATTTTAAGCAACACTAAAAAAAGATTCTGTGCAAATACTTAAAGGGTGTAGACAAGTGTACGTCTTCCCGGTAATTTGTTGTCTCTCATGGCCTGTGAACTAGTATGTAATAAATATACAGATCCACCACTTTGTGGTAACCCTGTTCTCTGTTGCAACATCCTATCTGTAAAGCACCAGGCCAGTTTGTATTCGGTTTATTTTATTTTTCAGGAATCAAGCGCAGTATAGACAACTCAAAGATTCCAAACCTATCAATCTGTTCTTATCACTGCAATAAATAAGTCAGTGTAAATAGTTGCAATGAGTAGACAATTAGATTCACACTCTAGTTTAAAGCATTTGGAGGCACCTACTGTATATATGTTTGCATGAGAGGAGAGTTGGGATCGGGTATTGACGAAATTTTTTTTTTTAAAATAAAAGTATGAGAAAGGGGTAAGGGGATGGAGATATGTAGATAGATAGACAGGAGAAATAAAGATAGATAGATAGATAGACAAACATACGTCGGTAGATAGAGACAGATAGATAGATGGACAAAAGGAAAGATGAAGTGTTTGGAGAAATTGAGGGATCAAACGATTGTATCAAATTCCCCTATTGTGACTTTTTGTGTGGATACTGTGAGATCTTTGCTCCACCATCCCCTCCTCCCTCCTATTTTTGCAAGCACTTTACAATTGCCTTTGAGTGATTTTGTTTTTTTTCATCATTTTTGGTTCCAGAATCAAGCTTGATACCTCAATTCCACCAGAGCGGCACTTGAATGCAATCATTGCATGCAATTTCAATCAATTTAAAACCGCTTCACATTTGTAATCATATTAAACGAAGTGACCTGATTATTTTGACAATGACCTTCAAGATTTAAAGAAAAAGACATTTCTTCATCACATATGCTTTTGCAATAATTTATAGTGTTGCCTCATTGTTCCTTATGTATAGCATTAAATTATTAAGCAATGTACTCTTGTTTTGCAACAGTCACAGAATCTTTGCAAAAGCTGGATGGGAAAAGCGAGGCTGTTCAACGTATTCTAGAAGTCGTGTACCCTCAACATGATGCTTCAGATTTCATTGTGCGCCTTGAACCTGTTGACAACAATCCCAATGCAGTCTTCCAGAATGTTGAGCTTCCTTTAACTGTGAGTGATGTGGTTTCGTCAGTGTCAACCAAATTATTGGAGAAGGCAGATCCAGTGTTATTGCCAGCAACAGTAAGAATGGAAGTGTCACAAGAAAATGCACCCGTTGAATGCCCTCCGTCTGCATCCACAGTCAATCGCATGTGTAGTATTTGCAACAAGGTGTTTGCATCTAGGAAAAGTGCCCGTCGTCACATCAAAGTCATTCATCGAAAGGCTCCTGAGGATGTAAGCAAGTTTATAGGGATACACCTTAGTGAAAATGAAGAGGAGGTGGTTGCAGACATACCCACCACAATACCTGTTGAAAATTCACTGCCACAACCAATGCAGGTCTCTCCATCTCATCGCATTGTGGACATCCAGTCATTCTGGGCTGCCTCGAATGCACCAAAACCAACTGGTAACAGGTCTTGTGTGCTTTGTTGTAAAGTATTCGCCACCAGAGCCAATGAAGAACGCCATTTTGCTGAGGTGCACCGTGGTGTACGACATGACCTTCCAACAGCCACTCTAATCGATGCACCTCCAATGGGTATGTGCGACAATGAAAATGATAATAATGAGGTTGAGTTGATGGATTGCGAGCCAGTCGATTTGAGTTTGCCAACAACTGCCGACAAAGCAAATCCAGAGGAGACTTCCAACATGACTTCTGCAATGATGGATTCACATGCAGGAGGTGCTGTAGAGATGGACACCAAAACAAGCAGGTCAGTTTCTTGGACTCCTGCGACTCCCTCATCTGGCTGTGAATTGCTCTTGAAACCAAAATCTGATTCTTTCCTTCCTGAAGCAACACCAGACACTGACTTGGCAGCAGATAGCATTAATATGGCCAAAGGAGAAATGCCTGTGGAAGAGGTTGGCAACAAAATGATGCTGAAAGATGATTGTGTCAGTACTCCTACCTTTGAATCTGGAAAGGAAAAAGAATCATCGTTGGAGCATAAAGATATTGATGTTAATTGCAATGAAGAGGAGAACTGTGTGAAGGAGAAAAGTTGTGGTGGAGACATCTTTCAGGGTATGGAGGATGAAAATGTTTCTCCGATCTTTGACCTCACATCCCGCCGGTGCCTTCATTGCCAGCGACAGTATTCTTCATTGCAGACACTCAAACGACACCTGCAGTTGATACATCGCCTTAGAATTGGGCCTATCAATGATAAATCATCTTCTTCACCTTCCTCTTCATCTTCAGACGACGACGATGGTAATGATGCCTCATTTCCAACAAGGCGAAAATTGAAACCAGAAGGAGTCTTGCCAGTGTCTGAACCAACGCAAGAACTGAAAAGTTGTGACATAAAAAATAAATCTCCTGATTCTTCCTCATCTTCGACAACTTCCTCATCATCGTCATCATCATCGTCATCATCATCATCTTCAACTTGTTCAGACAAAGAAATGTATGAGGACAAAAGTCAAAATCACTGTTGCGAAAGTTTTGAATCGGAGAAAGGTTTGTCAGGAGGTACTTGCATAAGATCAAGACGACAGGCCTCCATAAATATCGAAAGTCAACCATCGTGTCAACCAAAACTTTCACTTGGTTTTGATTTGAAACACCTCTTCTGCAAGCTATGCAAACGAAACTTCACATCACGCTCTAACCTAATGCGCCACATCGAACTGCATTCTGACCGCGACACTGATGGCGGTATCTTTGTGAAATTCTACCGATGTCCATTGTGTTCGTACGAGACGCGCCGTAAACGAGATGTGGTACGGCATATCACAATGGTCCACAAGAAGAGTGCACGTGAGCTCACTCGAATTACTGGTGCACTTGAAAACCGCGTAGTTAAAAAGCCAATAGATGCTTTCCTGAACCGAGATGTACGTCGCCGTAGAACTGAACGTTCACCTGATGACCGTGGAGACCTCGGCTTGTCATCAGTCAATGAGGTATCTAGTGCCATCAGTTCCACAGCTGTTTCCTCTCCTGCATCTTTGGACCAAGGCAAGGCAGTTCTTGGAGCGGAATCGCTCTTAAATACCAAAAAGATATCCACCGTAGTCAAATCCATGATCGTTTCTAAGGACAAGACAGAGGGTACTTCTCAGAGGGTTGGCAGGATGACAGTCAGTCTTCACAAGTGTAGTGTATGTGGTAAGGCTTTTGCTAAAAAGACTTATTTGGAACACCATCGAAAGACACACCGAGCTGGTTCCACTGGACTGGCTCTGACATCATCTTCCGTGATATCTCAACCCCTTGCTGTATTGCCTGGCCCTGCTCCAGCACACCAGACACGTTCTAAAACATTGCACAGTGGCAAGCGATGTGCAGCTTGCTAGGTTTGTGGATTAATGCCACTTTGATGTTTATCTTCTGAGGTCCATCCCATGGATCTGGATCTGCCAAGGTGAATGATCTGTCACAACATCGTCCTGGTGAATGAAATGGTTTCTTCATAATCCCTGGCCCTTAATATCAGAAGATGAAAGCATTCCTAATTCCCTAATTGTTAAGCAAAGTGTTCCATGCTCTTCTTAAAACAATGGAATTGCTGTTATTGTAGACTTGTTAAAATGAACACTACTTTTGATGAATTGTTTTCTTTATTTATATATTTATATTGATATATTATATTATTCCAGTCTTTGGCTAAAAAAAAATTTAAAAAAATTGGAATAAATAACTCCTTGATTAATTGAAATAAGTTTGTGTTTCAATGAAATGTAGATTGTTTTGTATGGTTGGTGTATCTGAATTGACAGTAGTGTAGATATTACATAGTTTAAATGTATTATTATCGATAATAAATGCAAAAAAGATTTGCTGGCCATAACAGACATGTATGCTTTTTCTTTAGCATAAACATGATTCATACACTGGTTTATCCCATCTCATCTGTGACCTGGTACACTGAAATCTGTGGCAAAATGGTTGCGGTCAATCAGCCTGTTTTCTCAACATGGAAGGCTAACATGACTGAGGGAAACTTTAGTTCACAATAAGTCCTTAGGTAAACCAGAAAAGATCATCTTGTGAATCACAAGGTCAAACTCTCCAACTAGTCTCCCCCCCCCCACCCCCCTCACACCTCACCGTCCTTTTGGCCCCTTGTTATGTCCATCTTTTGTAGATGTTCACCCTCCACCTCTCACTCACCTCAAACGGCTTCACCTTGGACTCTACTCGAGAGAGCCAAGAATGTCGCCTCAGCATTTTCCTCGAAATTTCATATACCCAATCTACAGTATCTCTCTCTGTCCCCACATTACCCTCTCATACCCACTGCTTTTGTGATTCTTGTCTTTTATACCCGAGAAGGTAGAGAAAGTTCTATCGAGCCTCGACTCTTCATCCTCGAGCAGCCTAGATGGTGCCCATGTTCTCCAATGCTGCTCTTGCTTCTCCTTTGTCTGCTCTCTTCAAACTGTCCTCCGTTGGCCGCCTTCCATATACCCGTAAGTCCATTAACATCACCTTTATTCACGACAAGGGTGCAAAAACAGAAAATCTCAAACAGAAACCAGTAATCTTACTTTCAATTTAAAGCAAGTAATGGAATCGATCATCGTTGCAGACGTTGCCTTTCCCGTTTATAAACAGCCTGATCTCGACTATCAATTTGGATTCAGACCCGGTCCATCAACTATGGACATGCCACTTCTCTCTCAACAATGGATGGAGGCCTTAAATCTAGCAAGTTGTCAGGGCCATTTTGGACATATATCTCAGGCATTTGAAACGGTCTATCATACTACTTTGCTTTCCAAACTCATTGCCTGTGATATACAAAGCCGCATTCATACCTGACTTCCTCACTTACTCCAATGTCGCAGTCATTGTTGTCAATGGAAAGCTCTCCTGTCCTCTCCCCAGTGTAGACTGGAGTGCCCCTATGGCAGTGTTTTGTCCCAGTTTTATATATTGCATCCCATAACAGTCAAAACTGCGCGATCTGTGAGCAGTAATGTCCGTCTGCTACCCGAAAACATTACCTCTACTTTGCTGCCCGACCAACCAGGAGGTGGGGTTGCAGTCACGCGTGACTTTAATCCAAACAAGGCCCTTCTGACCCGATAAATGCATCAATGATTATGTGGTGTGTCGTCCTGATGAGCTTATAACAAGGGTGAAACCATTGTCGGCAACTCCACTGTCCTTTACTTGTGACCTTTAAATCCTCGGTCTTTAAAATAGACTCGAGTGTGCGCTGCTGAAGCTATCCAGACAGGAAGTGAAGTGGTATGCATGTGCTCATGGCGTTTAATGCCACTATGTATTTATTGGGTTGGAAGGGCCTTGTTTGGAATATATATATATATATATACATATATATATAAGCCTGGTGTTGGTACAGTGGTTAGGGCAGCGGCTTGGGATCCAAAAGGTCCTGAGTTCAAGCCCCGTTGGGCCACTGAATTAATACACCAGGGGGTTGACTCAACCTGTCATCCTTCAGAGGTCGGCGAAATGAGTACCAGTATACTGGGCCGGTGTATACCCTGGTTAAAATAGGTGTAGCATATCCCTGTGTCGTAAGAGGCGACCAGGGTTGCGTCAGGAAAGGCATCCGGCGTAAATAAGAGAGAGATCGCCCGGCGTGCGAGTGACCGCGTTAACTAATAACGGCCGCTCGCCCACCGAACGGACAATTCAGTCGTGACTTTCTGGAACAATGCCAGAAACCAGTCACGGGTGGGTTTTTAATCCACCACGGCCCAGTCCGTATCTACCGCGCACGACAGGGTCAATCGCCGAATATCGATATACCTAAGTATTCGCGCGGGTAACCTACCGAGGGACCGTACCTCGGCGAAGGCCTGTTTGGCCACGAACCGCTTAAGCGGTTCGTTCCGTTCTGGGATAGCCGAGCTGGTATTATCGCCAGACTTCGCCGGACCCGATTCTATTATCGGTATTCAAAAACCAACTAGTACTCCGAAAAACAATACGGCGTTCAATGGGGGAAAACGACACGACGAACGGGGTACATTTAAATAAGCACATTTATTATACAGCACATATACAAACAATCATGCAGTCATGCAGGTAAGCAATGATGGAAAACACGCATGCAGTTGTTTGTTGAAGACTGCGGGACGGGGACAAAGACACGGGCAAGGCGAAAAAACTACAATGCTCATTGTTTATCATTAATGTACACTTAAGCAGGTTTTACTTATGGGACTCTGCGCCACAACATGCATTCAAAAGAAAAGCAAAGAAAAGACCCCTCACAGACAAGGGAGTCAGACTGGACCTCTTGGGTCTTTATGGCGTGGGACTTGGCAGACCGAAAGAGTCCCACGAGACCGTTGCGGGTTACCTGCACCCTCGTGGTGCCTTGGTGGGGCGAGTCGCGATGTCCCGTCCCCACGGCAGTTAGCGTGGCCGCGGTTGCGCCCAGGCCTTGCCAAGTGGCAGGCGAGCTCTCTCCGGCTCTCCCCACACGCACGCGCAGGTTCGCGTGACACAGCAGGGCTGCGCCTCCAGCCCGCGTCTCCCCGCGACGCGCGGACCTCCACCGACCGACGCTCCAAGTTCCTGACTCGGACACGAGCCCAGATCTTCACGCAGCTCCTTGGCGCGATTCTCCTCCGCACAAGCAGCAACCACACCAGCAAAGACCGCAACCCAGCAGCAACTCCCGAGAGAGATTCAGCGACGACCGAGAGAGCTTCAGCCACGACAGCAAGAGAGCGGCAGCAACGACAGCGAGAGAGCGGCAGCAACCCCAGAGAGAGAGAACGAACGCTCAGCGCGCTTTTTATTACCACGCCCCGCCCCTCCGCTCTCGCCCCCCTCCTTCCAGAACTGCGGGAATCTTCCCGAACGAAGCGTTTGCCGCCAAATCGGGGACGCTCCCTCGCCGCTGTATTTGTCTTCTTCCACACGCCGGGTGGAATTCACCGTGGAGGCGCCATTCGTCCGGGGGAGGGGGAACGGGGGCTGCCTGCTTTCCCTCGACGAAGGCCAGGCCTCTAGCAACCGTGTGCCGAGGTGGAAACGCGGTGGTGTGGTTATGAGGGTTGTGGTTAAGGTGGTTGTGTGAAGCGGTTGGTCCAAAATAACGATAGCAAATAACGGCTAATTCAAAGATCACAGCCCTGTCCACACGGATAATACCCATTAAACAACGGTGGGGAAATCTAACTGAACACGGACTTATCGGCATAACTAACTAAGGACCTATATGGTGTTCTGCGAATTTCCACAGCCGTAACAATATATATATATAATATATATATATATATATATATATATCATACGAGGGGCAGTCAATAAGTAACCTTAAAATGGTGATATAAATTTGAGAATGTAATGTGTGTAGTTGTAGACAACATGTTATATCTATGGGTAAGAGTCATGCTTTGCCT
>CM068954.1:109953079-109963585 GCA_035128595.1 Eptatretus atami | reverse complement strand
ACATGTGCCAAATGACTATGCGGATCATACGGATGATCTGCTGTGGCGACCCCTAACGGGAGCAGCCGAAAGAAGAAGAAGATATACATAATATAATATATAATATATATATATTATATATAATATATATATTTGTTACGAATTTACGCCCGCCGGCGTGCGAGTGACCGCGTTAACTAAACGGCCGCTCGCCCACCGAACGGACAATTCAGTCGTGACTTTCTGGAACAATGCCAGAACCAGTCACGGGTGGGTTTTTAATCCCACCACGGCCCAGTCCGTATTCTACCCGCGCACGACAGGGTCAATCGCCGAATATCGATATACCTAAGTATTCGCGCGGTAACCTACCGAGGACCGATCTCTCTCTGCCTGTTTTAGATCTAGCAACATTGAACATATGACGTCAGTCGAGCAGTTCCAAGATGGTGGCTCCCTGAGAAGCGTGCACCAGGGAGGAGCAACGTTCTGTCATCCGTTTATTGGAAAGTGAGGGTGTGAATCCCAGTGAAATCCACCGCAAAATGAAAATGCAATAAAGTGACGCATGTTCATCGCTGCAGCAGGTGTACGACTGGGACAGGAAGTTTAAAAGTGGAGTGTCCAGTGTGGCAGACCCTGCTCGCTCGGGCCGGCCCTCACACAGCCGACACACCAGAATTGGTTGCAGGAGTTGAGCGCGTGCTAAGGGAAAACCGTCGCATTATGCTGGACGAAGTGGTCTCCGAATTGAACATTAGCCATGGTTCAGCACACCATATCATTCACAACGTGCTGGTGTTCTGCAAAGTGTCTGCAAGGTGGGTGCCTGGACAACTCACACTCGAACTGAAAGACCTCAACTTTTTGAAAGGGGGTGTAGACTTTCTCTCGGCACTGTAGGTACTTACATGTATATATTAATGGACTCGGTCTCCCTGATGGGTGAGACAGTCGCATAATTATCTTGCATGATGCCAAGCAGAGGTGAAACTGTGCATGTGCGGATAATCTGCCAGAATACAGTTGTGTTTTATTAATTTAACTGTGGGGCTGTTTCAGAATGCGTGGTTAGCCTAATGGGGGATTTTGTGACGCTGGAGGATGAAATAGTCTCAAAATACACAGCACTTGTTTTAATAGCAACTCAGGTTTAATAAATAATGGGGATGGGGATGTGGGAAGTGAAAATGCAATTAAAGAATACTGAGACGACCGAACAGCATGCTAAACTGATGGTAACAGTTTCCACAGCTATTCTTAACGCTTAGCTTAACACAGGCAGACTCAGTCAGGACCATTGGATGGAAGAGAATGAGACTGTGCATAGGTATGTGCGTGCGTGTCTTCTCTGAAGAGCCGAGAGGCGTGATGCAGGCACAGCCTCGAATGCCTCTCCCAGTCTAGTATTGTCCTTGTGTCTCCGCACTGGCTGTCCATGTTGTGCCGATTGACTATGTACTCGCTCTCTGGGGGTGGGGTCTTGGCTGTGTGGCTCAGTGGTCCTGGCTGAGTGACTAACTCTCTGAAAGGTCTCGGGCAGTGAGTGACCGATAGCTGGGCACTCTTGGCTGTGAATTGCTGGCTGGGTGTCCACACTCTGCAGGTCCCAGGCAGAGAGTCTCTGTGTGGCTGAGTATCCCGGCTATGAGTGAGCGCAAGAGGCTATCTCCTGCCTTGTATAAGCAGCCTTCTGGTTTCCTGGTCTTACGCAAGCACTCTCGGTGTCCGGGCTGTGCGAGGTAGCACACGTGGCCATGCCATGACATGTTTGTAAAGACTGTGTTCGAGGCTTGACATAGCACACATGTGCCCTCCCTTTTGAGGTGTGATGAAAGGACAACAGAGTGATTTAAGATGCACATGGATGGAAGATGGGAAAAAGAGACAGACACGAGGCCGAGGCTGAATGGAAAACTAACTCGACATCTGATTCTGGTCGATGATAATTGGTGTTTGCAAACACTTATGCTGACACTCATTCAGACAGAACTAATGAAAAATTACCCCATTTTAGATTTTGATGTTCCACACTCTTTACAGAGCGTTGGTGCTGCCGAAGCAGTTTCTTGGCAAGGGTTATACTGGGTGGTTATGATCCAAAACATACTTCCAATATAGTAAAACTGTATTTGGAGAACAAGGTTACAGCTAGTGTTCTCCAAGTGTTAGAATGGCCACGCTAATGTCCGGACATGAATCCCATCAAGGCAATATGCGTTACCTGGAAACAGAGAAGAACGAGAGGAACCCAACAAACCTTACCGAACTGGAATGTACTACAGGATATTTGACAAATGATTCATGTAAGAGTGCTTCAGTCATAAGCAGGAAGCATGAGGGGGGGGGGCACGGGTATTGCCCCTATTTTTATTTCTGTGTAGATGCTGAGAGTGACAAGCAGCTGGTCGCGCGTGGCAATGGAAGAAGTGCCGCTCAAGTGGAGCAGGAGGCTCAAGAGAAGCAATGGCTGCGGAGAGTACAAACAAGGCAGGGGAGGGATGGCTTGCAACCTCATTTTGACACCTGAGGTTTTGAAATTGCTTGAACAGCTTTGAAGGAACATGGTTGAGGTGGTCCCTCTGGAGGGGGACAAGTTCCTCAGGTGGTCACTCCTAGACACCTATGAGATGGGTGGCTGTGAAAACCATTTGGGGGAGATGTGGCTGAGCTGTGCCTTGGTAGCGGTACCTCGGAGGACCTGAGGAGGGAACCGCCCAGGTCAGTGGCTCAGCAGCCTCTCCCTGAGGCTCTAGGGCAGCCCAGCACGTGATGACATATTGTGCTGTACAGATCAATGAATGCGGGTTATCACGAGGACCGGTTGCAGAGACTGCCAATGGATGACCAACCGGAGTATCTGTGGAACCTTGTGTTGCTAAATTGAAAGCATGGTTGGGTAAGGCCCAGTTGGGTCTGCATAACCTTCCACAGATAACCCCGGCTGAGATTGAATGTGCCCTTAGTTTGGGACAAAGGCTCTGGGATTGATTGGCTTTGAGAACCAGAATAACAATGGCTGCAACAGGTACTGTTGAGCATTGAACAACCTTCCCAGTGGAATTTGGATCAAAATGGATATAATATGTACCTTTTCCCACTGCCAGGACTCGTCATGCTTTGCTTTCAGCGAATGCAGGTGAGTCAGGGAATTGGACTGGGTGGCAGACAAGGGTGGCCATGAGAGACAACATGTAAACCAAGTGGAAATGGTTAAAATGTGCCGAAATATAATGTCTGGAAATGGAATAATGAATATCATCTGTGTGTTTTTGTTTTGTGTGTGTGTGTGGACCATGGCATAGGAAGAACATGCCTACCCCTGTATGGCAGGATTAAAAGTAATGATGGCAGCCGAGGAGAGAATTCTTAGCCCGCGCTCGCAAAGCGAAAAGCCCGGTTAAGCAATAGATCACGTACATGTCTGCATTTTGTTAAGAGCGTCCATCAAAAACCGTTCAACGGAGGAAATTTAAACTTTACCACATGTTACATGACCATTTGATATATTGTATGTGGAGGTGTTTTGAATGCAGAGGGTGGTGAAAGCTCTTGAGGAGAGAGAGATGTAGAGCTCCGCCATGACTTGCCCCCCTTTGGTGCTAGCCATGATTGCAAAGGGATCTGTTGGAGGAAGGGCAAAAAAGCAGGTTTGGCTGGCCACGTGGCAAGGAAAAACCCCTGGCAGCCATGGAAAAGCCAGTAATGGTTATTTTGGTAACACTTTCTCACGGCAAAGATGTAGCACAGAGGCTGCCTTAGTGTTGAAGGTGGAATGGATGGGGAGCATTATTGATCTCGAGTTGGGACTTTGTTGTTGCTCTGCCGGCACACCTCACTACCACATTCAACCACCTCATTTTAGGATCCCTTGGCTTGCAAGTTATCAAATCATGAGTAAATATAATTAAAGGATCTCACAGGTAATAAAGAAATGGAATCGTCTCGTTTATTGTGAGAGGTGCAATGAAAGGTTTGACTCAGTCATGTGAGCCTCCATATATGCAAGGAAGGACATGGAGCCCATGTAATTTGGTTAGAGTAGATGTAAATTGGGATTTGAGCTCACCTAACCATCTGGAGCAGATGAAATCTACTGGAGGATGTGTTTAATTGGATTGGGATTGTTTGGAAGATGTTGAATTGTGGTTAAGATCGGCCTGTGAGGTTTTGTCTTTGTAGTCCAGGGGCCCAGGCCAGAAATTCCACTTGTCGGTAGCCATCCTAAGGAAACCAATCCTAGTTATGATTTTTGAATTGGTTTATATATATAGATCATATTTTGATGTGATAACCATTGCAGACTGGCAGCTTATTGGTAGTTATCATCTCTGGGATGTACCCACCTCCGCATAATGAAAGCGAAAAGGCAAACTCAGAAAACATTCACTAATGATGCAATTGCTGTTTCCACATGGGGCTAGAATGAACTGCAAACCACAAATACATGTCTGAAATGCTTTATTTATACCATCCGAATAATCCTTTCTGTCATTCCTGAAGGCAGAATTTGTTTTATGGCAGAAAGGGGCGAACAATAGGGCCTATCAAAATGTTGCTGATTAGTGATTTTCAGTACATTTTAATTTATAATATTGTCATACAAGTTCCCTGGGTAGTGCTACTGAACCGCAGTAGCCTACAACATGCACATGTTGTATGAGGAAAACATTCATGAACATTTTACAAGTTTTTACCACAGTTAAAGGAATTGCCCTTCCCCTACCCTAGTTCCAATAAGCGTCCAAAATGTGAAATTTACGGTTAACCCAAATTTCACCACGCTACTGTGGCATGTTTATGTACTATGTTTTACTCATGCATATTTGTAGCCATGAATGTCCTTGTGATTGTGCCAAAACATTCACACCATGGATCAGTAGTCTAGTCTTCATCACTGTTATCAGCATCAGAGTCCTCGAGGTCTACAACCTCTTCCTCGACATCAGCGGGCTGGTTGCTGCAGGTTCGCAACTTGCACATGTCAGTGCACTTCAGGCTATTGGCAAGGCACGTGCAGTCTGGGAGTTTGCACGACCGTCCACACTTGCAGGAAAGCAGTTGCAACACTGCATCCGGTGCTGGAGAACCCTGCATCCACTCGATGGCCAGCTTCCCGTCATCATCAGTGGTCCATCCACAACCCTTGGGACTTGGAACATAGGGTTGGCATTGCAGACAGCGCCTCCAAATAGCAGCCTGGTAGTTTGCACGGAGGACGTGCATAAAGAGCAGTCTTCACATGGTGGAAGCTGACTGGACTCTATCTCTCCCCGTCTGGCACAGAAGAGTTGATGTCGGAGTTCATTGACTTTCGTGGTGTTGGTAGACGGCACGTACATTGGCAGGTGACCTCTTGCAGCTTCTGAAAGAGCTCGGTGGATACTTCCCATGAATGACCGAGCTGACTGAAGGCCTCTTGGTAGGTCTTATCCGACTTCATTTGCTTCAAGGCGCCCATCTTTCCCCGGCCTGCAAAGGCACTGACTGTATCACAACCGGAGAACACGTGCAGTCCAACAGGGCACACAGACACTGTCTCCCATCAATCGAGCAAGCTTGTCAATGTCTAGGAACCATGTGCGGGTTTGCGTACCCCACTTCTGATACACGGGGCATGGGATGTCCTATTGAAGGCAAGACACAGCACGAGGACATCTGTATCTTCGGCAGTGATCACCACAGCCTTGTACCCAGCCTCTGCTGCATGCAGAGCATGCAGAAGCATTCGGGTGTCTGCTTCCTCCTGCGTGGACTTCAGCTCTGCCACTTCCTCCCAGTGGTCCTTGGTGAGCTTGTAGCAGACCTCCTCGCAGGTTACATAGAGCAACTTTTCCTTCAGTTTCTCCCTGCTTTTTGGTTCTTTCCACTCCTCTACCAGGAACTTGATTAGACCTGCCTTGTTGGAAGAGCTGCAGAGCAGTTTCCTCCACTGCTGAATGTTGTGGCCCGGTGCGATGCTCCTGAACTGGATTGCTGTGCTTGCACCTCTTTTGCATCTCTCTGCGTCTTTGATGGATGTCTCTCGGTAAACATCGAAGACAACATCAATGCGTTTACTCTGGGCTCCATCATGAAGAGCCGTTGACAGTATCGCTTCAGCCAGCTGTGAAAACGTCTTGTCATTCCTTTCATTTTCTGTACCAGGCTCATGCCATCAATGACAGTTGCTGATGGCTCTGCAATAACTTCAGTGGGAGAAACACTCTTTTCCAGCTCTCTGGCAAGGGTTGCTTTGTTCGTCTTCCGCAGAGATCCATCGCCTTTAGCAATTGACCATGGCAAGGGCCCCAGGGGGTGCGCAAAGACATCTCTCATGTGCAGATCTCGACTCTGAGCAACGAGGATCATGTGCCCAACAGGTTCCTGTCAGCCTTGAGAACAATTTCTTTGGCCTGCGTTTGCTGGTTGGTTTCTTCTGGATGTGGGTGAATGTTTTCAAGTTCCTTTTTGTCATCTTGTCATTGAACTGTGCAGTTGGTGGATTTGTCTCCAGGCATTTCTTCTTGAAATCCTGGTATGCCTCCTCTCCTACCATGCGAGCCGCGAGGAGGTCATTGGCAACATCAGGAGGAGCAACAGTAGCGGTCGACAAGCTGACAAACTGTGCTTGATCAGGACTCAGTGGATCCAGCCAGCTGTTCTCCATGAGATCCACCAAGGATTGGATGTCAGCCTCATCCCTCCGGATCCTAGGTAACTGCAGATCTGGATGGTTCAGCTGGGAGTGACTTCGACCTACCATATCCCTCAGGTGCCCAAGGTACATACTGCGGTAATCTGACGTCAGATAGTATCGCTCACAGCTCCTGGATTCAGGCTGAATCCTTTCGTTCCTCCAGGTGTCTGTGTGTCTTTGTTGACAGTCTCCCCGATCGTCTGATCCATGGGAATCTTCCGAATGGGTTTGTGGTGCCGATCTGAACCGAGAAGCCACCTTCCATGAAGTGCGCATGTACTTCGGGGTGGTCGAGCGGCAGTCGGGACATCTGTGCGTAGTAGTAGGGTAGGAATCGGGCGTAATTCAGCTTGTCATAGGCAAAGCACCATGGAATCATCTCTCGGATGGATGCTAGGTGTAACATCCAGTCCCCTTCTCTGGATGCTCGAAGGAGTGCCAGCATGATCTCCACCATGTCGACATACGACATCCAGAATGCTGAGAGATCGCCATTCCCATCCCTGAGGTAGTTGAGGTAGACTTGGAATAGCTCCATGGTGCGGACGCATGAGGTATTCTCCAGCACCTCCTTGAACGACATCTGACAGATGTTATCACAGAAGTTGCTGATGCTGGTCAGGGTTTCTTCCAGGTGGCGCAGGTCTGCAATGTGGTTCTCCTCTAGCCATGGGAGGAATCCTTTCAGCCAGCCTCATCAATGCTTCGTACAAAAGCTTGTGGAGCCTCACACCACGGTTGTACTTGGGCCTTCCATCACCCCAGCTATGGAACCCTCGGCAATCACGCCTGACTCGACGCACAAGTCCCTCAAACCGGCATCTTGGAACCTCTTTCCAATGGTCGAGAGCAGGTTGCATATGGTGTGGAATGCACCCATTCTGAGGATGATGTTCTGAACTTGTCTTCCTGCTTCCATGCTATTTCAGCAGCTTTGGCATAGAGTGCTTGGTCGAATACGCAGATGATCTTGGTCAGCTGCAGTGACTGCATGATGCTGAGTGACTGGTTCAGCACTTCATTGACAGTGGACATCTGTGTGGCAGGAGCATTGATTGTGGGCAGGTAGCCGATATTGTCCTGAATCACTGGCACTTGATCTCGGACCCGGATGTTGAATCCTGTCCAGCTGCTGACTGTTTGAGACCCTGGGTCTGACCTGCGAGCAAGAAGCCAGACATTGTTCTTTCTCCTGGCATCCTGGACTACGGCAGTAGTGTCAGCATCCACACATGGTGTGGTTGATGGTCCCACTCGCTTCCCAGCATTATATGTGGCCAGCATCAGTGGTGCAGCGCTGATACTCCTTTTCTTTGTTTTGGCAACGGTGGGAGTGACTTTTAGTGGCTGAGGTCCGATGACTTTCGCCTGGACAGCAATTCCGTTCACTCTGTGAGATGTCCCCTCTCCACTGACAGTTTCTTCAAGCCGGTCGATGTTGTCCCAAGCCAGGGTAGTGAACACACTTGGGTAGATATTCCCGGCAAAGCTACAGCACTTTCCGACAGTGCCAGCTTCTGTAGACACAGGGCTGTGTGATCTCCTCGACCTTCGAGTATGAAGTGCTGTTCCAAGCCGGTTCAGTGTACTAATCAGTTCTACGTTCCCCGTCAAGGACTTCACAGCAAACGGTAGGAGGATGTGCTTCGCTGGAATGTTCTTGCCGCCAGAAACGGCATAGACCAAGTCCTGGCCAAAGGAGCTGACAAGTCGCGTGACCCTTTGTGATGGATCTGTGCACTCCTTTTCTCCTGTCAGCATTGTTTTCAGGAGCTTGGTCCAAGATTCAGGGATGCTGCCATCACTGTGCTCCACATCTGGTGGCCATATTTGAGTGACATCTTGCTTCTTGATGTCGTCTCTCATCTTCAATGCTGCTTTGGTTATGACATCTCCAGTGTTGGCAAAGGTCACATTGTGTAACTCCACCTTCAAGGCATATGTCACTTGGCAAGCTCACTCATCGAAAGGCTGTCGGATAAAGAAGAACTTTTCCTTTGCTGTCCGGAAATATGTGCAGTGCTCCCGCAAACTCAGCTTCAACCTTACGACGAAGGTGTTTCTTCGTTGAATCTTTGACTTGACTGATACCACAGGAGTTCATGCATGTCACCAGTTTGGAAGTTAGATCTCTCAAGGGTAACACTTCGGGGTTGGGGAAGAGTTCATTTCTAATGTACCTGAAAGTTCACTGTAGGAGTGCTTCTCTGCTGCCTCATACTGTCGAGCTTGAATGTCTTCGCCTTGTTCCTCACCTTCTATGTTACGCTGATGGAATGATCCTTTGTGTACGAAAGGTAGCAAGACTTGTGGTAAGTGCCCTCTGCAGCAACAAGGTTTCTGCTCACAACAGCAAGCATCCTATTATCTAGTTTCCTGACTGCTGCTGCCCTGATTCTGTCATCAGCACGTACTAACTCGGCGCATTGCGTGAGGGGCTCCCTGGTGTTTTGACCTCTCAGATACTTGCTCGCTTTTTCGCAGAAGATACACTGTTCATCATATACCCTTGACGTGCTGGGCGCCTCTCTAGATGACCTCCTGGCAGTGTCTTTTGCGGTTTTGCCCCTGGGATCTTCTCTGACAATGATAGAGTCAAGAAGTTTCTTCATGGTGAAAATGCTGCGGCACTTGCGATGGTACTGTACTGGTGGGATTTCTCCCGGTAAGTATTTGGCCATGTTCAGGATAGGGGCATGCTTTCGTATCTCAGCAGCTCTCAGCAGAGTTCTCCAAGACTCAATGTTTTGTGGTGACACCAATTTTGCGTCTGCCTCCTCATCGGAACAGTGGATTGCACAGTCCATGCGTGCACGCTCCCGTGGCAACCTGGCGCGTTCTTCTTCACCAGTGGACTCCATTGTCAATCGGACCCAGTCACTGCAATATACAACAAGAAAGTCGGATACACTTATGACATTATAAAATACATTTACATACTTTCCAGTGTGCACAACCTGAAACATTTCTGGTGGGGCGAAAGATTATATCAAGTTTGAGCTACATTGTAATTTTCATATATTCAGCCGCAATTTGCATTTCGGGGGTAGGGGAAGGAAAAAGTCTACAACTTTGTTGAAACCAGCTGGATGGTCCTCCTTTGTGCTTCCCGCAAACCAGGTACATATGGGTAGCTGATCCATTAGGACTGTGGCACTCATATGGGACACACAACATTCCGTAAATAATGATAATAATAAATCCGCAAAATTTCACAAAATCTAGCGTGCAAATCAGCCGTAATTTGAATACCACACTAAAGCATGCGCCTCAAGATGGGAAGTATGCTTGTTGTAAGTGTGCAGATAACAAATCTGGATATCCTGAGCTGTTATTGAATGATATTACCTTCATGGGATGTGTCAATAGTCCATTGTGTGATTTTCCCCAAAACGTCAATATCTCAGAATGGTAAAATGGTAAAAATGCAAAATACATACACTAAGCTGCTCTTCTGGAACGGTTATCACATATTGAAATAATCATATAGTCCCTACCAATAACTTAGTAGCCCTAAAGTTTGGTTTCCTCAGATGGTACCGATATATGCCTGGGCCCATGGACTATTGTGCCATCTTTCTCTTCCTGCCCCCAAAACACCACTCAAGACCTGAATGAGGGGAGCGAGTTGAAAATTAGAAATGTAGACATGTGTATAATTTTTAGCTCACCTGGAACATTGTTCCGGGGAGGTTATGGGATGGTGCGTTGTCAGTCAGTCCGTTCATCCGTCTGTCCACAAATACTTTCAACTTCTTCTCTGAAACTACACACACAATTCTGATGAAACTTGACCAAAACCTTCCTCACCCATGACGTACCAACATTTGTTCACAGCATTTAAAAAA
>CM068954.1:109938207-109953069 GCA_035128595.1 Eptatretus atami | reverse complement strand
GAAATGACATACATTGAACTTTCAAGATGAAAACTTGATGAAAAAAACACATTTTCAAGATGAAACTTGACCATAACCTTCATCACCTATGTTGTACATAAGTTTGTTCATGTCATTAGAAAAATCGGGGTCTAAGGGGATGTAAGGAGGGTTGCCTCCCAAAAGAGGTATTTGCTTTCTTCTCTGAAACCACACAATTTCGATGAAACTTGACCACAACTTTCATCACCCGTGATGTACCAATGTTTGTTCACGGAATTAAAAAAAAGAAATCCATAGGTATTTACTTTCTTCTCCATTACTTATTTTGTGGGTCATCCATGCCTACCAGTGGTTCCCTGGTTAACTTATCCAGCCGCTACTAGGTGAGCACCCGATGTTTTTTATTTTTTAATGGTGTGAACAATCTTTGGTACATCACGGGTGATGAAGGTTGTAGTCAAGTTTCATCGAAATTGTGTGTGCAGCTTCTGAGAAGAAAGTAAATACCTATTTTGGGGGGCAACCCCCCATAGACCCTGATTTTTTTTTTAATGGCATGAACAAACTTTGATACATCACGGGTGATGAAGGTTGTGGTCTAGTTTCATAGAAATCGTATGTGTAGTTTCAGAGAAGAAGTTGAAAGTATTTTTGGACGGACGGACGGACAACGCACCATCCCATAAGCTCCCCGGAACTATGTTCCAGGTGAGCTAAAATCGGGGTCTGAGGTGGTCTAAAGGGGGTTGTCCCCCTAAAATATGCATTTGCTTTCTTTTCAGAAACTACACTCACTTCCAATGAAACTTGACCACAATCTTCATCACCTGTGATGTACAAAAGTTTGTTCACAATCCATATGTTTGTCCAAAAAATAAATCATAGGTTTTTACTTTCTTCTCCGTTACATATTGTGTGGGTCATCCATGCCTACCAGTGTTTCCTTGGTTATCTTATCCAGCCACTACCAGGTGAGCACCTCGGGGTATTGCCCCTATGTTTGTTATTAAATTTTGAGAGTTTCTGAAACCATGTTGGTTGAAGGGTAAGTTTAGTGAGGTAAGACGGGTTAATAACAGCTTCCACAGCTCATCTTCCACAGCTACACTTATTTAATTGTTCATACAATTCGAGAATGTGTGGCGCCATCATTTTGCCTTTCATTTGGTGACATGTAAATACAGTACAGCATGCTTGAGCTCGGGTTTTCGGTTCCGGGTGCTACAGGAAGTGACGAGTGGGGGTTTTGAGAGGTCACGTGGTGGAATCACAGGTTGACATGGATTCCGAATCCATCTTTTCCTTCCACACTAAATTGGTGACCTTGACGTGATCATACAAATGGAGGGACAAGGAGGTACAAACGACCAACCATTCGGCGGGAACAACCAAGCAGCCACGTCTTTCGCGGTCTCAAAAGCAGCTTCATCCGTGGCAACAGTTTCGATCAAGCTGCCGCCATTCTGGCCTAATGACCCACAGCTGTGTTGGTTTACACAAGTTGAACCGCAATTCGACACCCGGAGCATTACGACCGAGTTGACTCGGTTCAAATACATCGTTGGCTCCTTGTCAACAGAATATGCGACGGACGTGAGAGATATTTTACTACAACCTCCAACGACCAACCCATACATGACTGAAAGCTGCGTCATAAAGCATACGACCCCTGCCTGAGCACCGACGCTTTCAACAACACCTTACAAACGAGGATTTGGGAGATCGAAGACCTACACAGTTACTGCGTCATATGTAGCAGATTCTCGGTGACCAACATGCCACCTCCGACCAGTTGCTCCTTCGTGAGCTGTTTTTGCAGCAGTTATATCTCGCAATTCACTACCGACATCCAGCTCCTCAAAGGAATCGCGAACTCTGCGGCCGAGTCTCTCTCACGCATCGAGGTATTGGTGTTGTCTTCTACCAGCACAATGGCAGCAGTACAACGGGAGGACACGGAGCTCCACCGTCTACAGTCTGCAGCAGGTTCGCTTACATTAAGGTATCGATCCCAGGGACAAACACTACCCTCGTGTGTGACACATCGATGGGACAGTTGTGCCCTTTCGTTCCTGCATCATTCCTTCGTACAGTCTTCGACACTTTTCCCTCGCTCGCGCACCCGGATATTCGAGCAATCCAGAGATTCATCGCCACGTGCTCCGTCTGACCACACATGAAGGGTCATATTAAACACCGCCCGGAGACTTTTTTTTTTAGCAGTTGGAACTGCTGTTGAGCTCGATTCCACTGTTCAAATTTCAATTCCACTGTTTAACTTCTGAGGTTAAGAGTTTATAGAGCGAATCGCATTTTAGTTTGAAAACGTGAGCGGAAATTAAATAAAGTTGTAAACACCGCCCGGAGAAATCCGGAGACGCCTCCGAACTTTTCCAGGCAGTGTTCGTAACTTTATTTAATTTCTGAACTTCTCCGGACTTCTCTGGGTGGTGATCGTAACTTTATTTATTTTATTTTATTTCCGCTCAAGTTTTAAAACGAAAATGCGATACGCTGTACAAACTCCACCTCAAAATTTAAACAGCGGAATTGAGCTTAACGGGAGTTCCAACTGTTAAAGAAGTCTGTGGGCATCTCTGGGCGATGTTTAGTATGACTGCACATTAGCCGATGTGCGACGTTGCGCCAAGCAATGTCTTCATTGCCAAACACTCCAATATCCAATGCCATACTGTTGTACTACTTGGTAGTAATTCAACAGGGTCCATGTGGATCTTGTTGGTTCCCAACTACCTCCAAACTGGCACAGCTATTTACTGACTTATGTTGACCACTTCACCCGTTGGCCAGAGGCTACACCGATAGCTGATATCACCATAGCTCCCATCGCCAGGGCCTTTGTCCACACCTGGATCGCACGTTTGGGTGTTCTCTCAACTATCATTATGGATCGTGGTAGCCAGTTTGAATCGGCTTTATTTCACAAGCTGACTCGACTCCTGGGGACCGAACGGGTGTGAACCACTGCTTACCATCCAGCAGTGAATGGTATGGTGCAGCATTTCCACCACCAACTCCACTCTTCCCTGAAAGTGCGTGACAAGTCCATGCACTGGACGGACGTCATACCTACGGTCATACTTGGGACATGAGCTGCTCCAAAAGATGACCTTGGTTGCTCCACTGCAGAGCTAGTGTATGGTGCACCGCTTCAAATTATTCTCAGCGTCCGTTAACACCTTGCCTGATGCCAGCAAATATGCCAACTGACTTTATACAGCTACGCAGGTCCTCCAGGCGACACCACTACATACGCCTTCGGCACGCCTGGTTTATATTCCCCAGGAATTTTCTATGTGCACCCACGTATTCGTACAGTGTGATGTTGTCCGGAAACCCTTGCAGCAACCTTATGATGGACCCTACAAAGTTCTACAGCATTCCAAGAAGACCTTCATTCTTTATATTAACGGTGGTTGTGAGACGGTCTCCATAGATCGCTTGAAGCCAGCCAGCTCTTCTTGACGCAGCACCAGAGAAGACCCTTCCCCGACCGGCTGGTTGATGCCTACTGCAACAGTACCCTTCCCATAATATACGACTCGCTCTGAGCGCCAGATGCACTTCCCAGCACGATATTTATGAGAGTACATTTTGCTGTTATCCATTTTTCTTGGCTGTGACTTTTATTTATTTATTTTTACATGGACAGGTAACATCTATTTTTCTCAGCTACATGGTCGGCTCCAATCACCAATCAGTGATGATCTAATGCATGATCAAAACCTAATCACAAGCGTTTAAATATCCAAGTAACTTTTACACACCGAGGGCATGTTTAAGAGTGTGTTTAAGGCCTTGAAGCAAGCATGAGGCAAAAATGGTACAGTTAGAACTGCAGTTGTACTCTCATATACTTGCTGTCAGTTTAAGTTAAATTTAGAATCACTATACGTTACACTATTATGGTTTATGTACTGCAGTGAGGATTACCGGTAACTGAAGGAATTACAGTTCTAATTACAGTAGTCTGCAGTGAATTACTATAGTAAAGGGACGTATAAGAATTAATTGCATGGCTTATAATTGGTTTATATGGACGGGTAAATATGTATGCATTAGGACTGCTTGAATTAGCTCAAGAGGAGACAGAAGAGGATAGAGTAGGGAAGTTCCCTGATGTGCATTGAGAATCTTCAAGGATAAATGCAATCCTCTGGAGAAGGATGACAATACCAAATTTGTCTGGTGTTAGACTCTCGAAGGAATCATTTAGTTGGCTGTTGATTCAAGTGTAAGGTGACCTGGATCAACCTACGATGAGTAATGCGCTGAATCCCCTCCATCAATTAATTATCTGTGGCACTGTGATTCTGTGCAAGTGCATCTTTTCAATTGGATGTTGGAGATATGTGCGGTGTTTCACGGTGCAGGCTAATCGGCTGTTTAGATGCGCACAACTAAACGGATGTTTATCTCTCTTCGTAAATTGCTATTTAGACGGGGATTAGATGTGCACGTACAATGGTGCTTTTGTCAGCGTTTAAGGGTAAGGGGTGTTTTTGCAAGACGCTCACTAAACGCCTTTCGTAAATTCGACCATACATGTCTTTACTACTACAGGGTCCTCCAAAAGTCGTGACTGTATTTCAAACAGCAATAGAGGAAAGAATAAGTTTGTTGTGCTGAATATATAAGATGAAAATCCAATAACCCACTTTGGAGATGGTTCACAATTTATTTCTTGAAAATCACGTCCAGTAAGTTATCCCCACGGGCATCCACACAAAATTGTTGCCGCTGGACAACACACTCCATCACTGATGTCAGTGTTTCCAACTGAATGTTAAGGATTTCTCTACAAATATTGTCCTTTAGTTCCTGTAAGGCCCTGGGTTTTGTACCGTATACCCTGTCCTACAGGTAGCTCCTGAGAAATAACACTCATTGTCCTTTTCCATAATCCGACACAGTGAAGTCTTGGAAATCTTCAGTTAATGGGATCGCCGTTTACCCATTTACACTATTTCTTCGGGGAGTGCACGACATCTTCCTGGACAGCCGCAATGCTTGCTGCAGTTCTCACTGACCTCAGATGACCTGACATTTTTGCATCTGCCACTGAATTCTGAATGCTGCCACATTCTGCATTCTGGCAGAATGCTGTCACCCATCTCCTTATGGCTTTGTCTGTTTGTGCTATTCTCACACCATGTCCTCTTTGGAATTCACACTGCGAACAAACAACACTGCAACCGTTAACCATTTCGAAAGTACAGCTCCACAATCAGTGCTCTCTGCTGAAGTGTCCACTTATCCATGATAAATTTAACCCCTGAAGATGAACCTGCAACAGAAACACAAACAGTGAGTACATTGCCTTCAGCACAATTTGCAATACAAATACAGTCATGACTTTTGGTGGACCCTGTATATTTCTGAAAAAGATTTTGTCCTGCACTAACGGGGGTTAAGTCTCTGTGACTAAGCTGTACAATTAACCTAGGAAACCACAAGTCATTTGATGTCGCTGAAACTTCTTAGGTCAACTTTAGTCCAAGTCGAAAGCTTATTTTTGTATCACGTATTTTTGGACTCTTCCAATTATCGTATTGGACCATATTTTCATCATATCCACTATCTCATGCACTGCATTCCATCCCCGACTGGAATCATAGTGGAGGTGCAATACTTTGATTATGCCTGCTACAATGAAATGTTGATAAAAATCATTAAAAAAAGAAAAAACAGCTGGTTGTAAAATAAGGGTTGTTGAGCAAACATGTTTGTAGCATAAGTTTCCTGCTGGCAACTAACCAGAAGACTGATAGAATGTTGCGAGGGGAGTGGAGTTTCATTAAAAAGAGTGTGAGGCCTTATTGAGCCTGCTTGCTTGCCGCAACATGTGACGGGCAAGAATTTGGATTGGCAGTTGCTTTTTATATATCAACTGCCATATGGAGCACAATCAAAAGACCATTATATGGCTTTTTATGGTGATAAGTCCTTGGCCACCTTCAGCCAAAGGATGGCACGTAACATTTGGCTCTAAACAGTGATGACTTCCCCCAAAAAAAACATTCAGCAGTCGTCTCTGTACTGCCTGTAGTCTCAGTAATGCTTCTGGCAGTTGCAGGCAGATAAACATGCCACAAAGAAGAAGCCACCAAATTAAAACCCACTCCGTGGAAGTACCTCCTGTGCTGCTGCCCTCCTTCGGGCAGCTCAGCAGATGACGGGATTGAGGCAAAGCCTTCGGGACCCCCACTCTTTGATGATAGGAAGAAAACCACAGGGTAATCTTCCAAGGTCAGATTGTGGAAGTGTGTGTCGAGATGGTGTTGAGGTGTCGTCCACCAGAAAGCAGTCTCCTTGGGTTAACCTGAGGCGGTCCCTTCGGGTGAGGAGGAAATTGGGACCATACTCTGTACAGAGCGTTGGTGCTGCTTAAGCAGTCTCCTTGGCTATTGGGCACAATCCTGGATGTGTCGCCACTCCGACACAGGATACCAGCATGCTGGCACTCATTTTGCCGACCTCGGAAGGATGACAGGTCGAGTTAACCCCACCTGGTATTAATTCAACAGCTGAGCGGGATTTGAATTCAGGACCCTTGGATCCAAAGCCCACCACCCTAACCATGACGCCAACACCAGGCCTTCAGGTGGGTGCCTGGACTGTCCTATCCCTAAGAGAGGATGATCATCTGAGCTCAAGCGTTTGAATATCGGTATTGAAGCACTCTCTGAGGTTCAGAGACCGGATCGTGGAGAGATCATGGCGGGTGGTTACACCTACTATTAGTCTGATCGCTCCGATGGTTACCATGCCCAAGGAGTTGCTGTAGCTGTGTCCAATAAGCTGATTCCAATGATAATTAAGGTAACACCGGTCAACAAGCGTATTATGAGACGAAGGATTCGTCACTCCTTGAGTGTCGTTTCCCTGGTCTCTGTATATGCTCTGACTGAGGCAAGTGATCTTACCGTGAAGGACGCATTCTATGCCATGCTCGAGTCTGTGGTTGATCAGTGCCCCAGGTGAGATACTGTTCTCGTCTTGGGGGATTTCAATGCATTGACTGGCACTGATAGGGCTGGTTATGCGATGTGTTGTTCCCCATGGGTCTGGAACTGTGAACCAGAATAGCACTAAGTTCCTTGACTTTGGTTCATGGTTTCAGCGCCCAATGGCTCATCACTGGACTTGGTATTCCAACACTGGTGGTGTAGAAAAGGAGATTGACCATGTGCACATTGATGGCCGCTAGAGGATGATCCAGAATAGCAGGGTCTACCGGAGTGCTCAGTTCTTCAATACCGACCACAGGCTTGTGGTAGTAACTCTGAACTTGCAGGTTAAATCTGGGAGAATGGACCCATTCCAGCCGAGGCTGGATGTTGCCAAGCTCAAGGATGAGAAGGCAGCTGAGGTGTTTGCGAACAGGCTGAGTGGGGATTTGGGGGGTCTGGGTGCTTTGGAGAATCCTGAAGAGTTGTGGAGTGCCTTCAAAACCACCATCCTTGATGTTGCCGGTGGATGTCTTGAAACTCACCGGAGGGCAAAGAAGATTTTTGTCTCTCAAGGGGCACTGGATGCCATTGACCAGAGTCGCAGGGCCAGGCTTAATGGCAGAGCTGAGCTGTTCAGGTAGTTGAGGTGTAAAACTGATGTGCGTGAGGGTGGACAAGGAGCCCATGTGCGAGGAATCTGTGAGGTTGAAGAGCATCACCTGTGTCAAGTGATTCTTGTCCTGCTTCTAGGGGAATTTGTGCATTGTGTTCCTCGAGCCCATCCCTCGGTGTGCTGCAGTTAGAGAGAGGTGGTTGGCTCTTGACAGAGGAGTCCCAGGTCAGGTCAGGTATGGGAGCATGCGCCAGTGCAGCGCGTCGCTGCTCCACTTTCGCCGGTACTCCAGGGGCCTCCGCTGGCCATCCCCCAGGCAGATACCTGGCCCATCCCCATCTCCTTAAGATGCCGATCAATCTGCTGCACCACGAGGCACATTGTCGGCCCATTGCCTCCTCCACTCATGAGACTCCCTCACTGAGAGAATCTGGTGAGCAGGATCAGCTCAGGAAAAGAGCCACATGTCCATACAGCCGCAGCTGACCTCACGGACTATGCAGGTAACAAATCTCATCTGAGTCTCTCTCAGCAACCGCTCGTTGGACACAAAGTCCGACAAGAGATAGCCAAGGATTCTCAAAGAGACCTGGTACCAGGAATTAAGTGTCCATCTCAGATCCTTGGTCAGAGTCCAAGTCTCACATCCATAGAGCAAGAATGGAAGCACCAAGGACCTGAAGACTCGGATTTTCGTCCTCCCGCACAGGTACCAGCAGCGCCACACCCCATTATCCAGTGAATCCATGACTCCCCAGGCCCGACCCAGACGTCTATTGACCTCTGACTCACAGCCAGCAGAGACATGAATATCACTGCCAAGGTAAGTGAATCTCTCCACAACCTCAACATCCTCACCACAAACAGGCACAGTCCCAGGTGAAGGCCCTTTAGGCCGGTTCTTTGAGCCGTTGTACCAGACTGACCCAACAGCTGTTGAGTTGGATGCCAGGGGTGTTACTCTCCCTATTGCTGATCCTCCAAACATCTGCAATCCAACTTCGTTTGTGGAAACACAGGCTGCGGTGAAGCCGGGGTCTTGAAATGGGGTTAAGCTGCTGGTATCTGTGGCATCCATGCTGAACTTCTCAAGGCTGGTGGAAATGCTGTACTCATGTATTGCATGCAGTTCTGTGCTCTGCCTGGAACACAGGCATCATCCCAACTGACTGGAAGGGAGGCCTTGTTGTCGTTCCTCTCTGGAAAGGAAGGATGATCGCCAAGACTGCAACAACTACCAAGGGTGACGCTGCTCTCAGTGCCGGGCAAGGGCTTTGCTCGGATACTTCTTTATAGGGTACCGCTGCCATGTGCTTGAGCACCAGCGCCCAGAGGCTTTACACCAAATAGATCAACGATTGATCGTATCCTTGCCTTCTGGTCCTCACCGAACGTAGATGAGAATTTTGGCAGTGGCTGCTTGCAGCCGACGTTGATCTCTGCAAAGCATTTTATTCAGTGAATTGGGATGCCCTCTGGAGGATTTTTGGTCTTCGTGGAGTGCCACCAAAACTATTCAGTCTGATGTCTGAACTATACTCTGGAACTGAGTGTGCTGTGAGATGTGGTGGTACCATCTCTGACTTATTTCCAGTTGTTATTGGAGTTGTCAGGGGTGTGTGTTGGCCCCACTTTTCAGTGCTTGTATGGAATGGATTCTAGGGAGGATGTCAGAGATATCAAGCTGTGGTGCATTGTTTGGGAATGTTAGGATCTCTGACCTTGATTTCGCAGATGATGCAGTCAGTCATCTTTGAGGAGCCTCTGGATATCCTTTTGGGATCCTTGAGGTGCTGAATGAGGAATCGGAGTCGCTGGGATTACGGGTTTCCTGAGTCAAAACTAATATACAGGCTTTCAATGACATCTTGGATGCTGCTATCTTGTCTGTACCGTTTGTGGTGAGGATGTTGAGGTCACGGAGAGATTCACTTACCTTGGCAGTGATATTCATATCTCTGCTGGCTGTGAGCCAGAGGTCAATAGACGTCTGGGTCGGGCCTGGGAGTCGTGGATTCACTGGATCATTGGGGTGTGGCGCTGTCGGTACCTGTGCAGGACGAAAGCCAAGTCTTCAGGTCCTTGGTGCTTCCAGTCTTGCTCTGTGGATGTGAGACTTGGACTCTGACCAGGGATCTGAGACAGAGACGTAATTGCTCTGGTACAAGGTCTCTTCAGAGAATCCTTGGCTGTCGCTGGTCGGCCTTTGTGTCCAACAAGCGGTTGTTGAGAGAGACTCAAATGAGATTTGTTACCTGCATAGTCTGTGAGCGTCAGCTGCGGCCATTTGGACATGTGGCTCGTCTTCCTGACTGATCCTGCTCACCAGATTCTCTCAGCGAGGGAGCCTCATGAGTGGAGGAGGACAATAGGCCGACCACTTGCCTCGTGGTTGCAGCAGGTTGATCAGCATCTCAAGGAGATGGGGATGGGCCAGGCATCTGCCTGTGAGATGGCCAGACGGAGGCCCCTGGAGTACCAGCGGAAAGTGGACGAAGCGACTTGCACCTTCACCGTTCATATTTAAGGTTCCAATGGTTATCTTTTTCATGGTTTATTAAAAGGCTAAAGCAGTTGCTGAGAAATCTCAAGCCCTGCTTTTGCAACAACATGTCTGAGACGACGGAACTGAGACCATGTTAAATGAAATTTATCCAGCTTCCTCATCTTTCGTTTTCTCCAACAGCCTGATCTCAGACCATCAGTCCAGATTCAGACCAGGTAACAGCACACCAGGTAACTCTACCTTGGACACACTGATTCTGCTCTCCCAACAATGGATGGAAGCCCTCAATGTCAGACATGAGATCAGGGCCGTCTCTCTCGACATATCTTGAGCATTCGATGAAGTCTGGCATCACTCCTTGCTCTCCAATCTCTTTGCCTATGGCATCCAAGGCTACGTCCATACATGGCTTACTGACTTCCTCTACTCTCGTAGCCAACGCGTGACTCAACGGGAACCTCTCATATCCTCTCCCTGTTAAGCCTGCAGTTCCCCAAGGCAGTGTTTTGGGCCCAGTCCTCTTCCTAATTTTCCTCAACGATCACTTTGACTCTGCAAAATCCCCTTTATCTATTTGCTGATGACTCCACCCTCTACCTCATCCTTCAGATAGACAGGCACTAGCTCATTACTTCTCTTCACACCTTGATAGAATTACGAACTGAACCTGACAAATCTCGCACTCTCTCACTGTCTCACCGAAAGGAACATTTGGCGAGCCACTGCCCCTATCTATTTTATTCACAATCCTCTTGAATAAATTCAGTTCCACACAAATGGGTCTCACAATTAGCTATGATCTTTCTTGGGCAAAACACACTTCTAAGTTGGCCTCCAAAGCCAGTCACCGACTGGGTATCCTCTGTCATGCAAAATCTTTCCCAGTCACACCTGAATGATTATCCACCTTCAAGGCCTTCATCCACATCTTTATGGAGTACTGCTCTCCCCTCTCGGCTGGTTCCTCTGCCTCACACTTGCTCATCTTGTCATCGTAGAACCCAAGGCCTTCAAGATCATTGGAATCTCCTACAACGAAGTTGAATCACTCACATCGCAGACTAATCGGTGGTCTCTCTATCTTCTACCGCCTCCTTTCTTATCTGGTCTTACACCTTCTACCATTTCCGTGCTCTGCCCCACCTCGCGCTCTCTCTCCCCCCAGGCTTACGTTGGGTGCATGCGGTCTTCCAGGTAACCCCCTCTTGATGAAACTCCCAAAATCCAGAATCACTGCAGCTCACCTTCACTCATGCGTTCTTCTTTTATTTTCCCCGTTGGTGGAACCAACTTCGTGCCTGGTGTTGGCTTAATTGTTAGGGTGGTTTGGGATCCCAGGATCCTGAGTTCAAATCCCCTTCAACCGTTGAATTAATACCAGGTGGGGTTGACTCTGTCTGTCATCATTCTGAGGTTGGCAAAATGAGTGCCAGCTTGCTGGTATCCTTTGTCAGAGTGGTGACCTGTCCCAGGATTGTGTCCCATAGCCAAGGAGACTGCTTAGGCAGCACCAATGCTCTGCACAGAGTATGATAGCAATGGATGGATGGAACCAACTTCCACAGTCTCTTCAAACTCACTCTTCTCTCCAAGTCTTCAAGACAGCTGTACACCACCATCTCTGATCATCCCTCATCCAAAACCATGATTTTTTTTTTCTACCCTGATTAACCATCCCCAATCCCACCTCTTTCCAAGTGTCTACTTTTCTTTTCTGAGAGTTTGTGGCTGCATCTATCTTGTTCACAGCCTGTGTATTCCCCTCACCTTCAATATTACCCTCATCCCTCGTTTCTCACAGTCTCCCTCTATTTTGTCCTTCAATTCTTTGTGTTCTCCCCCACCCTGTCTTTCTACTTTTCCTTTTGTTCTGTTGCATTCTGAGCCATTCTATGTTCTCGATACTCCACGAGCCTCAACATTGTACACAAAAAAAAAATCCCCGGGAAAACAAGATTTCGAGGAATGTGGAAATGCTCTTCCTGTTCGAGAAACTCAGCTGCAAGGTAAGTGGAAAATAAAGTTCCACCCGTCCGAGCAAGTAGGCGCGTGGATTGGTTTTCAATTTGTAACGGCTGAGCTGGACCACAGGAGGGTGCCCTAACATAGTTTTCATTGTGCCAATGGCAACGGCACTACTGTAGATTAAATGAAGTCAATGCCCAATAATGTATTTTACTTCTGTTGGCAGAATATCCTCATTTTGTACTTCTCTTTCACAGTGACTTCTTTCACAGTGATCAATGGCTTTGACTTTGAAATTATTTACCACTGTGAGATGCAGACAGATAATTCCACCCTTCCATACTTTGACATATTTCTGTGAACGATTTTTTTATGCTTAATTGTGACAATTTCTCGTATCTGTATCTTCACTAAAATCTAATCAATTCGTCCTTGTCACACACAAAACCTGTCCTCCAAGTTTTGGCCGAATCCGTCCATAACTTTTTGAGATATCATGCTACATATAGTTTTTGGCCCGATATCTCAATGGTAAAGAATCACTTCAAAATGAGTCCCCAGATCCAGATCTTCACTAAAATCTCTTCAATTCGTTCTTATAACACACAATCTGTCCACCAAATTTTGTCTCAATCCGGCCATAACTTTTTGAAATATCATGCTATATATAGTTTTGGGCCCTATCTCTCAATGGTAAAGAATTATTTTAAAATGTGAGTACCTGGATCTGGATCTTCACCGAAATCGAATCAATTTGTCCTTGTCACACATCCAACCTGTCCACCAAAATTTGTCTGAATCCGTCCATAACCTTTTAAGATATCTTGCTCACAGACAGAAAAACAGACACACAGAGGGGTGCAAACATAACCTCTGTCCACCTTTGGTGGCGGAGATAATTAGAACGGCATTCGGTAGAGTGCATACCTCCACCAGGCTGAACAGTTTACATTTTGTACTTCACCTAACACTAACAGCTCGCCAAGTGGCTTGAGCACTCCAATTAAATGGTTGATAAGAAACTGCTTGCTTGGCACATGATTAGCAATCATTGAACCGTCATATTAAATATACACCTCCCAGAGACGCCCAAAATGTAAAATATGTCCAAATTGGACTAATTAACATGTTTTTTTTTTCGGAGTTGGAACTGCTGCTAAGTTCAATTCTGGAGCTTAAATTTTGTAATTGTCCTTAGTTTAAGAGATTGTCGAGGTTATCACATGTGCGGAAATGAAATAAAGCCGCAAACACTGACGTCTCCAGGAGTTTAAAACCATTGCAATGTACCCAGCGATTTGTAGCCGTGATGAACAGGCATTTGATAATATGAGTGAGGAAAGTGGGAAAAAAAACTTTATCGTAAAGAAATAGTCGCGGCCTGTTCCAAGTCAAGGCATGGTTGAGTCGGCCAAAAAACATGGCGGCTTCAGATCCCAGCTTGGTAACCTAGGATACGCCTTAAGACCCCAGAGAGCGAGGTGGCCAAGGATGGCGCCTGATATAGGATATAATTCAATAAGGCCGTTAATTATCTTCAAAAGGGGTGTTTTAATTAACCCAAACACCCAATTTTCACTCTTACACTTCTTTGGAATTCCCTTAGTATTCATGCAAAGTTTCAGGCTGCTAGGTTTCATGATTTTGGAGCTATGGAGACTAGACACACACACACACACACACACTTAATAGTATAGATATATCGTTTTTGGCCCTATCTCTCAATTGGGAAGAATCACTTGATAATTTTTTTATTATTCTCATATTCATATCTTCACCAACATCAAATCAATTCATCCTTGTCACACATCACCCAACCTGTCCACCAAGTTTCGTCCAAATCGATCCACAACTTTTTGAGCTATCCTAATCACAGGTAGTCAGATAAACAGACAGACAAACGGACAGACACAGACATTCTGGGGTGAAAACTTAACCTCCGTCCACCTTTGGTACTAATGATGACAAGAACAAGAAGAACAACACACATGGTCGAGTGTTCTAGACTCAACTGCATAACCACAACTCCCATTCCTTTTCCAGAAAACTTGGCCTATCCATTGACCTGATTCCAGAAAGCTTGGTCTGATGTTTCATCAGATATTGCACGTCATGGAGGATGCCTAATACCTCGGGGACAAACGTCGATTGCTGAGACCTCCTTTTGTGCTGGACGGCTGTGAACTTTGCAAATAATTTGCGAGTAAATGGTCATTGTGCAGCACACAGTCAGCACAAACACCAGTGCAAATGAAAACACCTTCTCAAGTTCACCAGATTGTTGATGAGCTCCAGTTCTTATGGTCTAGTTTTTCTACTCCAGCAGAGCGCTGTTATAATCCTTTAATTTTCTCTCTTTGCATGGTGATGCCTCTGCTTGTTGTCTGATTGATTTCTCTTTGCCCCAATCTTGGCAGTTTATCCATTGCTTCCTGTCATTTTGCTCTTCTGTGAGCATCGATACCTGTAGATAAAAAATATATAAATACAAAGTCCTGTCGTTGAGCTTTCCACCCCAAAATACCGCAGACGGTGGCTTTAGTGGTTGGACTAATCACTTGTGGTCATCTGACATGAGAATGAGGTTAGCAAGAAAAAAAAACAGGTCATATCTATGTAGATATTCCTTATCACAGGCAAGGTGGTTCTGTTGATAAATTGTAAATGAACAAAACCATCGAAATCACGAAAATATGCAATTTGGTGTCTGTCTGTCTGTCTGTGGTCGATGCATTCGGTCGTTGCTTATCCAATCTTAACCAAACTTCTCAGGGGGACTAAAGATCATATAACAAAGGTTGAAGCTACTTTGTTTGCCCAAC
>CM068954.1:109918127-109934716 GCA_035128595.1 Eptatretus atami | reverse complement strand
TCACACTTACTTAAGACCTCCTGGAGCATGTTTTAGATGAGCAGTCGGCAGGAATTATGGAAATTTATGATGGTAATTCTGATCAAAATTAACCAATGATCTCTCTGACTCTGGAAAATCCTATTTGTCTCTTTGCTGATGACTCCCCCCTCTGCCGTACCATCTGTCATCCCTCAGACTGGCAAGCAGCAGCTTCTTCACTCACTGCAGATCTGGGTAACATCACAAACTGGTCCAACACGTGGAACATGTCTTTCAACCCAGACAAATCTCACCACTCTCACTATGTCTCTCTGAAAGGACCGTCTGGAAAACTCCCCCATCTACTTTCTCAACAATCCTCTGGAAGAAGTCCTCCTCTTCAAGCTTCTGGGTCTCACTATCTGCCATGACCTTTCCTGGGAAAGCCACATTTCCAAGCTGGCCTCCAGTCAGTCGCTGACTGAGAATCCTCCGTCGTGCAAAGTCCTTCCTTGGCCCACCTGAGCTCCTGACCACATACAAAGCTTTTGTCCCAGCCTGATGAGTACTGCTCTCCCCTCTGGGCTGGTACTCCCGCCTCTCACCTTTCTCAGCTTCACGCTGTGGAAAACAAGGCATATAGGATCATTGGTATCTCCCGCGATGAGGCAAAGTCTTCGGGTATCTCACTCTCTCACCGCAGGCAGGTTGGTGGTCTTTTGTCTTCTCGCTCCCCCCCCCTTGCTCTGTCCGAGATATGTCCCCCATATTTCCGCAGGGAACTCAAGGTCCGCCAGCAACCCCCTTCTGTTAAAACTACCAACATCAAGAATCACTGCTCACCTTCACTCTTTCATTCCTCTTTTTTCCTGCCTTTGGAACAAACTCCAACACTCTTCAATCGCGCTCTTCCCTCCAGGTCTTCAAAACAGCTGTTCACCATCCAGAAACACACGATCTTTTCTACCCCTGCTCATCCACCCCAAACCCACCTCCTTCAAATTCCCTGCTTTTCATCCTGAAAGTCCCTGTTGTGTGAGGACCTGAAAGTCCCTGTAGTGTCCATCTTGTTTACCCTGTGAACCCCGCCCCATCCCTTTCCCTTCCACAGATCTCCTCATGTCTCTCTGTTTCCCACTGTTTTTTCCTTTCCTCTCCCGCCCCTCTTGTCTCCTGCTCCCCTTGTGCCTTTCTGTGTGTTAGCTCTCATACCAGCCTCGACATTGTACACAAAAAATAAAAAACAATTACCCTTGTGGAAGGGATTTTGATAAAATTCCATTCCAGTTCAGCATTCTCTTCAACTTCCATGAAGGGAACACAAAGCTTGACAAACCCCACAACTACCTCCATTCTCACTTGCTCTGTCCCAACATATGAGGGTATAACCAGGGATCTTAAATTGGTTGTGACATTTAAGCCAAGTTTCTTGTCTGCAGATTATATCCAGATTGGTTGAAAGATCACTGATTGAAAGAAGGATCAATAAATTCAGACTCATGGGCAGTTAAACTTTTTGCATTCCATTGGATAACTATAATTATTCCACGGAGGAGTCCTGAGACTGTATGATCCATCCTCCTGATTTTATTAATCTCCGTGGAAGAAATGCCCTCCCAACCCAGGTGTTTGAAGGCTGCATTGGAAATTATATTTATTTTCTCTAATCTCCTTTTTGCTTGGGCTACACAATTTACTACTTCGGTGATAAAACTGATGAACCCCATTCTGGTGATCTTCATGTCTACATTGGTGATTGCACTCTCGGTTTGGCATTCTTGATCTTTAGTGTCGGTCTGAACTCCCAACGATTTGATCTGGCCACAGGTTTTGGTCTTAACGCTGATTTCATTTATTGGGGTTTTAATTTTGGGAACCTTGAGAACAGCCTCACCATCGGACAGATTCCCTTCAGTTTTAACATGCTGGATCTGGGCAGCTCTTTGGAATTCAGGGCATCCTCTAAAGGCTGTACTGTGATCCCCACCACAGTTGGCTCAAGACATTTTACTCGTGGTGAAACTTCCATATTTTGTGGTCTGCATTGCATTTGCTGCAGTGTTGTTTGCCCTTACAGGCTGGTATAGTATGCCCAAACTTTTGGCATTTGTAACATCTTGAGGGGGCTGGGGGGGGGGAGAAGGGAGGGATATATATATATATATATATATGTACAGTGAAAGCCTGATAACCCAGAAACACTTCAGGAGGTAAGACAGGGTTGCTAAAGGTCGAGTTCAAAACCACCGATGTGGTTTCGATATTGATTCCATCCGATATTGATTCGATATTGAATAAGAACAGCAGTGAGACTGCGGGAATCAACAACTCCCACTTCAGCTAAATGGCTCTTAATGTCATCAATTTCAGTGGAGGAAACAATTCCTTAAATGACTTATTGGCTTTCTCTCAGAGACCAGTGTAGCAGCCAAAAGGCTGCACACGAAGAGAAGGGGTATTGACGGATTTATTAAAAATCTGGTATTGGTGTGGTGCAGGCATGATGGGCCGAATGGCCTCCTCCTGTGCAAAATTTCCTTGTAATTCCTTGACCTAGTGATTTGTCAAGAGACTTGAACACCGGCAAAATGAGAGGCTTTCAAAACTGTTTCCCGTTGGGAGACCAATGCGAGGGAGGGGGATATTGTGGTTATGGTTGTCGTTGGTATAAAAACACAACTCCTTCATGGTTGGCTTGGAAATGCAAAAACGTAGGAATAGGTCACAGGAGGCAATCACATACTGGGGAACATTATCCTTCATCCCTATCTAATTAACACTGCACCACCCCCCTGTGTGATGACACCTTTTCTCCTCACATTCTCCCGACTAAATTTACATCGAGATGTCTCCTACACGTCCACGGACCAAACAACTCCATTCAACCCTAACTTCTCCATGAAATTCCTCTGTCTTCCCACAAACTGTAATGGAGGGGGAGCACTCGGTGAGTGCAAAACCTCCGCCGCCAATACTGCTGGGTCACTTAAGTGAACCTGATGTCCTATTCATTGTAGGTCAAACGGATCAGACCTTACTGAACCACGATTGAATAAACGAAACTAGATCGAACGCATGTAGAAATGCCAAAAAAATCGAATTTTTTTGAAAAAAAAGGTGCAAAATTTCTGGGGTTTTTTCTCTAACAAATTTTTTTTTGGGGGGGTTGGAAATCACTTAAAACATGTAGAAATGCAAAAAAAATTCAAATATTTTTCAAATAAAATCGAATTTTTTTTAAAAAATGCAAAATTTGTGTTTTTTTCTCTAACAATTTTTTTTTTTGGTTGGAAATCACTTAAAACATGTAGAAATGCAAAAAAAAATTCAAATATTTTTTCAAAATGGCCGCCATAGCGGCCATATTGGACTTTGGACCAAGTCCAAATCTAATGGCATGATCCTTGGACCATACCTAATCCCCCACCAAGTTTCGTCGAATCCGTCCAGGAGTTTTTCCGTAATACTGTTCACAAACAACAAAACAAACAAACAGACAGGGGTGAAAACAGTAACCTCCGTCCATCTTCGATGGCGGAGGTTAACAAGGTGTTTTGAAGACTTGTAGGAAAGCATAAGATTGAAGAAAATGTGGAAGTTGGTTCCACCGACGGGAAAAGAGAGGGACAAATG
Source organism: Eptatretus atami (assembly GCA_035128595.1). Taxonomy (NCBI): domain Eukaryota; kingdom Metazoa; phylum Chordata; class Myxini; order Myxiniformes; family Myxinidae; genus Eptatretus; species Eptatretus atami. The sequence goes on along the minus strand of CM068954.1, from coordinate 109,931,122 downwards.
AGTGGAGGTGAGCAGTGATTTTGGATTTTGCGAGTTTCACTCGAGGGGGGTTGATCCATCCATCCATTGGGACCATACTCTGTGCAGAGCATTGGTGCTGCCTAAGCAGTCTCCTGGGCACAATTAGCTATTGGTGGGCACAGTTAGCTATATTGGCTATTGGGCACAATCCTGGACGGGTCGCCACTCCGACACAGGCTACCAGCAAGCTGGCACTCATTTTGCCGACCTCGGAAGGATGACAGGCAGAGTCAACCCCACCTGGTATTAATTCAACAGCCAAGAGGGATTTGAACTCAGGATCCTGGGATCCCAAGCCCACCACCCTAACCATTAAGCCACCACCAGGCATGAAGGGGGTTGATGGTGGACCACATGCACACCGCAGAAACATGGGCCCAGTTTAGTAGGGCCAGAACACTGCCTTAGGGGACTCCAGCCTTAACAGGGATAGGAGATGAGAGGATTCCGTTGAGAACCACATGTTGGCTTCGAGAGTAGAGGAAGTCAGTAACCCAAGTGTGGGGTTGGCGTTGAATGCCATCGGCAGAGAGTTTGGAGAGCAAAGTGAAATTCCAGACTTTGTTGAAAGCTCAAGATATGTCTCAAGAGATGGCTCTCATCTCCTTTCTGACATTGAGGGCCTCCAGCATGTCTGAGTATGAGCAGTATCTCCAGCATAGAGTGACTGGATCTGATCTGAGATCAGGCCATTGGAGAAAAGGAAAGATTTGATGTCAACTGCAATGATGGATTCCATGACCTTGATGATGATCATTAGTAAGCTGATAGGTCTTTAATTAAGGTGATCAGTTTTTGCACCTTTTATGTAATGCAGTGATGTTGGCTGATTTCCAAGCAGATGGAATATGACCTAGGGCAAATGTTTGGGTGAAAATAACAGAAAGAGGAAGGGCAAGGGTAGCAGAGCAGGTTTTTAGGACAAGTGAGCTGATGCCACAGAATCAGTCGAGGGTTGAAAGAACCTTCTCCACTTCCTCAGGAGCAAAAGACAGAGTCCAGGAGCTGTGAGATACATCATGGATAGTGAGGGGTTGGCAACACAAGATTTGGAAACAAACACAGAATTGAGGAATTCGGCCTTAACACGAGTTGGCCTTGGGGCCATTTGAAGAGAGGAAAGGGATGGCAGGGAAGCATACTCTGGAGACGGACTTAACAAGGCACCACTAGGTTTTCGAGGAGGGAGACAAGTTTGAAAGTTCATTCTTGAAGTCAGACAGATGTTGTTTTATAGCCCTCTTGAGAGTGGACTCACACTTCTTACGGGCTTTGTGGAATGAGCTGAGATTGCATTCGGTTGGGTTTGCTTTCCAGGAAGAGAAGCCAGGTTCTTTCAGAGCAATTGCCTCACCACAGGATTCAGAATACAATGGGCAGGAAGGTGGGTAGGATAAGTGAAGACGAGATGGGATGAATGTGTGCATAAGAGGGAGCAGGTTTCTGTGGAAGAATTCCCAGGCTGAGTTAATATCAGGGGCGGTAGATGTGGGAGACCAGTCGTTGAGTGTCATTCCTGTTTGCAGTCCCTGCCAGTTTGCCAGAGTGAAATGCCAGACTAGCCCACATTGAGGCAGCTCTCTGCAAATAGCCAGAGAGATGATGCCTTTCACAAGCACATGATCAGATTAACCAATTGGAACAGAGTAAGAGCAGGAGACATTTGCAGGGAAGTTTGTCATCATCAAGTCCAGAAGGGAGGATTTGCCATTGTGAGAAATCCTGGTTGGAAAGTTCACAGAATTAATCAGTCCCATAGTCCCAGAAGTCCTTTGCTGAAGTGCCATGGCTGGTGAGAGAGAGAGAGATACCAACACCCAGCCAATTTGCATGGTGACAAATTGAAATCACCACAAATGAGAAAAATTTGGCAAATGGTGCGGAGTCTTGTCCCGAGTGCGCATGCGCACAGAGGAGTAAAGCAATTGCTTGTGTCTGTGTACCTGTCTGGCAGTCACACAAAATTGAAAGTAATTCCAAACAGGAAACTTGCTGTTTTTAGGCGCGTGATAAAGGACACAAACAACAGGCACGAATAATTAATTAAAGGCACACTTGGTGTTGGCTGAATGGTAAAGATGGCTGGCTTAAGATCTTAGGGTCTTGAGTTTGAGTCCCTGCCGTGCATTAAATAACACCAGGTCGGTCAACTCAGTCTGTCAACATTCCAAGGTTGGCAAAATGAGTACCGCCTTACTACAAATAGGGGGCACTGCAATAGGGGCTCAGCTGCACTCCCAGCAATGATGCAACCAGCAGCCACAGGCTGCATACAAAATCATAAAAATATGACGACTGGAGCTGTAGCTTCTCTGGGCCCTGGCGTCATGTTGTAACCCAAATTTGGTAGCATTACTAGTGGGTCTGGAGAAGAAGATTTTTTAAAGGAATTTACTAAGTCTGCCATTTTGACCAAATGAAATTTGATCTCACGTGACCGGAACGAGTTTTGTAATCCCTGTTACCGGTCAGGAGTGGAACCTCGCTGCCAAATTTCACCCGGATCAGCCCAGTGGTTTGGCCGGAGAAGTCGAAATGGGAGACGGACGGACAGACGGTTCATGATGACAATGCCTTAATTGTGGTGGTAAATTTTCAAATGAATGGTTTGCTTTGTGTTTTTATCCCCCGCCGCGTGGCGGAAGGGGGATATTGTTGTCACCCAGGGCGTCCGGCTGTCCGTCCGGCTGTCCGTCCATCCGTCCGTCCGTCCTGGCGTCAACATTTATAGCTGTGAGTGCGATAACTCATAAACTGTTCACCATATCGATTTGAAATTTGAGTCACACATGTACCACCTGAAAAGGAAGAACCCTATTGATTTTGGGGGTGGCCCGATCCAAGATGGCCGACTGGGGCGGCCATCTTGAAAAAAAATGTTTTTTGTAATAAATGGAAAACCGCTTATCTGATTTCAATTATTTTTGGTTACTACGTTCCTCACCCCTGGGGAACTTTTTCGAGATGATGACCAAATGGTGTCTTGTTTCCAATTCACCTCCCTCATTATCTGGAATATGTATGACCTTTTTCATTCAATGGCGGGGGATTCCCCATCTCTGATGGTATATTTTTTTATTTTCTGTAGCCTTTAAGACTGTCATTTTACTTCAATTGAATGATATATTTGAACACTGTAGAACACAAATCGCCTTTGTTTGCACTTCCAAAAACCTCCAGTTTAGCAGTACTTGGGCAAAACTTTACGCCATCTCAAAAATATAATTTGCCGCACACTCCGAGGGTGGATGGAGTCGCGGTGAGATTCAGACAGAAATGGCGGCCTGTGCTCAGAAGTTGGGCTTTTGCTCGGAAACGCAAAGCAAGAGTTGAAAAGTCTTTTGTCCCATGTCCCTTTTTCTCAAGAGTGCGTGCGGTTAGATTCTCGATGAACTATACACTTCCACAAACAAGAATCGAGGTATTCCCATTGTACTTGTGCTGGGCTTTGATTGTGTATCATCAACTTCTTATCATAACAAACTCTCCCCAGGGAGAGGGAGAAAAGGGGAAGGGGGAAATGTGAAAAAATTCGATCAAGTTGTATTATTCTACACTTTGACACAACACTTTGAAACGGACAAAAATTCAAACGACTCGTACAACCCCTGGTAAAACAAAAAAACCCACAAAACAAGGCAGACAACCCAAACCACAACCCCCATTCTTAAGGCAACCTTACATATCTACAAACACAGGATAATTAAAATGGTTAATTGACTGATCAATAGATTCAATGGCCCTTTGGATTATCAACTGGGAACCGTTCATCATTGAGGTTTCAACCCTTTTATTCCAGAGCCTCTCTGAGCACCGGGTCCACAACCTCAAATTGTGTCCAAAGGCTATTCAATCAGGCAGTGCAACTTTATCTTTACTGTAAATACCGGGAAAGAGAACAGTGTAATAGAGATTTATTTGATTCTGATGTACTTACTGTATCATATTCTTTTACAGAGCATTGGTGCAGCCAAAGCAGTTTTTTTTGGCAAGAGTTATAACGAGTCCTTTCCCAGCATTGTTCATCCGTCAGGCAATGAAACATGAAACATGTGAATTATTGAATTTGGCACAAATAATAGTTTAAAAAGGACAGGATAAGGTAAGTAGAACCCAAAGGCGAATGTGCGGACGATTAAAAGGAAAACATTTATGAAGTGGGTGCGATGGGTCCTGCATGATGTTGAGAACATTCAACACAGCACGTTTCTCATACAAGGTACCAATTGAGGGAAGGTTTGACCCTCTCACATGATTGGTAATCCTCCTGGGTCTCCCTCATTTATTTACATCCTATTTTGACAAATCACCAAATGGACATAACAAACTGAAACTAGAGGGGGAGCACTCGGTGGAAGTGAAAAACCTCCGCCGCCAATACTGCTGGTCACTTAAGTGAACCTGATATCCTATTCATTGTAGGTCAAAACGGATCAGACTCTACTGAACCACGATTGAATAAACTAAACTAATCGACGCGCATGTAGAAATGGCAAAAAAAAATCTAAATTTTTTTGAAAAAAAAGTGGCAAAATTTCTTTTTTTTTTCTCTAACAAATTTTTTTGGGTTGGAAATCACTTAAAACATGTAGAAATGCAAAAAAATTCAAATATTTTAAATAAAATCGAATTTTTTTTGAAAAAACAGTTGCAAATTTTTTTTTTCTCAACAAATTTATTTTTTTTGGTTGTAAATCACTTAAAACATGTAGAAATGCAAAAAAATTCAAATATTTTTTCAAATAAATCGAATTTTTTTTGAAAAAAGTTGCAAATTTTTTTTTTTCTCTAACAAATTTTTTTTTTTTGGTTGTAAATCACTTAAACATGTAGAAATGCAAAAAAAATTCAAATATTTTTCAAATAAAATCGAATTTTTTTTGAAAAACAGTTGCAATTTTTTTTTTCTCTCTAACAAATTTATTTTTTTTGGTTGTAAATCACTTAAAACATGTAGAAATGCAAAAAAAATTCAAATATTTTTCAAATAAATCGAATTTTTTTTGAAAAACAGTTGCAATTTTTTTTTTCTCTCTAACAAATTTATTTTTGTTGTAAATCACTTAAAACATGTAGAAATGCAAAAAAAATCAATATTATTTTTCAAATAAAATCGAATTTTTTTTGAAAACAGTTGCAAATTTTTTTTTTCTCTCTAACAAATTTATTTTTTTTGGTTGTAAATCACTTAAACATGTAGAAATGCAAAAACAAAAATTCAAATATTTTTTCAAATGGCCGCCATAGCGGCCATGTTGGACTTTGGACCAAGTCCAAAATCTAATGGCATGATCCTTGGACCATACCTAACCCCCCACCAAGTTTCGTCGAAATCCGTCGAGGAGTTTTTCCGTAATACTGTTCACAAAAACAAACAAACAAACAAACAGACAGGGGTGAAAACAGTAACCTCCGTCCATCTTCGATGGCGGAGGTTAATAAACTAAGAATACTTTGAAACAATGACTGATTAAAACAATTTTTTTAAAATGATATTTATCAACCTTCAATTTGCTTTAAAATAATTAATTTTCAGTTAAAGTTTTCCGGATATATTTATTTATATTAATTAATTAAATAAAATATAAAAACAATTTTTATATTCTATTTTAAATTCCACGCTTTTTAAGGAAATTTGAATCAGATGTGCGTCACCAACAAGCAATGAAAGGTAGTGACACGTAGCATATGGCGGACTCATTGACTACGCGGAGCATTCCAACTCACGACTGCACCAACAATCATCTGTTTGGCCTCAAACGCTGTCAGAGCTTTCCAGGTTCATTTGATCGATTGAAACGGAGGTTGAAAGGACTCATTCACATCACTGTAAGAATAATGTAGGGTGGAGCGGGCCATAAAACTACACTGTCCTCGGAATGGTAGCGATGATGAAATCCGGGCAAACAGGTGCGAGATTGGGGGGATTTTGTTGAGGAAAATAGGACAGTAGTTAAAACCACCATCAGATAAAATAAAACTACAACGACACTCGGTAGAGGGCATTCCTCCGCCAGGCTGAATAGTTTACGTCTTGTGTCCCACCGTTTGGCCGGATCTGGATCCACACTTGCACCAAAATCGAATCACTTCTTCCCCATCACACACCCAACCTGTCCACCAAGTTTCATGGGAATCCGTCCGCAACATTTTGAGATATCCTGTTCATAGAGAGACAGCCGGGTGAGAACATAACCAACGTCCACCTTGGGTGCTGGAGGTAATTATATTCCTGACATTCAACCAAAAGCCATTTTTTTGTCTCGAAAGTCGAGGCTCATGGAAGAACTGGAACTCTGTACAGAGAGTAGAGGGACACTCGGAAGAAGAATGGGTGAGTTGAGGGGAAGAATGACAGAAGTAAGAGTAATGGGTGAAGAACCTAGATGAAAGCTCAAACACAGCAAGAAGGGGAGCTGATAAAAACAGGAAAAGGAAACCGGGAATGAAAGAGCAACGGAATCAATAAATACAAGGGTGGGTGTAGTGAGAGGGGAGAAAACACATTAACCTAGGAGGACGGGGTGAGTTTCAGGAGGATTGTGATTTGTGAGGGACTAAAATATCACGAGTACAGATTGCGGATGACCTGACGAGGTGAACGGCTATTTTGAATCCTTGGTAAGAAGAATGAGGTCGAACCTTCTGATGCATTGAATTGATGCTTTCAAACATCCCTTCAATGCCTCATCGAATCCTTTACATTTGGACTATCAGTGGCTGTTGAGGGAAGGCAAAAGGTGATTGAAAGGGAGGACGGAGCAAGAGGGTGGGTGAGTGGGGTTGATCAACATGCACTGGGAGCAGGAAGGTGACGGGGTTAAGATGTGATACCGAAGGGGCAAGACTGTCGGGGAGATTGACTCAGTTTTACCATTGCTTGGCACCAGGAAACCCACCATGAACACATGAATCATTATACACCACAGAACTTTCAAAAATCATTCATCTGTATTCTGTAGGCATTGCAATTCTTATTGTTGCAGGGATTGCAGACTTTCTCTGATATATTATATATAATATATATATAAATAATATATATATATATATAATATATATATATATATTATATATATATATATATATATATATATATATATATATATATACAGATGTTTGGTACTGCAGAACTTTAATATGGATACAAACAAACAAGGACATAATAGTGACCTAATAGTGACCTAATAGTGACCGAAGCTTTTCGTGCGCAACTCTTCAGGGTAAAAAAATCGCAGCAAATGAAGAAGGAAGTGAAGGCGCGTGCTTTATACGCAGGTCTCATAAGGTAGACGCTGATTGGTTCAACCGTAAAGATTGGCTGATCGGATCAAACAACACGTCCCCTTTTGGCGATTCGAAGAAAATTGTGAGGGTGAGAACACAACCAGTGTGTGCAATGGAGAAATATCCAGCAACCACCGGCCACTGTACCTGCTTCATCTCCCATTGCACAGCACTGGTTGCAAACTGCCCATCTGTGCAGACCAGTACAATGCGAGATGTTCAGGATCAGGATATTTTCCGAGGTGGAGCTCGTTTCATTTACGTATGTTGGAAGCAACCTCTTCATCCCTTACAACGATCCAATATTATGTCGTCAAAAGGAATTTGTACGATCTCTGTGTCTCTTTCAGCATGGAAAAGATCAAGGGGAAGTACGGTAACAAATGGTGAACGGACCTGGGGAAACCCATCCCCCTCTCTCCAGGATGTGCGGTTGCAAACGTCAATCATCGACGAATCTTGCTCCAGCCAATGGGAGCTCGAGGTGAAGATGATGAGACCGACCAATGGGCGTTCGAATTAACCGTGACGTCATTACGGTTGAACCAATCAGCGTCTACCTTATTGAGACCTGCGTATAATAAGCACGCGCTTCACTTCCTTCTTCACTTGCTGCGATTTTTTTAGATCCTCTTTGGAGGATCTGTAAGTCTTACTCACGTTGTTGTTCTTCATCTTCTTCTTGTGGACTTTTTTGTTTCACAGCCTACAGTTTTCATCGAAACTTCCTGAAACTTGGCATATATATGTAAAAATACCCTGCGCAGACAGTAACCATCTCCGATTTTGAAAATTCCTCTCGAGAAAAAAAAGTTATGACGTCAAAATACTCTCGCTAATGGAAATCGCCTAAAAATTATCGTCGAAACTAGGCAAGCTTTTTTGAATTCTTCTTGCGGGAATCAACAGGGCATTAGCAGAGATGAATTAACCGCACATACATACATCACTATGACGTCATATCAATTTTTTAATGACGTCATTCTTCCTTTTTTGACATTTTTTGTGTTCACAACCCAGAGTTTTTCATCGGATATCTTCGTGAAACTGGCCATGTTATGCAGAAAGCCCACGCGCAGGCTGTAACCATCTCCGATTTTGGAAATTCTTCAAGAGAAAAAAGTTTGACATCATAATATCGCGCTAATGGAAAGCACCGGTATACCATTTATCTCCGAAACATAGGCAAGCCGTTTGAATTTTGTTTGCGGGGAATCAAGCCGGACATTAGCACAGATTATAATTATCGGCAAACCTTGATACATCACATGAACGTCATATTCGTTTTTATGACGTCATCAATTAAGAGGACAAAGGATCTTAGCTCATTTGAGCTTGTTTTCTACCTGATTAACCATCCCCAATCCCACCTCTTTCCAAGTGTCTACTTTTCTTTTCTGAGAGTTTGTGGCTGCATCTATCTTGTTCACACCCGAAGAGTGGCAGCAACGAAAGCTTTGGTCACTATTAGGTTCACTAATTATGTTGTGTTTGTTTGTATCCATATATATAATATATATATATATATAATATATTAATATATATATATATATATATACTGTATATTATATTATATTATATATATATATATATATATATTATATACGTATATATCTGCATATACTCGTATATATCTGCATACATATATATATATATTATCATATATATGTATTCATCTATTCCTTAAGAATGTACATTAATGTCAAAATTTATAACATTGACATCAACAATTATCACATACGTATTGCTGGGTGTGTGGAGCTTGTAGTCCTGATTTATTGTGGTTAATGTATAATAATGGCAACGGTTGACTTAAGGCCTGTCATCCTGAGGTTGGCAAAAATGAGTACCAGCTTGCTGGGATGATTGAGCCATTTGAGATATCCTGTGTCGGAGTGGCGACCCGTCCAGGATTGTGCCAATAGCCCAGGAGACTGCTTCGGCAGCACCGATTGCTTCTCGTCCGAATGGATGGATGGAATGCTACTTGACCGTTGGACTGTTAATAAGTTTGATATTCCGAATTGCACACTGAACATACTGTTACGAATTTGGAAGCCTTGTGCACGCAGACAGACAGCCGTCCCCAGTAGCTTAGTTATTGATATAGTATGTGTTTCTAGTTAGAATCCATCCCCTATGTATAATGGGAATTAAGTGTGCATGCCGCTGCGAAGTTAATTTTATAGATAGGGATTTTTACACTTACTACAACTACAACAACAACTAACGACGACCTGCCTTCGCTTCCTTTGTTCGCATGGGCCCAGGCCAGAAATTACCACTTGTCGGTTACCATTAAAGGAAACCAATCCTGTTATGAGATTTTTAGGAAAATTGGTGTATATATATAGATTCATATTTTGATGTTTAACCATTGCAGACTGGGCTATTGGTAGTTATCATCTCTGGAATGATCCACCTACCCTCCGCATAATGAAAGCGAAAAGGCAACTCAGAAACATTGCACTAATGATGCAATTGCTGTTTTCCCACATGGGCTAGAATGAACTGCAAATCCACAAATAATAACATGTCTTGAAATGCTTTTATTATAATACCATTCTTCGAGAATAATCCTTTCTGTCATTCCTTGAAGGCAGAAATTTGTTTTATAGGCAGAAAGGGGCGAACAATAGGGCTATCAAAATGTTGCCTAGAATTAGTGATTTTCAGTGCAATTTAATTTATAATATTGTCATACAAGTCCTGGGTAGTGTCTAACTGGACCGCAGTAGCCTACAACAAGCACATTGTTGTATGAGGAAAACATTTCATGACATTTTAACAGTTTTTTACCACAGTTAAAGAGAATTGCCCTATCCCCTACCCTAGTTCCAACAAGCGTTCCAAAATGTGGAAATTTACGGATAACCGCAAATTTCACCGAACGCTAAGACTGTTGGCATGTTATGTTACTATTTGTTTTACTCATCGCATATTTGTAGCCATTGAATGCCTTGGTGTTGTGCCAAAACATTCACACCATGGATCAGTGTCTAGGGGTCTTACATTTCACTGTTATCCTAGCACTCAAGAGTCTCTACGAGGTCTAACAACCTCTTCTCGACAATCAGCGGAGGCTGGTTGCTGCAGTTCGCAACTGTGCACACTGTCAAGTGCACTTCAGGATATTGGCAAGGCACGTGCAGTCTGGGGAGTTTGCGACGACCGTCCACACTTTGCAGAAAGCAGTTGCAAACACTGCATTGGTGGCTGGAGAAGCCCGCATCAACTCGATGGCAGCTTCCGTCATTACATCAGGTGGTCATCCACAACCCTTGCGACTTTGGACATTTAGGGTTGGCATTGCAGACAGCGCTCCAATAGCAGCTGGTAGTTTGCACGGAGGACGTGCATGAAGATGGGCAGTCTTCACATGGTGGAGCTGACTGGATCTCTAATCTCTCCCGTCTGGCATCAGAAGAGTTTGATGGTCGGTAGTTCAATTGACTTCGTGGTGTTGGTAGAGACGGCACGTACATGTGGCAGGTGACCGTCTTGCAGTTCTGAAAGAGCTACGGTGGATACTTCCCATGAATGAACCGAGCTGACTGAAGGCCTCTTGGTAGGTCTTATCCGACTTCATATTTGCTTCAAGGTGCCCAATCTTTCACCGGCCTGCAATGGCACTGACTGTATTCACAACCAGAGACACGTTGCAGTCCAACCAGGGCATCACAGACACTGTCTCCCATCGATCTAGCAAGCTTGTCAATATGTCTAGGACGCGTTGGCGCGGTTTGCGTACCCCACTTCTGATTACACTCGGGGGCATGGATGTCCTTATTGAAGCGCAGAACACAGCAACGGAGGACATCTTGTATCTTCGGCAGTGATCACCACAGCCTTGTACAGCCTTGCTGCATGCAGAAGCATTCGGGTTGTTGCTTCCGTCCTGCGTGGACTTCAGCTCTGGCACTTTACCTCCCAGTGGTTCCTTGGTTTTTTTTTTTGTTGTTTATTTTATTTTCCCCCAAAAACGTCAATATTCTCAATGGTAAATGGTATAAAAATGCAAAAATACATACAGCTAAGCCTGCTCTTCTGAACAGTGTAATCGTCACTGGGATATCTTATATCAATATAGTCCCTACAATAACTTGAGCCCTAAAGCTTGTTTCCTCAGATCGTATCTCGATATATGCCTGGGCCCCATGGGACTACTTCCACCTCCTCCACCGGCACCATTACAACGCGTGCTCATCAGCACGTACGTGGCGGAGTTCACTAAGACCTGACGTCCTCCTCTCCCAATCCGGGGATGCGAGCGAGGGTTGCGACGATCGGCCAATAAGCGTAGCCACGCAGACCAATATTACTCTCCTTGTTTGAGGGGCGGGCCGCCGCGACGGCCGTCACGCCCCCTCCCCCCCGTCCATCAGCGGAACTTGGCGCCCTTTCGGCATTCACGGGGAGCGAATCGCGCGACGGAACCGTCCAATGAGGAGCAGTGGCGAGGAAAGAAATCCCTCCCTCCTGAAGAGGAAGAAGTGGTGGTCGGGACGAGCGAGTGGAGAGACTGTGCTCGTGGTAGGAGCGTTGGCCAGTTGGTGAGATCGTGGCTTTTGCCAACAACGAGGATCGGGTGTGAGACGTTCCTGGGTGGGAGAGGACATTCTCAGTCCAGGCATTTTCCAACCTGAGTGGTTGTCGACGAGGCCCTGCAGACGGTCGTGGTTGTGGACTTCGGGTCGTGGGTTCGAGTGGACCCCACCGTGGTGATTCGAGTCGGTGTGACGCCACGAGGGGGGCAGGTACCACTCGCCGCTCTACCACTGAGGACCATCGGGTCCATTTTGTTTTTGGGTGTGTTTGTGGTGTGTGTGTGTGGGGGCGTCTGTAAGTAGGAATTGTTAAAGTGCTCTTCGCTTGTACATTATTTGCATTTCTTCTTATAGTCGGATAACTGCTGCTTCGCTTGTTTCCCCCCCCCCCCCATTATAATTTAATCCCTGTTAAATGTTCCAGCTCGTTCCTGTGTTTTTCTTATCGGTTTAGCACGGTGCGTGTTGTGGATTAGTAAGCCGTTGCTGCGTAGTTGTACATTTGGACGCGACGACCTCGGTAACCATCCGCTCGGGTTGAGTCAGGTTCCTTGTGCCATAATATTGAGGTTCGTTGGAATTTTTGAGAGTAGCTAAACGCCAACATTTTTGGAAGTTTAAACAATACCAAAACACAAAATCCATGTTTCACATTTTTTTCAATGCATATAATGTGGTCAAATAGGACGTTTTGGGGTAAAAACCGTTTTTTTTAAATTTCAGCTCTGAAAATTCAAATTAATCGCAAGCAGCAACTGATGATGCATACTGTTAACTGGAGGACAGTTCTTAATATAGATACATATATCTGTATTTTGAGCAATGTGTTGCCATGGAAACGGCTATAATTTTGTCAAATTACCGTTATTAATGTATTGCTTTCAAATCTTGAAACGAGTAACTCATGAATATGGTAATCAGTGAAATGTACTTGATGTCAAATATGAGTTTGTAAGGGCAATTGGCATCAACTGTCTCTAATGTCACTCATCATTGCCATCGTCATCATCACTATCGTGGTCATGCGTTCAATGTTTAGTCCTCGTCCAGGGGTGCAGAATTAACTTTTTTATCCACCGGCCAGCAGGCCGGTGACTAGAAAAAAGTTACCAGGCCCAGCAGAATTTCTACCGGCCACCATAG
>CM068954.1:109869994-109910254 GCA_035128595.1 Eptatretus atami | reverse complement strand
AGGGTCGATTTGCCATTTCAATTTCTAATACCCGTCGTCAAAATACGGATTAATTCCCTGCGGCGGAGTCGAAGCGGAACGAGCCGTGAAGCGTGCTCGAACGTTTGTGTAATAGTCAGGTTCTTGGTGTAATTTCGTTAGGAAATTTTTGGAGAGTAGCAACCTAATAGATTTTTGAGAAGTTTAAATCTATTTCACATAAAAAAATGACGTTGTCATCACATTTTTTAACTTTTTGGGAAGGTCGTTTTGGGGTGAAATGCTTAATCGAGTAGGCTTCTAAGCGTCACCATGACACAAGGAATAAAAGATAGTAGAGACATTCTCATGCACAGGGGATGCGTTCATACAGCCGTATCTGCTTTTGAGACTCGTTGCAAATGCTGTGGGTTAAAAATCCACACTAATTCCAAGGACTGTATTTCCACCAAATTCTAGCGAGGAACGACTTCGGTTCTTTGCTTCGACAATACTGACTTTGCTGAGGATCAATCCTAAATGCAAGACACAACTCATGGAAACATTATAGTGTGGTTTCAGAAGGCCTGGTGCGAGAGACGTAAGGCCTCTAGATCACAGAAGAAACGAACTTGGACTGTTATCCGCATCAACGAAATATACCATGTACAAGCCAAAACTGGTTAAGGGTCAATCATCCTTAGAGAAGGTATGGGTTGAGTTCACAGTCTAAGGACGGGGGTTGACAAACATACCATTGCACACCTGGGATGGGTCTTAGCGTTGGCTCTCCAGAACAAACACAGAAAGGAATTTAAAAATCACCTTGGTTGGGCTGGCTAATTCTCCCTACAGCACGAAAAGCCGTTGTCGGTGACAACAGATGGAGCTTTGCTCTAATGGTGAGTTAGCACTGAGTGGTCAGCTAATGACTGTGTGAGAAAAGTCGCAGATTGAAAAGAGTTGCTGTTGGGAAAAGATCACCCGATGTCATTTCGTGACTGGCCTCTATGAGAAGGTAATTCAGCTACTGGTGCTCGGCTAACGTTAAAAGGCATAATCGTTCAGATTGGGAGAGTAACATGTCAATCAGGCTGAATTGGGGTTGGGTGGACCATAGAGACTCTGGCTAGACGATGCTTGGATGGAAGCGATGTTGTGGATTTGCACCAAAGACAGATTCTGAATGCACGTTGCAACGCTACTTAAAGAATACATATACTCTTATGTGGAATAGAAGAATTCTCAAGGACAATCGATCTCAAGGAAGTTGGATTGTTTTGCACGGATAAGTTGCAACTGATTGGTGAGAAATGAAAAGCTGAAAGTGAATCAGTGCAGCAAGCAGCACTGTCATGCTCAATATCATAATGAGATTGTTTGAGAGACTTAGGAATGGGCAGGCAGCGTCAAAGATGCATGTTCAAGCTGATGCTATCTCCAAGAGGTAGAGGCAATTCTGCATTTTGTGGCAGCATACTCGGAATGGCGACTTAAAACTTCATCTTCAGCGGTGGAAGAATCAGCAAGATATTTTTTGCCATGGGACAGAATAAAATACAAGCGGCCTGGCAAGGTACTTTGACATGTATGCGCTTAAGACCAGCATCGCAGAGAACCTGGAGGAGCTCGAAGCCGGCTATATTTTGTCACAAGAAGATACTATCCATTTGTATCGTCGAGCGACGCATGCTGTTTGAAAATCTATCTGACAGGTTTCATGAAGGTTCAATCTGGTCTGATTAGGCATAATAAATAATGCAATGCGAGCAGCGATTATTTGGCTGCACTGACTGTCAGACTGTCTTGCGAGTTTAAGGGACAGTTTGGTCTGAAGGAAAGTGAGATCATGAGCACATGGGCTGTCTCCAAGTGTCGTCAAGGTGAACACAATGATTGGACGATCAGGCTGCACATACTTAGTCATGAAATCATTTGAAGTTGAGGGTACTCAGTCTCAATGTGGTCACACGTTAATGTGCAGAAGAATTTGTAGCCACAGATCTGAACAATGATGAACATTGGGACAGAACTTATGAGATTTATGTTGCTAAACTGGATAATGGTGATGTAGCCTATGGGCGCAGTGAAGACCCTATCCCACGCGGTCGACCTATTGGCGATCTTCGGTCCGATAAGGGACCCGTCGGCTCCGGGGTGACTACCTATAAATTTTGGGTGTTCGGTGGAGCCGACTCTACTGCTACATCTAGCGGTCGCGCTCGCCACCAAAACTCGGCCCCACAACAATACATTTCATAAATGATTTGTATTTTCATATTTTTATGTCAAGTGAAGAACCCCTGTTTACGGATGGGATAATTCTGCCAGAATTAGCATTTTATTATAATTTGTCATACACCATGCCACCGGGGGCAGTGTTCTGCTTTTCATTTTAACAAAGAGAGAATTGGGGTCCTACTCCCAACCTGAACCCATAGGACATTGAAATAATTTTTTTTACCACCTTAACCTTCCCATGAACACCGAGTACAACCATGAGTTTTCAACAAATTCCGTCCAGTGGTTCAGGTGTATATCGAAGTCAAACAAACAAACACTACTCAAATTATAGTATGACATTGCAAAGTAAGATAAAAAATTTAATATCTGCAAAATGTGAGGAATTGTGGTATCATGTACATGAGCAAGTATTGCACAGGAATTGATTTTTAACAACAACATTGGTTAAAAAAAAAAAAATCATAAAACAACATAATGGCCTTGTTAGTGTTCCCAACTGAATCGATGGCCCATGATGTGGGGGAAAGCATGAATTTCCACAAGATGAATGCTCTGATAGAAATACAATTAAGTCAATTCGAAGCAGAAAAGATGTCTAATACATCCACGGAGTCGCACCCACCACCTCACCCTGCCCTCATTCCCAATATTCCCACTACGTTGCCACTTAATTTTGCTCCATGTAAAAGTGGCCACAATTTCCTCCCTCAAAGCCAAGCCATTGCCAGCAGAGTGCGACTCTGGGCACGGACAGTGCTTTATCCGTGGAATCTGCGACCACGGGTTCTACGACCGCAGAGCTGCCGGGAAGGTAGGGGCCATGACCCGAACACGACACATTGACTCACTGACTAGTGGCTGTCTTGAACTTTGTCCTTGCATGTAAACCGCCATATCGATTTTGTAACGTAATAACCATATTTCCATTGCACAACCATACAATCCCGACTTGCCCTCAACATGTATCTTGTGTTATCCGGATTCCTTTTCCTCTCTCTTGATCCAAGTAGGTGCACCTGTTGAGCAGTTTACATTGAACAATCTGGTGTTCCCATCTGTTACTTTGGCGTTCAAATACCTTATATTGTTCATTTATCCTTGTTTACTCATGTTGAAGTGATAACTCCATGTACTCTGTTGCTGCATATGGTGAACGTTCAAAAATTAGGTCTTTTACCAACATGAGGTCTTTTTTAACACGAGAAAAATAAAAAGGTCTTTTACCAACAAGAATGGTGCAAGAAAAACAAACTAATGAAGGTCTCGATGCAATGGGACTTTTTGAGAGCATTACTGACCAGGCAAAGTTGTTGTTGCACTGTCGGAGTATGCTGGAAACTATCAACCAAAATGTGCTTCTAATTTTAAAGTGGTTAAGGAAATCTTGCTCGACTATGACGTTTTACCCAAAAATGCAGTTTTATGCCAAAAAAACCCCACAATTTGCATAAATTCTTTCATTTCTTTTTAATGATCAGCTCTGAGTTCATTTTTGATAATGGGAGTACTGCACCTCTTAAATCGATCGATGACTGCATTAAAACTTCCTCCTTTACGGTGTCCAAATCAGCCTTTGACTCTGCCAGTTTGTCATTTTTACATGCTTGAATGTAACTGTAAAATACATTAATTGTGAGTTAAAAGTCACGTGAACAGCAATGCTTCATAAATGGATTGACTGAGGAAAAGCAGGTAATAATAATAATTATAATAATAATAATGTAGTAGAGGTGTTGGAAATGTTCTACGAATGAGACACTCACAACAGTACAACAAACACCAACGTCTCAAAAAATAATTTCATACTAATTGTATTTTCTACTACTACTAGTACTACTACTACTACTACTACCATTATTACTACTACTACTATGGTCCTAATAATTCCCACTTTCTTATGGGGTCGGGTGGAGCTTTTTTTGGCCCAAGGCTTTCACCAACCGCTTGGACAGGCCTAATGTTCCATAGAATGTGGCAGCGGTTTGTAATTTGTTGCGTAACGTTATAACTGAAGGTAGGAATCTGTAACACACATACTCTTCATGAAGGACACTGTGGAATCTTTAATGTCCTTCCGAGGGATTGTGCACACATTAAACACCAGGGTGACAGCTTATCACCAGGTCAACATTCAGGACCAGGCTAAACTACTCAAAGGTGAGTGCACATACCTACAAATATCCTACCAACCCTTATATATATATATATCAAAAGATGTTATGTTTGGGACTTGAGCTTCTCGTTTCAAGAACTTTATGAACATCCCTTGCAGTAATGAGCACCCAGTTAACAGTTAGTTATACAGCAGTTAAGCAAAATCTTGGTGAATCAATAAGCCTGGTGTTGGCTTAACAGGTAAGGTGGCTGGCTTAGCTGGCTTAACATCCTTGGGTCTTGAGTTTGAGCCCCTGTTTGTTCTGTTGAAATAACACCAGGTGGGTAGACTCAGCCCATCATCCTTCTACTTCTTGTGTATGGCAGCTTGGCTTCCAGGTAGCTATCATTTTGTTGGGGCATGACTATGCCACTGATACTGTGCCCCTACACCAGTACACTGGTACTAATTCCACCAACCTGGGATGGATGACTGGCTGAGTCAACCTCACCTGGTGTTTATTCAGTGGCAAACGGGGCTCAAACTCAGGACCCTAAGATCCCTAGCCAGCCACTCAAACCACTAAGATAACACCAGGCTTGTCATCCTTCTGAGATCGGCAAAATGCGTACCAGCTTGCTGGTAACGGGCACTGCATCAGTGGCACAGTTATACTTCCAGAAATGATGCAACCAGCAGCCACAGTCTGCATACAGAACAAGTGAATAAATAAAATCATTTTAAACTGTAGCAGTGTAAATGTGATCTACAGATGAAGACGAAGCAACAAATGTCAGGTCACGTGTCTGGAATCTGCTTGAGCCACATTCAAAAGATAACTTTTGAACCAAAATTTAAACAAGAAATGAAAATGAGGAAATTGTTGGTTTTTTTTGTCCTGGATTGTTGACCTGAATGTATCCGTTTTGCTCGTTGTACTACACTAGTAAGACTTTCTGCATATGCTCTTTCTCCAGGTGGACCGCAAAACTACATTGCAATTAAAAAAAAAACAAAGTGAGGGTTCATTTCGATAAACAGAGTGGGTGTTGATAAAGTTCTTGTGCAACTTTGAACTTTTATAACTCGATGTGCATGTGATAACAAACTGTAAGTGGCAAATGAAAGCAAAATTCAACAAGGTTTGTTATTACCTCCACCACCAAAGGTGAAGGAGGTTATGTTTTCACCTCTGTCTGTCTGTCTGTGTGTTTGTTTGTTTGTCTGTGTACAGGATATCTCAAAAGGTTATGGACGGATTCGGATGAAATTTTGTGGGCAGGTTCGGTGTGTGATAAGGACAAACTGGTTAGATTTTGGTGAAGATCCAGATCTGATAATTTTTTAAAGTGATTCTTCACCATTGAGAGATGGGGCCAAAAACGATATATTGTTGCGAATCTGGAAACCATGAGCACACAACAGCCAGGTCCTATAGCTCAGTTATATCGGTAAGTGTGTGTTTCTAGTTAGGGTGCCGTCCCTAGTCTAATGGGAATTAATTGTACGTGTGCTGCGGATTATTTTATAAATAGGATTTTTACATCACCTACAACAACAACACTCTGCTCTCGGCATTCTTCGTGCGCTCGCCGGCATGCGGGCGTGTCTGGAATTCCATTCCTCAGGCGGTGTGCGTTTCGGTGTGGATTTCGCACCGTATATGGTCACAAAGCGTTTCGCTTCAGCTGCGCGCCAAATAAGGGTACGCGTCGTTTTCTGCCCAATGGGTGTCGAGCATACCAGAGTCGGGGCGGTCCTTGGAAAGAAGGCGGAGCCGTGACCTGCCGTCCACCCAATGGGAGCAGGCCACGGGAGCGGACGGGCCCGACAAAGAAGAAGCAACGAAGGTTTTTGCGTCGAGTCTGCTCGAGTGCGCGTCTGTCCGGGTCTGCGGCCGACTGCATCGCGCGGATCCGAGGCGTCTCGTCTGGCGCATTGCTGCGGGTGGTCGACCATCTCAACTCGGGAGATCATCTCGTGTCTCCTGCCTGCGAGCCGAAGGAGCATGCCAACGCCTGACGCTATCCTCCGTACCTGGAGCTTGGAGCGGCCTCTGTTGCGGGTTTGAGTCCCGTTACCCCCAAGATCGTCGAGAACCACACGAGGTGGACAGGTCCATGTCTTTCTGGGCATTGTGTGTGTGTCCTTGGGCCCCGTCTTTAAGTAACAACTGTGTAAGTGCTTTCTTTGCTCATTGTACATTGCATTTCTTATAGTCGTGATAACTCTGCTCCTGTGTGCTTCCCTCCCCGATTATTGTAAAATAAATACCCCTATTGTTGAATGTACCAGCTCGTTTCTGTGCTTCTTTCATTGGCTTATAGTGGGGTGGCTTAGCTGATCAACTGTGCACTTTCCCTTAAAAGCATGAAACTGGGCACATGGTTAGAGTAATACAATACAAAGATTTTTAGTCCAAGGGCCACCGCAAATTGCACCCCGTATGGTTGCCATCTTGGATTTCAAAATGGCCGCCAGTGTGGACCCGTTTTGTTAAATATCTCCTTAACTGTACAGATATCGAGACAGTTGAACCGCCTATACCTACATTTTACGGCTCTAGGAAGCCAATGGTCACATAAAATGTTTGAAAATTGTGGCTGCCATCTTGAAATCCAAGATGGCCACCTTTGACAAGCTATTTTGCTCAATATCTCATTAAGTACTAAAGATATCAATACAGTTTTAACGCTTATACCTACGGTTTAGGGGTCTAGGAATCCAATGGTGAGATTGAATATGTGGCAACTATCTTATAATCCAAGATGGCCACCATCCAAAGGCTAACATAAACTATCATCAGTTAGCACAATATGTGAAGGAATGAACCATCAAGAAAACATCACAAGCAGTTGGCAAAAAACCACAGTTACCGTCACTTGACTTTTCTAGTCTCTGTTGCATTCCCCATCACAAAACAAAAGTGACGTGCATGGAAGTGCAGACTTCTTACACCTGCAGCGATCAGTGCATCCACACCGGATAAGTTCATTGCAGATCTTTGCGGCTCCGGTGTGTTGTCCAAATCGGTTTAAACTGACCGTCGGATGTTTTTCCCAACCCCACTCACTTGGACATGGGAGCTCAGGCTGTGCATGTAATGCCTGGCCCCAGCATATGCTCCTTGGTACACTGCACGCCTAACATGCTGCACCAGAGCATGGTTGTAGCGGAAATGATTCCAGAGTCTGCCTTTCTTTGCAAACAGTTTCTTTCGGCTGTATTAATGCACTACAGGTACTTGTGCGATCATGCATCAAAATGACGAATCTTGCAATAATGCTCATACAGGACTCAGTTATATCTGTTTGTTCATGTTGACTTCAGATAGTGCATCTGTGAGCTCTGGGAACGACTTCCATACAGCCCATGCAGTTCGCTTACCACACCCAGCAAACGCTGACACTGCACATCCTGTCAGTGCATGAAACATGGGGAGGGCCTTAGACTTCTCAGGGCCGAGAGCAGTGGCTATGTCATGTGCAGGGAGGAATCTCAAGCTCTTCCCTG
Organism: Eptatretus atami; assembly: GCA_035128595.1. Classification (NCBI taxonomy): domain Eukaryota; kingdom Metazoa; phylum Chordata; class Myxini; order Myxiniformes; family Myxinidae; genus Eptatretus; species Eptatretus atami. The sequence continues at coordinate 109,902,444 of CM068954.1, read as the reverse complement.
TTCCAAAGGCTAACCATATCTTCACAAAGTCTCTGAGTTGCCATAACTGCAAGTACGACAACATCTGTATCAACGGTTCGGATTAGGATCCTATCATTCCCTCTGTTGCCGCATCAGCCGCATGGAGGAACATGCGGCCATCTGCCTCTTCTTGGCTGCATGGAGCAAGTGATTCTAGATTCATGCATGGTGGAGCAGTAAGAACCTCTGTTTCCAGTGTGACTACTAACTCTTTGCTCTGGTCTTCAACTGACTTGATTATTTCATTGGACAGGAAACTGAAAAGTTCTGTCTTGTTTTGGTCGACACGAAGAAAATTCTGCCATTATTGTCCAAGAACTGCAACTGAGGTACCACACAGTCGACGAACTCCCCTGCCACGCTTTTCTCGGGTCATGCTCTTCAGACTTTCAGGCAGGTAACGGTCCCACACCAGGTCAAGTCAGGTTGCAGATTTGTACTGGAGAGAAACAAATGGGATGAATACCTCTTTGGCATATTCCCCAAAGGTCTTCGCTGTTGCAGGCTTTAGCATTTAACAATCGCTGCCCATCAAGTATTACGCATGTAACCTCTGGAGCCGTGTTCTTGCCGGTGCAATTTCCTCAAAGCATTGCAAAAGATCACTCTTTGTTCCAGTTCAAGCTTCCCTGCCTGGGACAGGGATGGAGGGAAAGGCTGATTTTCATGACGGAAAAAATCTCAAGGTTTCCCTCACGTGTCTGACAAGCAATGCAAAGGCGGGAAAACAATTGCACATCGCTCTTTAATGAGGCTACCTTCTGTTGTCTTTAGGCTGGGCTTTTCCTGATGAGCTGCCAAATAATGGCAACTTGGCGGAGAGAGACATCATTGAGAGGCTTTTTACGCTCAATGAGCCTTTCTTGCACAATTGATTCCAAAGCCTCCTTCCCCACTTCTGCACATTTTGCACACTGTGAATAACTGATGAGCTTGCGATGTCTTTTTGTCGAGGACCACAATGTCAGTGGTTTTTCAAGAAATGGATTACCAAGCTCCTCGATAACTGACACAAGTGATCTAACATCTTGTCGAAGCTTCTGTATGCTTTCAGTTTGGTCGTGATTCAACGTTGGAGCTTTGCCACCATGGTGCTCCTGGGCCATCTCAAACTCACCAATCACTCTTGCAACCTGGGCCAGCAACCATCATCTTTGCAGAGCATTGGGATTGTCCATCAGACCAACAGCTCCTCCATCTCCCTTGATTCATGCATTATTCTGCTCATGTGCCTGGTCCGTGCAATGGAGGAAAATATGCGCTTAGTCTTTTGCACTGTGAACAGCCAGCTCGGAATTCTTCCAACACTTCATGATGTGTCCTATGAAGGCCTAGCATATCTCGCAAGTGGACTGGGATCCATCTTGCATAGTGCGTGTGGTCAAGAGCAAAGAACCACGGGAGAAGCTCCCAAGAGCAGCATCAAAGTCAGCTTCCCTCAACGAGCGCACAAAGGTCAGGATGCAAACTTCTAATGCCAATGCAAGACTCCAGTACTGGAATTGTGGACATTCTTTGGTTCTTCTTTGACACCATTCTTGATAATAACTGTTGATCCTTGTCAGCTGCTCTTAGTAGTCATCTATGTGTGATCTGCAGTATGTTCAATGCTGCAGTTGAACCTGATGTGCTTGACGTGTACGTGCAACATGCGCAGCTCGCAGGAAGGAATCTGCTGTTCCGGCTGAAGCAATGTCAGCTTGCACCAAGGCTTCTACCCAGCCACTTCCTGCTAACAGTCCACCTGCTGTCTTCAGTGCAGCCAGTTCAATGTGCAAACCTCCAAACAGAATAACAAATTTATCCTCTCCATATTTCTCGCGGCCATTTCCACTGAATTTCTTTTGCAATTGCGAATAATGGCTGATCAAAGGCGATGACAGGAGTTTGCCAGGATTTATATGCTGCACAGCACTCAGAATGACATCCATTGATTGTTTTATCATGGCCACAGTGTGAGCACTCGTAAACAGTGGTAGTAGAGCCGCTACTGACATTGGACGAGCTGATTGAGACAGGTTGTGAGCATGGTAGCTGCCCAAGAAATGTTATCAGCACAAGAGGTTGTGGTCTTGTTTTCTGTGGCTCTCTTACATGCTCGAGCCATCTATCGTCACCGGAGTCTTCTCCCGGGCCAGAGACTTGAGGCATATTTCTGGAACTGGTGACCCTTTACGCTTGCCTCAACAGGTGGTACATTGGTGTAGTAATTTGCAAAGCATCGAGTTTCTTCGTGCCAGCTGCACCACCAAGAATGATTCGACCACGATCATGCAGTCATCAGGTTGTCTTGGGTGCTGGAATAATGAGATGCCGGTTCCATGGAAAGAGTCTTTAGCTGTTGTAGAACTCGGGTTAACATCGATATTGTCAACAGCGGATGTAGTAAACAAGTTCTGCTTCAGGTTTGGTGGACATACAACCTGTTCCAATTGTAGAGTAGCACACTAATTCCCATATCAGCAGAAATCTGAAAACTATCATACGTGATGCTGATACCAAGCTGGGAGAGCTTCTCCACCAATTCTCTCTTCCTGGTTTCTGCATGTAGTTTCAATCCAATACAATTGCCAGTGGGGTTTCCCGTTCCAGACTGTCTCAAATTAGTGGGTTTGTCCTTTTGCTTTCGGGCATGCTTGACTGCATTGAACTTAAGAAGCTGTGCCAAGCTTGGTGCAGCTGGGTTAGAAGGTTGGTACCCTGGTCCTTAATGCTAGGACCCTCCAGTATCATGTTGACTAATGATACAAGTGAACTAGGCACAACAGTTCCTCCTGACATGTTGCACTAAATGAACCATCAAATGGCTTGGATTTATCAAACAGATGTCCACACTATCTGAGCCGCCGTGCAAGGTGCACTGCATCACTGTCACTGTCCTGTTGACACACCTTTACTAAGGCATGTCCAATGTCCTCATCAAACATTAGCAAAATGTCTCTGCCCTTTTTAGTTGCTCTCATGTCAGGAAAATGGGCAAGAATTCGCTGCTTGAGCCTTGTAGATTGTATGCGGCTTTCCTGCTTGATTCCTAGTTGGTCCAGCCTGGGAGAATACAGGTTTGATAGATCAGCTAGCTTAAATACAGGAGCACATGGTGGCATCCTCCAAACGGGTTTCCTCAATATATGTCACAAGTTCTGCAAATGCTATGCTACAGAGCATGTTATCGAGATTCTCGGTGCCTTCTTGCTCCGTTTGGACCATGGATGCATGATAATAGAGAGAGGCTAAGCACTTTGCATGGTATTTTGCTTCAAGAGCAACCATATCTCCGCACTGAGACGTCTCAGCAAGTCATCGTCTTCAAGAAGTGCAGCACACTCTCGAACACGTTTGTCTGTTTTGAAAGTAGAAACCTCATGAAGTTTCTCTTTTCCAGATGACCGCCCACAGAAAAAGCAGAGATTTGAGAAATTGATGATTCAGAACTTGACCGAGTGCGCTTAGAAACACCAGATGTACCTTCACCTGCATCATCAGCCGGTATATCTTTAGAACGCTTCCTTGCACGTTCCAGTTTGTATTGTTGTACGTAAGCCTGCACGACCTATGCCAACGTGCATTATGAGCAATGAAAGCTGCCTCGACACCATGACCTTCGTCCAATGGTCAATGTTTATCGTTCTAGGCAGCAGACCGAGGTTATTAAACTCAAGAGAATTATCAGCCAATGTTTTGTACCCTGCGAGTGTTGCTTCACCTTGTTCACCTTTTCGTTGACTGGGAAACTGAACCTTTTCAGTGGTGTTTTGTTGACAAAGAATGCAGAGTTCCCACTGAGTAACTCGACCCATTTCAGCATCTGGCTTAGGGATCCACAAGTTTATGCGCTTTGCCATCTCCAGTTGCAGATGAATGGGCCTATGTAGGGTTGATCACTTGTGCAGTCACCATAACAATGGATGATGTCCCTGAAATGTGTAGATGCATAACTACTACCAGTTTCATAGTTTGATCAATATTTTAAAGCATCAAAAATTTCTTTGTCTCTGAAATGTGAGCATAGACCTTTAGAGCAAAATAGGGTGGATGGTGGGATTTCAAGATGGCAGCCACAATTTTCAAACATTTAATGTCACCATTGCATTCCTAGAGCCTGAAATGTAGTTTTAGGTGTTTCAACTGTCTCGATATCTGTACTAGTTTATGAGATATTTAACAAAACAGGTCCACAGTGGCGGCCATCTTGAAATCCAAGATGGCCGCCATACGGGGTGCAATTTCCGGTGGCCCCTGGACTAAAAATCATTATATGTGTTACTCTAACCATGTGCCAAGTTTCATGCTTTTAAGGGAAAGTGCACAATCAACCTGTTTTTGAGCAAGCCGCCCCACGATTAGCATTGTGCGTGTTGGAAAATAGCGAAGCGGCAAATTGTTCATTTGGTCCGGCGCGGCTCTGGTAACTCCGCTTCGGTTACCCCGGATCGCGAGCCGTTACCTGCGACTCGGATCGGACAGAATCGGCCGAGGGTGTGGTTCCCCGGTAGTTAGACGGCGGGAGTACTTAGGTAAATTGGAGTTGGACAAGTGGACCCAACCTCACGCCATCGAAATATTGGCGACCACGGTCCTCAGTGACCCGTGACCTTTCGGAGTTGTCCGAGAGGTACGACCTAAATTCCGGGCGTTCGGTGGAGCCGACTCTACTGCTCCATCTAGCGGTCGTGCTCGCCACCGGGACCCGGCCCCACAACAATATAACACGATATCTCAAAAGGTTGTGGATGGATTTTGATGAAACTTGATGGATGAGTTGGGTGGGTGATACGAACAAGCCAAATCGATTTTGCTTAAGGTCTGGATTCAGATTTAGCCTATCAGTTGATACAAAACGTAAACTGTTCAGCCTGGCGGAGGGATGAGCTCTGCCAAGTGCCATTCTAGTTAATGTTGTTATTAATGTTGTTAAATCAACAATCCCACTGGGTTTCTTGATGAGTTGACATTTTCTAATGAGGTAACTTCTGCATCAGTGGTAAAGTCAACCACCACAATTACCTTTGATTCCAGAACTACCACAATTAAATCTTTCACATATCATCATCGTACCAGCAAGACTAGGCTTCCTGCCATGATGCTTTGAATGTGCGACGGTTCTTCAATGATGTTTTCCCAGACAAGTGGATCCGTAGACGTAGACCAATTACTTGACCACCTCGTTCGCTTGACCTGTCCCTATTGGACTACATTCGATGGAGCAATGTAAAACTATTGTTGACTCATCAAAACCACATTATTTGGATGAACTTAAGGCTACGATCACAAATGCAATTCATCAAGATACGCAGCTGAACTGGATAATGTTTTCAACAAGTTGGTAAACAAGATTAAACGATGTATTATGAAAGATTGTGGGTATGTTGAAATCTAAAAATTTAAACTGTATTGATTCAAAACCTTATGAATTATCGTTTCATGCAGCATTTATAGTTTGTACCCATCATGTGTTCCTCAAAAGTTATAAAAGTACAAAGTTGCATAAGGACTTTATGGACATCCTGTATTGTATTTGTACATTTTTTTAATTTTTTTAATATCCTTTACATTTTTAGTTTTAAAGGTTTTAAAATAAATCATTGTATTAGTAATGGTGTGTATACTTTGCATTAAGGGCACTTGAGAACCCTTGTTGACATTGCGTTAGCATTACTCCTGCAGACTCTTTGTGCTTGAGAATGTTGATGTGCATGGCACCGTTTGGAAGGAAAAACGAACCTGTATTTTTTTTTTCCTCTTCCCAAAACAAAGGTGTGATGGAAAGGTCACAAAAGGCCCACAAGTAGACAGTTTAGTTCCATTCAGTATAAAAGTATTGTGCGATACAGTACAACAAGATTGTATCTAAGATATCATGACTGGAGATGGACCCTAATGAATATTTCTATTTTTTAATTAACTAATTCACCAACCTTTTTTCCCCCTTCAAACCAGTACATGTACATGATGTCGTCGTGTTTTGCAATGAAATTGGCTTGAATGCAATCAATGGATGAGGAACAAGTTCGAAGTTTACTTCACTACATTTCATGGAAACAGGTGTGTTTACAACCTGCCCTGTTGTTTTGCTGCGGTCCTCACGGTCATGTGACCACCCTAAAGAGTGGATGTTGGAGGAGGTGTGAGGGAGTGGGAGACTAAATGCAGCCTTCAGCATGATTTGGTCCATGAACCCATAAAACATACTGGAAATCTTCCATCTTGTTCTGTGTGCGCAAAAGGTCAGAACCGTTGCAAACAACTCCCCATGGGTGAGAATTCTTTAAGGGATGAACTCAAGGGAGACTTGTTTCAACTCATTTCCTAAAGATACGATGAGTGCATGGTGTGGGGTAGCGTACAAGCCAAAAGGAGGAAGGGTGGAGGAAGGGTGGGGGGAGGGTGGAGGACCCAATAACGAAACACGTTCCAGCCAACAAAGTTGAAAATCTCAATTAACAGTAAAACATTTGAAGGAAGGTGTATGCTTGAATTCAGTCATTTTTATTAAACAAAAAATAATTGTAATGCATAAATACGAGAAAAATTATTTAATCCTTGAGGGGGGGAAAACAAAACACCTATAAAAAGTCATGCACCAATTGAGCCTTAAATTGAGAGAGATCATCACCTCAGTGTGAGTTATAATTGGTATTGGCCGACTTACACCATTTTTAACCCACTGCAAACGTAGAAGCTTGAGGGCTGTGGGTGTAAAACACTCTCCTTTCACCCGTTGCCCCAACCATCTGGAGGCAAAAAGGGGAAACGTTCCTCAGGAAATGGAGATCTGGTAAAATGTCGCCTGAATGCGGAAAAAGACCTCGTTGACGCGGATGGTTGTTTCGGGTTATAAAACGGACTTTTAAATGGATGTCATCCTCCTCCTTCTTCTTTCCTACGCAGCACAAGGCCGCGAGGTAGCATCATTGGCTGAGGGCACGGCCTGCCGCTGATGCAGTGCCCCCTATAGGTTAGAGCAGGGATTTGAAATTTATTCAGGGTGCTGACGACAGCTCGCCTATTATTCGTGAAGGACACCATGGAATCTTTAAAGTCCACCAACTAATGCAGGCAGATGGGACGCCGTCTGTCTGCAGTAGTTGATGTCGATGAGTCGGGATTCAAACCGAGGCTAGACAGCTTCGGGGTGAACTTGCGTACCTCTAGCTAGGCCATCCTGCTAGCCTACTGGCATTAAAGTTGAGTGACTGTTAAGTGAAAGGCTGTTCACCAGGTCGCTCAGCACGTGCCAAAACAGTAAACGCGAATGTCCAAGCCCTCAACATGGCTCAGACAAGCTGTGAAACAACGGAGATAGTGTTGACCAGCAATCGTTATGTTGCTGCATGGATGGGGGTCATGCGCGTGAACAGACAGACAGTATGGGTTGAATGCACTGAGAAAGTGTACAGGCAGACAGGGATGACGTCCTTCAAGATTAGTTTCTTCAATGTGATGACAGAATAGCACGAGGGATCAAAAGCAAGATCAGACAACGTGTAACTATACCGTGTCTACAAACTGGACATTATCGATATGCAAACACTGGGAGAGGTGTGCGGGTTAGAGTAGATTGAGAATTGGGAATAAGAGTGGTGCGAAAGGGGAGACAAGGGGAAAGAGGTTGGGGAAGATATGAATAAGGGGAAAGTAGGAATGGAACCCTCTCCTCTCTTGTCCTCACTCGGTGGAGGCTGAAGTGCCCCAAGGCAGTGTTGAACCCAGTCCTGCTCTTCACTTCTGGAAACTCTGTGATGCTCTTGAAAATCCCTTCTTCCTTTTTGCAGATGACTACACCATTGGGTCGTTACAGTACAACAACATCCCACTGATGAGTAAACAATAGCTGCATCACTCTATGCTGATCTTGATTTGATTGGATGCTTGTCTGACAAACTGAACGTGTCCTTTATCCTGGAAAGTCTCGCAGTCTCACCCTGCTGCTCTGGAAAGATAGTCAAACCAACCCACCTATCGATTTCCATGGTCAGCCATTTGAAGAGGTTGAATATCTTGAATTTATATACTCAGCATCAGCCATGACCTACTCTGGGCTGATCATATCGCAAAGCTGACCTCCAAAGCCTGTTCATGACTGGCATCCTCCATCGCTCTTTGTCATTCATTGAAAAATTGGAACTACTCGCAAACAAAATGGCCTTTGTCTGCAGCCCTTTGGAGTAATTGTCTCCCATATGGGCTGATGCCACAACATCACTGGATTCTGTGGATGCCATTGCTTTTTACATTATTGATATATCTCGTAATGAGGCCGAAGCACAAGGCCTGCTGCTGTCACATCGCAGACAGGTCGGTGGCCTCTCCGTGTTTTACCGCCTCTCCTTGGTCTCGCTCCCTCTGCTCTCTCAGCTCTCCAACCCTCACCAGCTCATCGAAATCCAAGTTAACTGCACACCTAAACTATTTTGTTCCTTTTTTTAAAATTATGTTTGTGGAACTGTGCTTTTCCTCGTCAATTGCACTCTTCCCTCCAGGGCTTTAAGCAAGCTGTGCACCACCATTTCATCTCGCTCAACATACCTACCTGCTTTCCAGATATGATTGTGTAAACTGTGGACCATACACAGGATGAAGCTTGGTTTGGATTAGTGGTTCGGGTGGTGGGTTTGGGATCTTAGGGTCCTGAGTTCAAGTCCTGTCAGCTGCTGAATTAACACCTGGTGTTGTTGACTCATCCTGTCATCCTTCTGAGGTCAGTGAAATGAGTACCAGTGAACTGGTAATAGGGGCATTGCATCAGTGGTGCCCCCATACTCGGTAGCAGTGGTGATGCACCGTTGATCATAGCCAGTTGAAAGCATGAAACCTGAAAGCATGATCATAGCCAGGTCTCCTCGGGTTAACCTGAGCTGGTCCCTTTGGGTGGGTGCCTGGAATGTCCTATCCCTAAGAGATGGGGATGGGCCAAGCATCTCCCCGAGGGATGGCCTGACAGAGGCCCTTGAAGTAGCGGTGGAAAGTGGACACAGTGACGTGCTGTGAAAGCACATGCTCCCAATGTATGTATGTATGAACGTCAGTTGCACCGTAACTATGTCTATTAATTACGTACTGTTGGAATGTACCCTTTTAGACATGTAGACCCTTTAGACGCCATTATACAATTACATCCTTGAAACCCGAGAGACACACATGACCCCTTAATAACCCCAAGACCTCTTTAAGACCCTGCTGGACTCTTTAGAATCCAAAGACCCTTAAAAATACCTAAGGCCATTTAAGACACCCTAAGTCCCTTAAAACCCCTAAGACTCTCTCGAACCCTTAGAGTAGACAGTTAAGACCCCTAAGACACTGTGGACCCCGTTAGATCCTATAAACCTCTAAGACCCTTAAGACTGCTCAGACCCTTTAGAACATAAAGACCTTATAGACTCTACAGAACCTTAATACCCTGTTGGACCCTTTAGAACCCTAAGACCCCATTAGACACATTAGTACCCTTAGACCCCTAAGATCCTTTTCGATCATGTAGACCCTTTAGAATCCTTAGACCTACCCCGAAGACTGTTTAAACCCCTGAGATCCCTTTCAACACTTTAGACACCTTTAGACCACTTCACCCTTCAGACCTTTTATATCCTTTCGACCTCCTTTTAGACCCCTAGACCATTTAGACCCCACAGACTCTTGAGACCTTTGCACCCCTAAGTCCCTTGACTCCCTTTAGACCCCTTAGACCGTAACACACTTAAGGGGTGGGGGGATTAACGAGGGTAGAAAAGATCATGGTTTTGGATTGGGGATGATCTGAGATGGTGGTGAACAGCTGTCTTCAAGACCTGGAGGAAAGAATGAGATTGAAGAGGATGTGGAAGTTGGTTCCACAGGTGGGGAAAAGAGGAACAAATGAGTGGAGTGAGGATGTTTTTTTTTTTTTTGTATACCTTGTCGAGGCTCGTATGAGAGCTTAACACACAACGCATAGCAAGGGGGGCATGAGACAAGAGGGATGGGAGTGGGAAGAACAAAACAGTGAGGAACAGAGACATTAGGAGATCTGTAGAAGGGAGAGGGATGGGACGGGGAACATGGGGAATAGAAGATGGACATTACAGGGACTTTCAGGAAGGAAAGCAGGGAATTTGAAGGAGGTGGGCTTGGGTGGATTATCGGGGGTAGAAAAGATCGAGGATTTGGATGGGGGATGATAAGAGGTGGTGGTGAACAGCTGTTTTGAAGGCCTGGAGGGAATTATTGGGATTGAATAGAGTGAGGGAGTTTATTCCAAAGGTGGGGAAAAAGAGGAATGAAAGAGTGAAGGTTAGCAGTGATTCGTGATTTTGGTAGTTTTACCAGAAGGGGGTTGTTTGGCGGACCTTGAGCGCCCTGTGGAAATGTGGTGGGACAAATCGCAGAGAGAGAAGGGGAGGGGGGGCGAGACCGGAGAGGAGACTGCAGAAGACAGAAAGACCACCGACCTGCCTGCGGGTGAGAGAGTGAGAGGCCCAAAGACTCAGCCTCATCGCGGCAGATGCCAATGATCCGAAATGTCTTGGTTTCCACAGCGTGAAGCCGAGAAAGGTGGGAGGCAGGAGCACCAGCCCGCGGGGAGAACAGTACTCCATCAGGCTGCGGACGAAAGCTTTGTAAGTGGTCAGGATCTCAGGTGGGCTGAGGAAGGACTTTGCACGACGGAGGATTCCCAGTCGGCGACTAGCTTTGGAGGCGAGGTTTGAAATGTGACTTTCCCAGAAAAGGTCATGGCAGATAGTGAGACCCAGAAGTTTGAAGGGAAGGACTTCTTCCAGAGGATTGTTGAGAAAGTGGATGGGGGGGGGGGGGGGGTTCTAAACAGTCCTTTCGGAGAGACATAGTGGGAGTGTGAGATTTATCCGGATTGAAAGACATGTTCCACGTGTTGGACCAGTTTGTGATTTTACCCAGATCTGCAGTGAGCGAAGAAGCTGCTGCATGCCGGTCTGAGGGATGACAGATGGTACGGCAGTGGGTGGAGTCATCAGCAAAGACATAAAGAGGATTTTCCAGAGTCGGGTGAGTGAGGGGGGTGAATAGTGGGAGAAGGGTGAGTGGGAGAGTTGAGGGAGAAAGGTGAGGGGGGAGTTTTTGAGAGAGTGAGAGGGAGGCTTGGAGGAAGAAGAGTGTGATGGTTGCTTTGAGAGGGAGGGGTGAGAGGGGTGAGTTGTCACTGAAATTGGAAAAAAAGAATGGTTGATGGAAAGTGAACATTGCTGGATTTAGTTATTTTCACCAGAAGGGGGTACATGGTGGACCTTATGTGCCCTGCAGAAAAGCACGGAAAGAGCAGAGGGTGCAAAACTGGAAAGTAGGTGGTAGAAGACAAAGAGACCACTGACCCGTCTCTGATGACAGTGGTAGGCTCATAGACTCAGCTTCATCATGAAAGATTCCAATAATCTCAAAGGCTTTGGTTTCCACAGCATCCTGATATGCAAGATGTGAGGCAGGGGAGCCAGCCCAGAGGCGAGAGCAGTATTCCATCAATCTGGATGAAAGCTTTGTAGGTGGACAGAAGTTAAGGTGTGCCAAGGAAGGACTTTGTATGATGGAGGATACCCAGTTGGTGGCTGGCTTTGGAGGCCAACTTTTAAATGTGTTTTGTCCAAGAATGATCATGGCTGATTGTGAGAGTCAGGAGTTTGAATGACTGAACTTCCTCAAGAGGATTGTTAAGAAAGCAGAAAGGAGGGTTTGCCAGATGGTCCTTTTGGAGAGAGATAGTGAGAATGTGAGGTTTGTCAGGATTGAAAGATATATTCCAAGTGTGACCAGTTTCTGATTTTGTCAATGTCTAAAGTGAGGGAAGAGGTGTGTACACTCACCTGAAGTGGTGCTTAAAATTCTGAGTAATATACACATTTCCTCTTTGAGGTTATTGTCTTGAGAGAGATCGCTCCACTTGTTTGATGCCTCTCAGCATTCTAAGGTCGAGGAACTGGTGTCTTCACAAGTCAAATGCCATAACTATAGTCTAATGTGGTTTTAATTCAGCAACTGGATCAGCACAAAGCGAGTTAACCACTTAAACTCTCCTTGGCCTCGTTCACCACCTCCGGTGACCATCTGCTGCCCCCGTCCAATCTTTTGGAAATTTCGATGGTGTGTGCAGCGGTGAGACTTGCGTTGTTTGCATTGTGGTTTTAACATATATGTGGTCCCAGATGTTTTCCAAACGGTATTGTAAGAGGGTGAGAGGGTCAATAGTGTGTTGTACATGGCTGTGCTGACAGGATGGCCAAGAGGTATGCACACTCGCCTCTGAGCTGTCTGTCCTAGGTTCGAATCTTGACCCAGCTATAACCTGTCATCCTGGTGTTTCATGTGCAGGGTGAGGCATCAATGAGTGTGCCTTCCATCAGATGGATGTCAAACTGGGTGTCCTGCTTGCTCGTATTTGTTGGTTAATAAAGATCCTGTGGTGTTCTTCATGAAGAGTTCAGCTATTACTGGCACCATGACCAATTTCCAATTTCCTGCCTGGACTGTGGATAGCAAATGGTCTGGTCTTATTGGAGGTTCCTGAACACCAAGTTATACTGCTTTCTAATTACGAGTGCAGTTGCTGTGTGGGCAGTAGCTTTTGCACTGCAAACAAATTATTTATGAAGTAGTTTGATATTTCATGTGAACGGCTTTTTTTGAATATGTAGAGGCGACCAACACACACAGGGCTATGTAATGATAGCTGGAACACTGGAGTTGCATCATTTTCACAGCAATTGTATCTTAGGAACAGATCGTGTTACATTTTATTTTCATGTGCAGGGAAATTTGATTGCATTGGTAACGCAAGAGGATGCAATGAGGACATTTAATTTTTTAAAAAAAAGTTTTGGATAAATAAATTACAAGTTCTATTAGTATACCACATGGCACTTTGTGACCTTCCTCATGATGTTTTAAATTATGTCCACATTATCACTTCGAAAACCCAAATTTTAAATGTTTATCACCCAAATGTATTCGAAACATTTATTTGTTTTTTTGAGTGACCTGGGAATTAATTATTTTTCTCAAAACTTGATCAAATATAATTAGTTCACCAGAATGTATTGGTGAGTACGACAAATTGCTCGACCCTTCATGAAGATATGTCCTGAGATAACCACCGTCCAGAGTTCATTGTGTTGTGCATTTAGGTCTTCTCCCATTGACGGAATGCTGGAAACCTTGCTGTGCTTGTGCCAAGGATGCGAGTGATATCACCATCGTGTTCACTCCCTGATGAAGATACCATACACCTCTTTCGATGCTTACGAATGACTTTAGGATCAGAATACAAGTCATGTCGTTTTCCAGTACAGCTTACAATTCAATTGACGAGTCATCATCTATCCGACAGAATGGTGTAGAGGTAGCACACATTTAGAGCTATCTACTCGAGGTTTGATTCCCGACTGTAAACTGTCAGATTGTTGCTTGGCAGGGAGGATGTTGCATCACAAACTGCCATGACTCTGATGGATGTTGAGCCAGCTGTCCCATCTACTAGGATTAGTTGGTGAAAGTTAAAAAATCCCACTATCTTTCGTGAGGAGTAAGTGAGTTATCGTTGGCACCGTGAACAAATTACAAATTCCTGCTCGAGTTTGCTCCAGTCAAACGTTAGGCCTAGTTTGTGAAAGGCTTGGGTCAACCTACATCAATCTATCCCTATAAGTAGGATTAATTGGGCTATTGGAGCAGTCAAGCAGGAGCAACCGGTGCGGTGCAGTTGTCCTTTGGAAGTCACAGTGTTAAGGGATCTGTTTTGTCTGCACTTACCTGCCCATCTAAAAATAAAACTATAATGGCATTCTTTGACGTCACGACATCCACAGATATTCTTCCGCCCCATTATTACATCATTATACACACTTGTACCAAGTTTGATTTAAATCCATGAACCCGGATTCAAAACATTAAATAATATGGGTGCCAAACCATGCGTCCGAACAGGTTAAATTTTAAAACATATATTCCCCATGACCACTAGATCATAATTGTGGAAATTTTGCATCGATTGATGAAACAGTTCAAGAGAATTTTTATTTTTTTAAAAGATTTTCATTCACTCCCGTATTGCTGCCAGACCATGTGACATATTAATTATTTGTGAACACCATGCTATCCACAAGACTTGGGGAACATGTGGGTGAAATTTCCCCTTGATCTGTCGAGCCATTCTGGAGAAGTAGATTTTTAAAAGTTTATTCTTCAAAAAAAACCACAGCTGACAAACCATGTGACCTATGATGTCATAGGTGGAGAATTTTTTATTCATACCTGTAAAGTTTCGCATCAATCTGTTCAGCTGATTCGGAGATGATTTTTGAAGGCTTTTATGTAAAAAAAAATATAGATAAAACTGCTGCCAAACCACGTGACCGATGACTTTATCAATTTTTTTGCCCCCATACAATCTAGCCCTAGATGACCCTCAAAAATTTTCATACTGATCGGATAAAGTGTTCAACGTATGCAATTATGACCTCATAACGAAGCCACGTTTGACATCATTAAAAAACACATTTCCTACTCGCAAATACAACCCATCGCTTCACTGACGGAATATTAAGTGGGGGGGGGGGGGGTAAGAAGGAGGGGAGAGGGAGGGTCGGGTGTGGGAAGGGAGAGGGAGCAAGAAGGGGTAGAGGGGTGAGGAAGAGGGGGATCGAGGAGTGTGCGGAAAGGGAAGGCAGCATGACGGGAGGGCAAGGGAAGCAGCGTGAGGGAGGGCAAGGGAAGGCAGCGTGAGGGGAGGGTCCATCCGGACATAACCACTGTCCGGACATGTCGGAGAACCACCTCCTGGATGACAAGTTCTCTAAGGGGTGTGGGGAGGAAGAGAGGGGTGGAGGATTGAGGAGGTATGGAGACCAAGGTTGGGTGGGGAAGCGAGGAAGGAGGAGGAGCAAGGAGGGGTGGGGCAGTGAGGAGTGGTGTGGGGAAGGGAAGGTAGCTTGAAGGGAGGGGACAGAAGTGTGAGGGGGAGGGGAGGGCAAGGTAAGGCAGCGTGAGGGGAGGTCAAGGTAAGCAGCATCATGGGAGGGCAAGGTAAGGCAGCGTGAGGGGAGGGCTAGGTAAGGCAGTGTGAAGGGAGGGTCCGTCCAGACATAACCACCGTCTGGACATGTCCGGAGTTAAGGCCCAGTCACACTTGACGTTTTAGCCAGCTTATGCCGATTTTTGAAAAATTTGTCTAAAACGCTGGCACACGTCGAATACGTTATGGGTAAGTTTTGGAAACATTGAGAGCACGCTGAAAAACACTGCCATACGTCGTAGTACGCTGGCTTTCATCGTTGTACTTTGCGGTTGTCCTCAATTTTAGCATGCTTGAAATTTTACGACTTATGCCAGCGTATGACTCACAAGTTCCGCTACGCTGGCCATAAGTTGTAGGCACGTTATGCGATCGTTGAACACGTCGACACACGTTACTTGTAAGTTAATCATAAGTCGAAACACGTCGAGGTAATGTTTAGCGTACCCGAAACTTATTTATAACCTATGAGTAACATGTTGTAGGCACGTTACGCGATCGTTGACACACATCGACATACGTTACTTGTACGTTACTCATAAGTCGAAACACGTCAATGTATGTTAGCGTAGTTTCCAGACTCCCTGTTTTTATTTTTTTTTTTTCTTCGGTATGACGGTGATGTTGACACTTCGATTTCTAGTGCGGTTATGATTAAATCGTTGAGCGGCAGCCTATTAATTATATTGTATTATAACCGCACTAGAAATTGAAGTGTCACTCACCGTCATACCGAAGAAAAAAAAAACCAGGGAGTCTGGAACACTGACGCTAACCATTACATTGATGTGTTTCGACTTATGAGTAACTTTTTGACGTGTGCCAAGATCGCATATCGTGCGTACAACTTATTCCCATCGCATGCGGACGTGTGAGGCATACGGCAAGTACGTCGTAAATTTTTAACACGTTTAAAATTTCAAGACTATCCACTTACTACGACGTATGATAGCGTACTTTAGCGTTCTATTCACGTATACCAAACTTACCCATACCGTATTTGACATGTCCAGCGTTTTAGACGCATTTTTCAGAGTCGGCATACGCTGGCAAGTCGCCAAGGTGTGACTGCGATGTTGACACTTCCATTTCTCCGGCGGTTATGATTTGAATCATTGTGCGGCAGCCTTTTAATAGGCTACGCACGTGATTGTCGGCGATACGCATAAGTTAGACTATCGTTGGGCATAGGTTGTGAACGCCGACAACAGGCTAAGCATTCGTTGGTATAAGTTTTCTATAAGACAACGAAACGTTCTGTGTCCGTTACTAATATGTTATGCATACGACCAAGTCGTTATGAATACGTCCGAATCTTTAAAAAAACATCAAAAGTTCAGCGTAAGCCAGCGTTTTACATACATTTTGATACGTTGCCATTGCTGGCTAAAACGTCAAGGTGTGACTGGGCCTTAACCACCACCCGGACGACGGGAATACTAAGGGAGGCGGGAGAAAAAGAGGGGGAAAGAGAGAGGGTGGAGGAGCGAGGAGGTACGGAGACCATGGTGGGGTGGGGAAGCAAGGAAGGGGAGTGAGGAGGGGTGGGGTAGTGAGGAGTGGTGGGGTGAGAGGAGGGGATTGCGAGGAGAGGAGGGGTGGGGGAAAGGAAGGTAGCATGAAGAGAGGGTACAGAAGTGTGAGGGAGGGGAGGGAAAGGTAAGGCAGTGTGAGGGAGGGCAAGGTAAGGCACTGTGAAGGGAGGGCAAGGTAAGACAGTGTGAGGGAGGGTCTGTCCGGACATAACCACCATCTGGACATGTCCGAGATAACCACAACCTGGATGATGGGAATACTAAGGGAGGGGAGAAAAAGAGGGAAGAGAGGGGTGGGGGAGTGAGGAAGAAGGGTTGAGCAAGGAGGGGTGGGGAGAGAAGGCAGCGTGAAGGGAGGGGAAAGAAGTGTGTGAGGGGAGGGCAAAGGGAGGCAGTGTGAGGGAGGGTCCATTCAGTCATAACCACCGTCCGGACACGTGCAGAGATAACCACTGTTCAGATACATGCGGAGATAACCGTCCGGATATATGCAGAGATAACCACATCCGGGCATAACCACTGTCCAGATACGGAGAGAGACAGAGACAGAGACATGGATGGATGTGTGGGAGGACGCTGCACTGTATTTGGAGGGGGTGGAGTGAGGATGGGACAAAGAGAGGTGTGGGGGTAGGGGAGTTAGCAGAGAATGTTATGCTTCAGGAATGACACACACACACACACACACACACACACACACACACACACACACACACACACCCACACACGATGGGTGGAAAAATTTGGCTCTGTAATTGAGAAAAATTGTAATATGGCAAACGGCTCGGAAATCGGGTGTTATCAAATGTATTTTTCTATTGGGTGTTATCATGAGTAGGAGACATCTCAATGTAAATTAAGTCGGGAAACTGTGAGCTTAAAGGTCCCCTGACATGCAAAATAAACTTGTTATTTATAAATTAACTTGACCTTCCTAGTGAAGAAATCACCCATGTTTTTTTTTTGAATCAAAAATGGGATAATTACAGCAATATTTCGATCATTTCTGGAGCCTTTCAACAACTTGCTATGCCCCGCCCTAAAAAAAAGGACTTCAGCGAATCTCTGTGTGACGTACATACAATAACTCGCACAGAGTGGATTGACTCGAGTCGAGATGTCGCGCGCCTTATACAGTACCTACAAATGCATTTTGCACATGTTAGTGCAATCTCTGATCGTCTTAATTCCAGTGATGTTTCGCGAAAGTTTTAAATAGTTTTAGCCGTACTTTCGAAAATGCCTGCAAGATGTATCGTAGCAGGATGCAGCAATACAAGCAAAGACGGTGTAAGCCTTCATGTATTCCCGAAAGATGATAATCGTCGGAGAATATGGACATCTAAAGTGAAGGTACTGTTCCATTGGCATGCTATTCATTAACATTCAGCCAAAAGCAAGTGGTGTTGGCTCAGTGGTTAGGGTGGCGGCTTGGGATCCTAGGGTCCTGAGTTCAAGCCCGTCGGCCGCTGAATTAATACACCAGGGGTTGACTCAGCCTGTCATCCTTCCGAGGTCGGCGAAATGAGTACCAGTTCCAGTGTGTGTATGGTAGAGGGCACTGCATCAGCGACACAGTCGCGCTCCAAGAAATGATAGCTACCCCGGCAGCTAAGCTGCAATACGCCACCACCGCAGCAGCCAAAATGCTAGCCTGGTGTTGGCTCAGTGGTTAGGGTGACGGCTTGGGATCTAGGGTCCTGAGTTCAAGCCCCGTCGGCCGCTGATTAATACACCAGGGTTGACTCAGCCTGTCATCCTTCCGAGGTCGGCGAAATGAGTACCAGTTCCAGTGTGTGTACTGGTAGAGGGGCACTGCATCAGCGACACAGTCGCGCTTCAAGAAATGATAGCTACCCGCAGCTAGCTGCCATAACGACCACCACCAGCAGCCAAAATGCTGTAATAAAGAAAAGGGAAAAAAATGTTTGCACAAACATGAAAGAAAAATGTATCTGTCCTATTACACGGCCTCATATCATTGGGACTCTTACGCATTGACTTATACATTGTGTGCATGCTAATCAAAGTTACTTGTCAACTCGAGATCTCTAGAGGTCTAGACTAGTCCGATAAATCCATCGTCCGTCTGACTAGGCCGATAAATCTGACGTGCTGTAGCTTTATTTTATTATTCTCTTTTTTTCATTGTTTTCTACTGGTGCTACATGACGACAGTAGGAATAAATAAATAAAAATGCAACAAAACGTCACATTTATCGGACTACTCGAGACAATTGTATCGCAAGGTGTGTTCTGCACACAAGTTTTCATCGTATCCGGACAGCGAGATTGCTTCGTTTATGCGCGGAGAGACACGGCCGATGACATGGGCTGGCCTTGTTTGTGATTAATTCACGCTGTTCACGTCACGTTACTAAAATTTCTGATATCGAGCAGTATGCAAGTCGAATTTACATTATTGAATTACGAAAAGGATTTAGTCTAACCAGTTGTTATTTCCGAGCTTTCCTTCGATGTCCTCCCGATCATAATTAACTCCGGGAATTTCATCGCCATTTTCCTCTGCTTGTCCTGCTTCGTGCTCGAACTGGTAAGGCCGTATTTCATTTAAAGCTGCCTGAACTTCACTCCGCAACTACGTTATCCGACAATTCTCCATGTGATTCAGACCAAAATCCTTCATTTCTCTCACACTCACTGTCGTTACCAGACAAGTGAAAGTCCATGTCATCCATTATTCAAAACAAAATGTTCGATTTTTAAAAGCAGAAATGAACGAAGCGATTGAGTCGACCAATCAAATGTGGAAACACACAGGAAGCCAATAGATCACGTAGACCCAACCCCAGTAATTTATGCAGCCTTTGACATACTGTACGTGACGTCATGTGGGTTACGCCTTTCAGGAGATTTTTAGGGGTGTTCCCGAAGACGTTTGTTTTTTTAATTTTACATTTTACAGAATGAGTTTTGTGAAAAAATTGTCAGATCTGAAATCACGATGAAAAACTCCTCTAGGACATGTATAAATGAAATTTCAGTACTTTGGCATGTCAGGGGACCTTTAAGTGTACATGTCACTGCACGGGGGGTGCCGTGATAAATGAGGTAGGGTTTAAGGATAAGTTCTCCCAGGATGTGATTGCCCCCTGTGACCTTCACCTATGTTTTTGCATTTCAAGACTGGCGATAAAAAGGGATCGCATCCTTAAAACGATGACAACCGAGCTGCACGTCCAAGCAGGCAGAAAGCCCCGACTCCAGGGGGACAGTGAGAAAACCACGCCCTTGGAGTGTATGATTAACGCGTGTGACGTCAGAGCGATGAGGAGGGAGTGATGATGGCAGTCAGAGAGTCTCATGTTGGGCGACAAGAGGGCAGGGAGTTAGGTTTGGGGTGGGACAGAAGCGAGAGAGGCAGGATGGCAGTTGAAAGAGGACATTACGGCTGGCTTTCCCTCAACGCGGTGAAGAAGACTGCACGATTCTTGTGTTCGTGCTGAGGCAAATTGGCTCATATGGTGGAGCAAGACGCTGGCCATTGACTGGTAGGTTGGATTGTGTGAGACCAGCCTCAAAGCCTCACCACCTCATGACTGTGCCATTTTGCAGAGCAGCGGCGTCGGCGAGAGAGAACGATGAAAGAAGCTGCACAGCAATTTCTGAGCCCTGATGTTGAGTATTGCCGCCCGAATTGACTCCTGTATGTTTGCCTGCCCAGAGAGCGGCTGTGCGCCATTTTGGGCGCATTTTCCCGTGCAGTGACAAAGCGGTTTGGTGACCTTCAAGCTTCTGAACCTCACTTCTGGACCCAAAGCTAAGTGCTGGGAGAAAGGGAGGATTTTTCCATTATTTTATTTGTCCCCTTGCCTGTATTTATGGCTGTGTGGAGTGCCTCAAAATTAGAATTTAATTTACCTCATTCATTATTACCCCGGCTGATTGCTAGTATGGGTGTGCCAAGAGAATTACCACATGCGTCGCCGTTTTGAAATTATTACTTTACATTGTAAAATATTGGTTCACGAGTCAGTAAGTGACCACTATATTCGTTATTGTGTGTGTGTCTCTGTCTGTCTGTCTGTCTGTCGTCCGAGCATAGCTCCGTGGGTTTTGATCGATCCTGATAAAATTTTGGTGGAGGTTTATATCATGATCAGTTGTGTTTTCCTGAGAATGGGCGTGGTGCCCCATTATGGGCGGAGCCACGCCCAAAAAACCTGTTTTTAGGGGTAGCCGGTTTCAAGTTACATCTTCTCCGAGGGGTTTGTCGAATCTGGCGAGGGTTTCAGTATTTGGTTAGCCAATGGCACCTGCATAGCCCCACGGAGCTCGATTTTTCATTTCGTCACAAGGTCACGAACTTAGAAAATTAAAATTTTGACATAAAAAAATCATACGACCACCCAAACTTTGAGAGCTAGGATGACAATATTTTTATGCATAATCTTCAGGTCATTCCCCACCTAAAGTCTTGAAACCATTTTGCTCTATCACGAACACCTTGCCCTGGCGCCCCCTTCAAGTTTGTTTTTACGCTGATTTCATCAAAGTATGAATAAATCCGAGGAGTGTGAAATGCCATATAGCCTATATGACGTTATATTGTTCCTGGAATGTTCCAGAGGAAGTTTTGCACCAAAGGTCATAATCCTTGACCTTTTACCTTTAAAGTTCACAAAGGTCAAATTTTCAAAGTTGTGGGAATCGAACCGGGTTTTCGACCTTCTTCGACGAACTAACTCAATAAGCTATAGCACGTATCCTGTTTCTTATTTAATGTCCACAACATGTTTTGGACCTTTAAGGTTATGCAAAGGTCAAATTTTGAAAGTTGTTGAACGAAACCGGGTTTTCGACATTTTGCAGCTAATAACCTGTCACTCGATACCACATCATGTTGATCATTTTTATAACTTGGTCAAAAATTATCACATTGTCTCATCCTTGACTTCTGAAACACTACATCGTCAAATACCGCTCGTGAACCATTGCCGTCTCCAGACTTGTATTGTTTGATTTCTTTTCATTAACCCCGTATTTATTTAAGTTGCTTGTGTCTTCTATTTGTCGTGTGTTCGAGATAAACCCCCTTGTGCTGTTCTTCCGTCTACTTCGTCCATTACGTGCATTTGCCGCCCCCGTCCCGCGCCACCATTTTTAAATCTCCGAGAATCTCGGCTGTAAGCCTCCAAGGGAAATCGTTTGGCCATCCGTCCAGGTAAGGGCTAACCCATTGGACATGACATTACTTTCAGAGATCAATAGGTATTTCAAATGTTTTTATTTTCACCATGAGTGCGCAAACATAATGGAAATGAGAAAACTCCAAACACATCCTGGGTGCTTTCTTACTTTCCTTTGACTAAGTGTCGTCGCACGAAAAATTTTCAAAAACTGTAAATTTGCAATTTCCGTGACAATCCCAGCTGTTCAGGGGGTCATTGTCATGAGCTTGTGACATCTATCAATCACGAGTCAGTTTTAATCTAATCTTCAGCCATTTGGCATCCACGAACTCCATGTATGTAGGACAAATATCTAGTACGTATGCAAAAAGCCTCCAAGGGAGTAAAAACAATGAGTTTGCAGCATACGTGGGGTCCTCATTCATCTGCACATGACATCCACATAATGGAATGAAGAACTAGTCTTGCTGGTGAAGTCTAGTGTCCATTTGCGTTGGCAAATGGGTAGAACAAAATCAACAGGATGTTGCTTGAGATATGTTAACTGCCGCAAGAAGCGAGGAGAAGCTCTCTTCGCTCCCTTAAACAATGAAGGGTTAATGCCCATGCTCGAAACGTCAGCTTCTTGCTTACTATGGTGGTTCTAATCTAATTCTGGTAATCTGCTTGAAGGCAAACAAAGTGCTGCCAAAGCATCGTCATGGCAAAGATTACACTAGGTGGTTTGCCGTTGCCTTCCCAGTGGTAGCCAGGGCAGGAATTTGTTCAAGGTGCAGGCGATAGCTCGCCTATACTCCTTGCGATGGATACTGGGGGATTTTTAATGTCCACTAAGTACCAACTGATGCTGGCAAACAGGACACCCAGTTTAACGTCCTTCCGAGGGAGGATGCACAAATTGTTGTCTCACCTTGGTTGCGAAACATACCATGATGACAGTTTGTAGCTTGGGTGAGATTCAAACCCATGCTCTAGACAGCTCGGAGACTAGAGTGTGGCTATATGGGCTATCCTGCCAGCCCCCAGAGTCGTGAGCATACCTCAATGACCATCCTGTTGATTTCATCCAGATCCACATCCGCATAATATTCGAGTAGACAAGTAAAAGCAATCTGGTGTGTACTCTCTATTTGTAGGCAAAATTGCCACTTTGGAAGCTGCTAATAGCTGGTACACATGTTGACCAATTTATCCTTGGGATCATAAATGGAACTGCAGAACACATTCAGGAGCAGTGGGAACTAACGCACAAACAGGAATGAACAGGTAAATTGTGCATGGACTAGGTGGGCTTCGAGGGACAGGCAGGTCGAGTGTCTGAGGATTGGCAAATGTATAGTCAGTCCGGAAATATGTGGAAATGTTTATGGGACATCCGTTTGTTGCATATGCAGTGGGCCAAGGGGGGTGAGGTTGAGAAAATCGTGTGTTACTGGAGAGAGAGAGAAGGGAGGTTATTTGGGACTGCAAGAGTTGCGAGAGTAGGAAAATAAATTTGGAGAGACGGGAGTAAAGGTGGAGTGGTAGAAGTATGGAGGATTCAGGGTGGGAGTGAGCAAAAATTCCACCCAAGGACGTAATAAATTGATGACCCCATTATTCCATACTCCAACACATTAAAGTGCCCAACTCTCTCCAAATAGAGGATCATAAAAGGCGAATTTTAAAAAGTTGGTGTAAATTTATGTCTTTTTACTCAATATAACCAGCAAAGTTTCAAAGATACGCAGTGTGTGATAGGGCGCTCACAGTAAGTACGGTAACCCTCTGCATCAAGTACGGTGTGTTGGAGTGCTCAAGTACGGTGACCCTCCGCATATACACAGTGCTGTCCCTGACAGTAAATAAGTTATTATTATGAATGCCAGATTACAATGCTGAGGGAAACTGACAATGTTCTCAGTTACTTAAACGCGATGATCTTCAAACAAAGTCCATGCCAAAAAGTCACAGCCTGTGAGCTCCAGGGACAACTTGCACAAGGTAACGCCATAGAACAATAAGATTCTTGTCACAATCACTAAAAATAAAAGGGTACAAACTTAGA
The DNA here is from genome assembly GCA_035128595.1 of Eptatretus atami. Taxonomy (NCBI): domain Eukaryota; kingdom Metazoa; phylum Chordata; class Myxini; order Myxiniformes; family Myxinidae; genus Eptatretus; species Eptatretus atami. The sequence goes on along the minus strand of CM068954.1, from coordinate 109,878,675 downwards.
GGGGAGAATATTTGATTTGGAGTCACGGATAATTCCTGGAGGCTAATGAGACGTGTCGGTGAACGATACTTTAGGATCAAAATCAGTATTCAAAAGTTGGAACAAGAAAAAGTGCAATTGATTATTTGATGGAATCGAATTGTATAACATATTGTATGTTATAAATGCTCCTTTTGAGAAACTTTGTGTAATGCACAACAAAGTGCCACCTGAGTGAATCGGAGTTCCTTTTTTTGTTGCATTTTTGACAATTACAAGGGCAATGGATCAAATAAGTTTATCACAGAATGTTGTGGTCTCTCAAAGTGGCTTTTGCTTTTAATTTATCGACAGTCACTGAAAGTTTCTGAGAATTCTTTTTCAAGAAGTTCGTGCGGCGGTTCTCCGCAAGTTGCCCAGCTCTCCCTTCCGTAACCGGGAATGCAGGCACGAGGTTCATGTTCGAGTCAGAACAATAGCAAAGTCTGTTTCCAGTCCGAGAAGGCACTGGTCGGTGGAAGGTTAATGCAGTTTCCGATAAACTCGCCGTAAAGGATGTCACATGCACGTCCAGAACTATCTGTTGGGTAAACAAAAGTACTGCTTCTATCACGGCAGGTGGTCCAAGACCTTTTTGGTCATGTTGCCATTTACCACCTACATCCGTCCAAAACCTCATAAGTGCATGTCAATTGGAAAGCTAATAACTTAAGGAAGTATCATCCAATGTACATCCTCAGATGATGACAAAATGCAAGAAGCTTGAAAATATCTACTTCTACCATGAGATGGAACCCCCCCCCCATCCCACGACCCCCACCCCCCCCAAAAAAAGTTTACACTTGCACTTGGACCCGGCTCAGCTGCTATGTACAACAATAATATGCAACACCCTGTGCACAAAGGTCATTTAAAAATATTTTTCAAAGCTCTTCTTCAACTGCAGAACAGTTCAACAAAATCTCTGCATTTAAAATGCCCTTCAAGCAGATTCTTCAGTGTGTTCTCAGAGTTGCACCGATATCTGAAGGGGTGTGCTCACCTACCACGAAGATGGTCGTTTTGGACCTTCCAGCAGGCGGTTGCTCTGACTGCTTCAATCTTCAATGACAGCTCACATAAAGAAAGGCTCATGTTATTAACAAAAAAAAGAAGTTATTTTAGACTTGACAAATGTCATGGCAGATTGGTTAGCACTCTGACAACACCAAAATAATAATAATATTTTGTATACGTGTTGGAATGACCACCTGAAGAGAACAAATGTATTTACAACATCCAGACTTCACAGTAGGACCTTTCATCTTATCTTTACCTGAATTTACATTGTCTGACTGGTTTTACAATTGTCCACTGCAGACAATCCAAATGTCTTTCAATAAATGCACTTTGTCTACTTTCTGCTCTGAACAAGCAGTCTTCATTCCCCACTTCACAGCCCCTCACCGGGCCTTACGCCAGGTCGAAGCAGGCAGGGTGCTTGAGCATCCATATTCAGTGGCATAAATGCATTCAGTGAAGGTAGTCTCGGATAAAGGAATGGCAGAGGCATGTATCCTGCAGCTACTGCTGCGGCAGTTGCTGGATGGAAGAGGTAGAAGGGCATACACAATGGAGACTGCTGTGGGAGTGGCGGTGGCTGAAAATCAGTGGACGGTGTGCTTTTGGGGAAAAACCGTGATGACGTGTCCATCCTAAATCGCTTGGCATAAGGTCCACCGATCAGTAATTCATCACATTTGGAAGCTTCTTTCATGCATTCTTCTTCTTCCCCCCTTAAATTTTTATCCTCTTCCTCATTGTCTTCTTCGGGCTCTCGTTTCACTTGGGCTAGCACCTCTCCCCCATACCCACTGTCGGTATCTGTATCGCTTCCAGTAAACTCTGTCACACCTTGACGGTGACTCATGGTGCTTGGAAGAGGAACTGGCATGCAAGGTGAGACAGGTGCCGAAAGAGCGGGGCACAAGGTAGTCGGGCTTCCTTCCGACTTACATTGCTGATGTTGTACCTTTCGAGGTTGTGGCAGATTAAGAAAGGCTACATGCTGCAGATGGGTCATGAGGTCCGTACATTTAGCCTCTTGAAGGCCCCACTTCTCCTGCTGGCTGAGATACAGCAGGACTTCTTTAGCACAAGCATGAAATCCCATGTGAAAGCCCTGGATATCTGCTTGCACTGGTGGTTCTGCTGTGCTCTGTCCTGAAAATTAAGCACACAGTCACCTCCTCAATATTCAACAACTCATGTACTCCTATGAACAAACATCAAAACATTTGATGCAATTTGTACTCGTATGGAAATGCCAAACAGGCCAATTCATTTATTTCATTTGTGAAATTTAAACTAAAAAAAGAGATTCTGATAAATTTGTAATGTAACAATGCATTTTAACATGAACAATGACTTTAATCTATAAAATGACCACAATCATGTGGCCACTGGTCATAAAGACCTCGCCTTCAACAAAATATGGCTGTAAAGTATCCATGTATTCTTCGCATCACAAAGTCCCCCCCAACAAGGATTAAATGAGACTGTCTCACAAGGGATAACAATGCAATCAAACATGTTTTTCTCATTTGCCAAAGTAAGAGCATTATCAATCAATGTACTGAATCTTTTATATACTGACATTCTTATCATCCAGTTAAGTAGTTCTGTCAAGTCGTGTCCGACTTCTGATGACATTCATGGTCAGATATCTCCAAACATCCTTATCCTGCACTGCTTCCTGAAACGGTGGCAGAGACAGCTTGGTTGCAGCCTTTACCCCCATCCATTCTGTGCATACAAGGTCTGCTTCTTCCTCTTCTTCCCTAAACCATACCCAGCACGGTTGACTTCTTCATGATTTCGTTTTCCGTACGCATGATGTGTCCAAAGTAGGACAGTTTCTATTTTAGCATCGGCGCTTCTAATGTACGTGGTGGTTTAATTACCTCCGCCACCGACGGTGGGCGGAGGTAATGTTAATACCCCTGTCTGTCCGTTTGTTTGTCTGTGAGCAGGATATCTCAAAACGTTGTGTATGGATTCGGACAAAATTTGGTGAAGAGGTTGCTGTGGCACATTTGGTGTGACAAGGATGAAACAATTAGATTTGGGTGAAGATCCAGATCCGGATACAGGAATTTCTTCAGTGATTCTTATCTTCATCATTGAGATATATATGGCCAAAAACGACATACAGCATGATATTTCAAAAAGTTGTGGACGAGTTACGACAAAACTAGGTGGATGAATTGGTTAGGGGACAAGAACAAGTGGATTCGATTTTGGTTCAGGTCCGGATCAAGATCTGGCCTGTCAATGGAATACAAAACGTAAACTGTTAAAAATGAAGACGTCTGAAGACGACAATGGTTCACGAGCGGTATTTGACGATGTAGATTGTTTCAGAAGTCAAGGATGAGACAATGTGATCATGGTTTGACCAAGTTATAAAAATGATCAACATGATGTGGTTCGAGTGACAGTTATTAGCTGCAAAATGTCGAAAACCCGGTTTCGTCAACAACTTTCAAAATTTGACCTTTGCATAACCTTTAAAGGTCACAAAACAATGTTGTGGACATTAAATAAGGAAACAGGATACGTGCTATAGCTTATTGGAGTTAGTTGTCGAAGAAGGTCGAAAACCCGGTTCGATTCCCACAATTTTGAAAATTTGACCTTTGTGAGCTTCAAAGGTCAAGGATTATGACCTTTGGTGCAAAACTTCCTCTGGAAAATTCCAGGAACAATATAACGTCATATAGGCTATATGGCATTTCGCACTCCTCGGATTATCCATACTTTGATGAAATCAGCGTAAAAACAAACTTGAAGGGGGCGCCACGGGCAAGGTGTTCGAGATAGAGCAAAATGGTTTCAAGACTTTCAGGTGGGGATGACCTAAGATTATGCATAAAAAATATTGTCATCCTAGCTCTCAAAGTTTGGGCGGTCTAGGTTTGAATTTTGCTATATAACAAAATTCGCAATTTTCTAGGTTTTTGACCTTGTGACCTTGACCACTTGGAAAATGAAAAATCGAGCTCCGTGGGCTATGCAGGTGCCATTGGGCTAACGAAATACTGAAACCCCTGTCAGATTCGACAAACCCCCTAGGAGAAGATGCAAATTGAAATCGGCTACCCCTAAAAACACTGTTTTTGGGCGTGGCTCCGCCCATAATGGGTGCAGCACGCCCATTCTCAGGAAAACACAACGAGATCATGATTTAAACCTCCCACCCAAATTTTATCAGGATCGGATCAAAACCCACGGAGCTATGCTCGGGACAAGACAGACAGACAGACAGACACACACCCATCACGAATATAGTGATCACTTACTGACTCGTGAACCAATATAATAATTTTTTAAAAAAAACAAACAATTCCTAATAATGTGGCCTTTAAGTACTGATTTGTTAACCTCGCCGAAGGAGAGAGGTATTGCATTTGGGTCTGTGTGCTTGTTGTTAATTGCCGGAATCCTTCGGATTTCGGCAATTATGTTGGTCGGATGTGTGTGTCATTCTGTGTGTCTGTCTGTCTGTCTGTTGGGTCGTCGATCTAGTAGAAAAAAAAAAAAAATTTGAGATTTGTTCTACCCTTATTATCAGTATTTAAAATGGCGATTTCAGTTAATACAATGGCGATTTCGATGAACTTGGTGGTAGGTTCATACCATGACCTAATTGTGTGCAAATGAGGAACCGTTGCTATGGACACCACAGTTGCCTAGCAACGGGACTTTCAAATTTTTGAAAAATCATAAAAAATTTATTTTTTCGAAAATCAAAAATCGGGCCACGAGCGACTGTGGGCAGTACATTCAGCCATATTGTCAAAAATTTCGAGCCGGATCTATGAAAAATGTCCGAGAAGATAGACTTTGAATGAAACCTGGTCGAAAACAATAAAAAACGAAGTTCGTTATATCTCAGAGACTATGAGTCAGATATACATGAAACTGGTATGGTAGTTTCATGGTATGTCCTAGTTATGTGTGAGAAAGAACCGTTGCTATGGACCCCTCCGTTGCCTAGCAACGGCCGAAAAACCTCCAAATGTGGGGTATTTTATCGAAAAACACATCTGCAGCATTAACCCTTGAAGCTAGAATCATGAATTTCTTGTGCTTAATCCTCAGGTCATTCCCCATCGAACGGGCCCATCGCGTCAGGTTCTATTGGGTAGTCGACTACCCATGTCCGCCTACCGGCTTGTCTGTCTGTTTGTGTGTTTGTTTACCCTGTAGCAGCCACACTGTTTCAGCGATCATGACCAAACTGGGTACAGACGTCGGCCATGGTCCAACTTAGACACTTGTCGTTTTTGGTGAATCTTGGTCAAAGTCAAGGTCAAGGTCACCGAAAAACCGAAATTCTTATTTTCGCAATAACGTCCTCTAAAATGGTCGTATCGACTTCAACCAAATCCAAAATGTGCATCTTCCAATTAACTTCCAATATGTCTCATTGGGTGTCACACCAACACCCTTCTTAGCGGTCGGGGTCGAATGTCAGGGGGGTCGGGTCAAAAATTTAAAATTGCGATAACGCCATTTCAAGACCGATTGACTTCCAAGTTTATGATCATGACCAAACTAAGTGCTACAACTCATTAAACAGTGCACTATCGACTTATAAGAACCAAATTGATTTCCAGGTTTTTGTTTCTTCAGAGATCATGGAGATATGACAAATTATTCCGGCAATTCCTTTACTTGCTCAACGAGCAATTTCATTATCTTGCCAAAACGAAGTTTTTGCAAGATATGTTAGTCAGCTTGTATGTTTTTTTTTTTTTTTTTTTTTTTTTGTCTGTAATCACGTATAAAAAATTCTGCAGAGCACAGTTATCATTGGAAATTTTGTAACTTCGCATATCAGAGGCCTATAGAGGTCCCTTTCAGCGCATAAAATTTTGAAGGTCAAGGTCACTTGTCGCAAATCAGGGGAGTCGACGAAAACCCTTATTTTTTTTGAGTAATTTTGATCGGATCGTCTTCAAACTTCATGGGAATATAGGTCATGGTCTGGCGCTCAGCTGATTAATTTTTGGTGGCGATTGGCCTTGACGCTTCATATGTTTTTTTTTTTTGTCTGTAATCACGTATAAATCACTCTGCAGAGCACAGTTATCATTGGAATTTTTGTAACTTCGCATATCAGAGGCCTATAGAGGTCCCTTTCAGCGCATAAAATTTTGAAGGTCAAGGTCAAGGTCACTTTGTCGCAAATCAGGGGAGTCGACGAAACCCTTATTTTTTGAGTAATTTTAATCGAATCGTCTCCAAACTTTATGGGAATGTAGTATATGGTCTGGCGCTCAGCTGATTAGTTTTTGGTGGCGATTGGCCTTGACCTTTCATGGTTAGCGCCTGAGGTCAAACACATTTGACCCAAGGTCAAATTTTCAAGTTTTAGGAACCATATCGTGTAGTACCTCAAATTGAACACCTCGATGAGTGCTTTCTAGATATATCAAGCTTGAGACATTATGACGTCATTTGGTGAGTTATGAGGCAAACGCATATTTTTCATGGTTACTCTGATAGAACGATTCTCATCGGAATCTCTCGTAGGCAGATATTCCTCAAGGAGTCGCTCCTGGTGGATAGCAGCTCTGTTCACCTCAGTGTGACCTTAAAGAAGTCACACGTGGTCACCTTTTGGCAAGATATGGTCCCCTAAGGGTGACATTGGTTTATTTGTTTTTGTTTATTTGTCCGCACAGAATTTTTGTGTTTTTCTCCGCAACTGCTTGTCGGATTGAGACAAAATTTTCACCATCGGTGCGACTACTCATGTAAAATGCTTTAATGAGAATTATGACGTCATAGGTCACATGGTGTGAAGGCCATGTTGGAAAAATGGAAAACTTTGGACCTCTGCATCTCTGAAAACCGCACAAGGAAACAATTGGAACTTGGCAGCACGACGGCAAGTACTCCTCATGGGGAATAAGTGTGATTTTTAAATTACTTCATCATGGTGCCTTTGTTATAACGTTCATAATTGCATATGTAGAATGCTACATTTGATCAGTATGAAAATTTTTGAGGGTCATCTCGGGATAAAATGATCCACAAGGAAAAAAAATTTGATGACGCCATCGGTCACGTGATTTGGCAGCCATGTCTTTTTTGTTTTGAAAAACAACCTTCAAAAATCTTCTCTGAAGTGGCTGAACAGATCGAGGTGAAAACTTTACACGTATGACTGCCTATCCATGAGGAAGAAAAGGTTCACACATATGATGACATAGGTCACATGGTTTGGCAGCCCATATTGGATTTACCCTAAAACCTATAAAAAATCCTCTTCTCCAGAACGGCTGGACCGATTGAGGGAACTTTAACAAATATTCCCCAAGCCTTAGGTGTACAAGTTTGTTAAGGAATAATTGATAGGTCACATGGTTTGGCAGGCCATATTTGATTAAAGAAAAATATTAAATAATGTTTTCCTCGAACCGCTTAATCAATCGATGTGAAACTTCACATTTATGATGTAGTAGTTGATGCAGAATGTATTTTTAAATTTTAACTTGATCGGATACATGGTCTAGCAGCCAGAATTATTTAATTTTTTGATCCAAGTTCTTTTTGATTTTTTTGTTTTTTTTGAATAAGTTCACTGGCTTGTGGCTGATGGGTTTGAGAGAGCAGTAGCAGCTGGAATGTGATCATATCCAGTTAATCCTGATGACTCCATCTTTGGTCTTCCATTTGATTTGAATTGCATTATTTTAATCCCATTCGAAATTCCATTGAATAAATGAAGAAAAACGTCATGGGTCAGGGTCAGGGTCAGGTGTCCGATCAAAGCGGGGTTGCATCAAAGCAGGACGTCTTGGTACCTGGCGTCATCACTGCCAGCAGTTATAAAGTGGCAGTTCTAAGTTTTCTCTTTATTAATTATGTAACACACGAGTACAACAAATGCCACACACAAACTATACAAACACCACACAAAACAAGTGCTGGCGAAGGTTTACAATCTCTGATTGCTTTTTTTTCTCTTGTTTGTTTTTCAAGTCCCTGGAACTTTCAACATTCGTCAACACCACATTTCCTTACTGTTCATCTTTTCTTTCTTTCTTTCTTCTTCATTGCCCTGACTCGAATCCATACAATTGCAACTGGAGTACCAGAGCATTCACCAGCCTCTTCATTCTTAGCATTAACAAAATAATTCCATTTAAATATCTCATTTAAATTCCAGGTAGGGAATGTACACACGATACTCGCACAAAAGGTCCTCTTTTGAGATTCCGAGATGTCATTTTGTGCTAGTATGCTGTGTACTTGTCAAAGAGCGAACATTTTGTGTGCTAATATGCTGTGTGCATGTCAATAATCAAAATGCAGACGGGACAGTCAGAGCTTTACAAATCCATCGTAAGGAAGGAAAAGTAAACTCTGAGATGCAGCGTACCCGCTACCGCGGCACTGCACTAACTAGAATGGCAGATGAGTTCAATTCAACCCCACAGGGAAACATTTTCAAGACCTAAGAGGTGAGCACACCAAACAACATAGATGGGAGGCATGCTATCTACCATTCCTCAGCCTCAAATCACATGTGGCTTTCCACGCAGGTCTGATATCCATAGGAACTGGTTAAACTCTGCTTTGTTTCTGAGATATCTGACTTAATAAGAGGTGTGCTGGGTTGTTTGTCAAGAACTCTGTTGAAGATCACT
>CM068954.1:109845127-109855971 GCA_035128595.1 Eptatretus atami | reverse complement strand
GTCTGCAATCTCTGATTGCTCTTTTTCTTGTTTGCTTTAGAATTGGTTTGACTGCTCAGCAGCAAAATAGAAAAAGTGTTAACAATAAACCCTGCTCTTATTGTGTCCTTCAATTAATTGTACAGTGATATATTTGCGTTCCGCTTAATAAGAATGGGCTGACAGGATGGCCTGGAGGAATGCACACTTGCCTCTAAGCTGTCTAGTCTTGTTTTGAATCTCGACCCAGCTATAAACTGTCATTCTGGTGCTTCACAGACTGGGAGAATCATCAATGTGTGTGCTGTCCCTTGGGTGGACGATATACTGGACATCCCATTTGCCGGCATTAGTTGGTGGATGTGAAGGATCTCACGGTGTCCTTCACGAAAAGTATGCGAGCTCTCACCAGCACCCTGAACAAAGTCCTGCCCTAACCTCGCCTGGGAAGGGAATGGCAAACCACCTAGTATAACTCTTGCCAAGAAACTACTTTGGCAGGACTGAACCTGCGTTTGGGTAGAACATTAGACTACTAATTAATAAGAGTACGGTCTTCTTTGGCATTAAAATGATCACAAGACTCTAATCCATGGAGATGTTTGTAATTTGCAGGATCACGCATCTTTCTGTCTGCTTAATTCAGACCAAAATCTGGAAATTAAGATTTTCAAGTTGCTCTATCCTGATTAAACGGAAACCCCGAGAAGTCAAGCTGCAAGCAAAAGTTGCTTTCGCTCACGACCGTGCATGTGTCGGTTGCACTTTAATGACCATTCTGTCCATCCGCTATCGCATCTGCTTAGATGTTTACTGTAAACCGGCAAACTTCTGCTCAAATGGTACTACTCTCACCTCTGAACACAACTGCCAAAACTCACTGTTCGTATCCTAGTTAGTTTAACGTCACGTTTGGAGACCGGGCAGTGTGACTATTTTGTTTTACGGCATCCTTATTGGGCTAGCATGTTGTAACGGGATTTTAGGACACCAGGAGAGGGCTCAATCAAACATTTTAGAAAATAATACCAATATAGGTACATTAAAAGAGTTCATAGACATAAACGAGTAGTGTGAAACTATTAGTTTTTTTTATCCCCCGCCGCGTGGCGGAAGGGGGATATTGTTGTCACCCGGGTCGTTTCGTCCGACTGTCCGTCACGTCCGTCCGGCTGGCTGGACGTCAACATTATAGCTGTGAGTGCGATAACTCATAAACTGTTCGCCATATCGATTTGAAATTTGAGTCACACATGTACCACCTGAAAAGAACCCTATTGATTTTGGGCGTGGCCGGATCCAAGATGGCCGCCCCAAAAATGTTTTTTGTAATAAATCGAAAACTGCTTATCTGATTTCAATTATTTTTGGTTACTACGTCCCTCACCCCTGGGGAACTTTTTTTCACATGGTTTCGGCCCGCTCGGACATCCAATATGGCGCCAGGCAGCCATGTTGAAAAAACGATGTTATCGCGATATAGGCTCTAATTTTTTTATTTTCTGATGAAACTTGCTGGAAATGTAGGTAACGGAACGAAGTAGGTTGCTATTGAATTTCGGCCATGTCGAACATCAAATATGGCCGCCAGGCAGCCATCTTGAAAAATGACATTATCGTGAAATAGGCCCTAATATTTGTTTCTTTTCCAACGAAACTTGCTGGGAGGGTAGTACAAAATTATTCCCAATCATCACCATATCATCACACCTCCTGAAAGCACTACAACATCATTCCCAATCATCGCACCTCCAGAAAGCACTACAAGATCATTCCCAGTCATCACCATATCATCGCACCTCCTGCTGTATGCATGCTGTAAGACACAATTCTTAACTTATTTTTATAACAGTCTATACTATGTATGTACTCCTATGCTAAGCACACCATAAACCATATCTTTTGGTCCAATTTAAACTTTTTGCTGTATAGCTCGAAAGACATTGATGACCAAATGGTGTCTTGTTTCCAATTCACCTCCCTCATTATCTGGAATATGTATGACCTTTTTCAATGGCGGGGATTCCCCATCCCTGATGGGTATGTTTTTCTATTCCGTGAGGAGGGGTATGTCATCACAGTTGCCACACATTTGGGAAAATCTATTTTTTTAAAATTTACTTATCATGGAAGAGCTGTCACACAAATCTCACACCTTCCTTTTATTTTTATCTGCTGTCAACGGCTACGTGACCCCTTGAATAGGGGAGAGCAGGAACTCAAGTTCCTATTCGCTGCTTTGTTCTGAGTTACATCTATGCACGGCAAGACCACCTATGCTGAGGAACCATCTGTAGCAGACTTCGCACATCACTCTTCCACGCTGCTCTCTGATAGGTTTTTCCTGTTCTGCTGTATGCTTATGCCTCTTTCTATCACCTCTTCTGAACACTTTTCCACATTCATCACAGATGACTTGGGCTGGTGCTGATTGTCTCAGTTGTCTGCTTGTTACTGCCTCCTTCAGGCCTTCTTTTTACATAGTAGATGGTACACCACTCCCATCTGGAGGTGATGTCCAGTTCAAACCACTTGTTTTCAGTGTCCTTCATGTCCTGCAGGTCTGTCTGACATCTTTCCATCTCTTTTGTGGGCCCCTCTTGCTTGTGGTTGCATGAGCCAGCTTAAGAGGCACTTCTGTGGAATGCGATCTTTGGGCATCTGCGCAAGGTGACCTGACCATTCGAGATGACGTGCCATCACTTTCTGAGTAGCAGTTGCAGGTACGCCCCAGCATTGTCTGACTCCCCATGATGTGATCCTCTGTGCCCACTGCTACATGATAGAGATGCCAAGAATGGTACTTCTGGAGAGCTTCCCATCATGCTTGTATCCAAGATAGACTCCAACTCCTTTCACTCCCTCCATCCTTGCAGCCAGACTGTTCCATAACAAGACATGAGTACAGGTTGAAGAGTGCAGGTGCCGTACGACATTCCTGTGTCAGTCTATTGTCCACATCTATCTCCTTTAGCAGCATCTCATCCAGGCACTTTCATGTCTACATGGAAAGACTGGATGAGCTCAATCATGGGTTCTGGGTCTCCTGGTTTCCTAACGTGCTTACCGAGGTACTGAGTTGTACACACCACACACACACACACACACACAACACACACACACACACACACACACAACACACCACACACACACACACAACACAACACATTGATGTCACAGACGGTAACCTTAAGGAGTGATACAACTTATCAGAGCACTCTGGTCCGGGTGACGCTATCTTGTGACAATTTTTCTCTGTTAGTCATCGAGGCAATCAAGAAAAAAACAAGCAGTCATAGACTGGGTACTTACGAAAATCGTCAACTTGACCTCTGACCTTGTCTAATAAAAGCGTGTCTCTAGAGAAGGTAGCGACGCAAACCAGAAGTTTATACGATGATTCTGTACCAAACCATCAAAAATCGTAACGTCGACCGAAGCAAAAATCTCCATTTCTCCACGCAATTATTTAATATTATTTTATCAAAGTCACAAAACGCAATATCGGCCATCCACCAACAATCTTACAATAATCGACGGCTTAGCGAGCAGGCATGCGACAATAAACCTTTTAGGGATAAAAAAATGACTTTTAAACACCATCTTTATCGAAAAAACACCGTCAGCGCGCACACGCAAAACCTTTACGTGACTCAACGACGCGTCTGCTCGGACGCGCTGCACACGTGACGAGCCGGTGATGCGGGCGAGTGAAAATTTTTTATACAATCTTAAACATCTCCAAAACATCCGATTTTTACCAGAATTTCGACAAACCAGATGTTTAAGCGTTCTAAGCGATCGCAAAAACCGAAGACCAAATTAAAATCGAAGTTAAAACGAACTCGTAACGTCGACCGAAGCAAAAATACTTCATTTCTCCACATGAATTTACGGAATTATGTTTGACCTTACTGTGACCTTGACCTTTGACCGATTGACAAAATCTAATCAGCGCTAGTCATCGCCCTCCCTGAATCACGTGGTGTAATTTGACATTGGTAGCTTTTTCCGTTCTCGAGTTATCGTGCCTACAAACAAACACACAAACAGAGGACGGAAGTCATCAATATACTTACGAAATCTTTAGATTTCGTAAGTAATAATCTCCCAGCCACAAAACCATGGGGTTTGTCTGTGCTCTATCCTCTAAATGATAATCATCAAGCAAGGAAGCAGAATGTGCTGTTTGTAAAGTCTTTTGTATGACTCAGCCAAGGTCAGATTCAAACCGACGACCTCTCAGACTCGGAATAGATACTCTAACCATAATGTGACTGAATCTGGGTCAACATTCCTGCATTCCATGTTAATTTGTCAGGCCTGTTCCTGCATAATCCCCTTAACAAATAAAAAAAATGGCAACGACTGCATCGACAGAGACAATTGTATGGAAAAACAAAGAATCCATTACGTGCACATCACTTTGTTATCAAAACAAACCCTAACTTTCTCTTGTACAAGTAATAGCTGGGATGAAAACCCACACAAGAACTACGTGCAATGTGAAATGTTGAAACTTACTTAAGTGAAAATCCTGCGGGGTAAAAATAATCATTATCTAACCCTGTTCACGCATTTCCTTCTTTGGATTATAAAGACTTCTGAATCATCTTACACCCGTACCTGGTCTGATTCATTGGAGGAAACTGAGGGAGTAAAAGGGCCTCCAGAAAAATGCTTCATACCTTGGAAATGTGTCGGGTCATTGAAATTTGTTTCTGGACGACAGTGAATAGGAAATTAATTTTATTAATTTCCTCTGAAATCTACTCAGTGGAAAATCTAATATTTCTGCAAATGAGATTGTGCCTTTAAAACTCATCTTCCACTAGTTCTGAATCATTCGAAGAAACTAAGGGAGCAAAAGAAAGATATGTCCTGCTGATTTTGGAATTTACTTGGAATGGTGCTTTGGAAGTGGCAAGATGCTGGTCTGAAATATGTAACACGCCTTTCAATCAAGGCAAACACACAGGATCACTACACTTTTCCTTATAGGATGCATTCAGTGAACGCACTGTGGGAAACCACTTCGTCACAACACCTTGCAGACAACTGTAATCTGCTGAGCAACGCATCCTTTCAACACCATAACATACTTTAAACAAAGTGAAATAACTTATAATAATAAATACAATGCAAAAAATATATTCTCACTCCTAAACCATTGAATTATGACATATTGAAATATTTCAGATGACGTACACAAACCAATATCAAAGCAACCATTGCAATGGTGAGTTCTCTACCCCAATGAACCTCAGCATAGGAGATAGCTCTCAGCATAAAAATAAACATGGCATGGATACAGGAAATGAAATGTGGGGGTGGGGTTGGGGGGGGTGAAGGACGAGAAACCAATGGGGGTGGGGGAAGTAATGGTGGGGGTTGTACATTCTGCTGCTTAACTGCCAATTTCCAGATAATTGCACCCAAATTCCCATATCACACTTACTTAGAGTAAAGAGCAAGCATCTCTACATCAATGAAGTCAATTTTTATTAGAAGCAACGGGTTGACTCAGAAATAATGCATAAACTATAGTTCAAAATCTTTTGGTCATACAATGAGGCCAACAAAGTCCACAGAGTTCAGTAACCCATGTGTGGAAGTAACACACACACACACACACACACACACACACACACACACACACACACACACACACACACACACACACACACACACGTCCTACATGCATGGGCATACAGGTGAATACATGAAACACAACACAGGACTGTTAGATGAGACAAACACAGACACTGAACTTGGGAGAAGTGCCATCACTTCCCAGGGTACTATGGGTACCAGCAGCATCATAGCAATGGCACCACTTTTCTCACTGCTATCAGCAGGGTATTTCCTAAGGAGAAATATCCCCCTCCCCATAGAAGCCAACCTATCGGGGTTGTCCATGTGCTTATCCTTTTAAATGCTGAACATTGAGGAAGGAAGCAACACGTACCATTTTTAGTCTTGGGTATAACTCAATCGGGGTTTGAACCACCACCGACCTCCCATACTCAGGGTGGATGCTCTAACCATTACACCACACAGTCTAACTATTTGCCAACTTTCACTATGTTCTTTCCACATCCTACTTCGTTTTCAAAATGCAGTTAAATAATCCAGAACTTTTGCATCTTTGCTGTAATGAGAATGACGCAGACCTCTTTCTCAACGAGTATGACAGTCAGTTGTTCTGCCAAATTTCACAAATGTCAAATACCGCGTTATGTAAATTATATTGCATTCGGTTTCTGTTGGAGGACATGGTCATAGAACTTCATTATTATTATTCCACCAACTTCATGTGATTCAACTTCATATTCATTTTCAGCTCACCATGTCTACCAGAAGGTTTCCATAACAAACATTCCACCCAAATTTTTAGGCTTCTTAACTTCTTTGTCACTACTTTGGTTCTATATATTTCAATTTGAGGATCATCTTTACTAAAAAAAAAAAAAAAGGCAATGTGTGTGTATGTCAGTGTGTCCGTGTGTGTGTCTCCTCCATAACTCCAAAACTATAAAACCTAACAGCCTGAAACTTTGCATGCATACTAAGAAAACTCCAAGGAAGTGCAATAGTGAAAATTGGGTGTTTGGGTTAATTAAAACACCCCTTTGAAGATAATTTAGGGGGTGCTCATCACAAAAAAAACAAAATAAGCCTTCCCAAGATGGCGTCTTGGTTAGCCCTCTGTGCTTGCTGGAGTCTTTAGCCGCCATTTTGTCCGGCCAATTCAAGCATGCCTCGATTTGGAAACACGATCTACTCTCATGGACAAGTTAAAGTACTGTATATAATCGAAATATTATGTCGGATTTGAGAATCGGATCTGGTGAACAAAATAAGTGTCAAAATCCTCCAGTGAAATCAGAAAATTTTAACAAATTAGCGATTTATATACATAACTTAGTGTATTTATTTAAGGAAAACATTAAACATAACTTTTTCTACTGTTCGGACGATTATATTGAGTGAAGAAAAAGTGATGGAATGTGCAGAAAATGTAAATTAATTGAGTGAAACACCGAGCTTCATAACCTGCTTTTGCAATCCACGAGGGCCCAGTCCACAGGGGTGCTTTTTCCCTGGCAATTACATACACAGTTTGCTGTTTCTGTTTTGGGAGATTTGCTAACATTACAAAATGTTAATATAAATCTATACTAATAAAAGTGTGTGTGTGTGTGTGTGTGTGTGTGTGTGTCTGTGTGTGTGTGTGTGTGTGGTGTGTGTGTGTGTGTGCGCTCCACTATGAGCCTTAGATACTGTTTAAAAAAAATCTCACTCTCTCGCCCCATACTGAGCAGCCATCTTTGTGCCAAATTTTCTTGCTAGCACAGAAACATTTTGTCCCAGTTGTTAGCAAGGTTCACCAAGCACCTCGTGAAGACGGCTTGTACATAATGGCCTACAATTGTGAAAGACGCTGATTGATCTCGCAGTTGGGGCACTTCGCTTAATGTCCCATCTGGGAGTTGCAGTCATCGATGGAACACCTACTTGCACAGGCATGTGTGTTGACAATTGGCTCAGGAGTCAAACTCAGACTGGATTCCTCAAAGGTGAGTACGTTGGCCCTGAGCTAACCTGTCAGCCCCTGAAGGTGTGTGCACTATATGATAATGAGGCACTCTTACATTTTGAAAATGTTTTAAAAGAATTCTGTTTCATATATGTATATAAATCGCACTTTTGAGACCGATGGTCGATCACAATAAATGTTGATACACACTTGTGGAGATATTGGTGTAGTTTGTCACATTCTATATTTTTCTGACATGTCGAGTTTTGCAAACAAACAAAGAAAAAAAAACAAAAACATTTCTGCAGTTCCAAGGACTCGTTTTGGCATTTTTTAAATGCCATCAGGATTTGGAATCTTAAACTGGATATTAAAGACAATGTATCAATTGTGAGAGAAAGCCACCGTGAGAAAACGTTCTGATTATTTCTGCTTTGTTTTGGAATAATGCTTATTTGCATTTGCTGCAAGTTTTTATTTTCCGAACAGTTTGTTCTCGGACGATGCTAAATGTAATGACTGGCTGCATTGGTTGTCGATCATTCCAGAGGAAATGGAGTGATGTAGGGGAGGAGAAGAGATGGGACCATACTCTGTGCAGAGCGTTGGTGTGCCTTAAGCAGTCTCATTGCTATTGGGCACAATCCTGGACAGTCGCCACTCCGACACAGTATACCAGCATGCTGGCATCTTTTGCCGACCTCGGAAGGATGACAGGCCGAGTTAACCCCACCTGGTATTAATTCAACAGCTGAGTGGGATTTGAATTCAGGACCCTGATCCAAGCTCACCACCTTAACCATTAAGCCAACCCAGGCATATAGGGTCGGTCCGACCAGGAGAGGAGAGGAAGAGCTAAAAGCATGTAGGGGGCATGTGGATAATGTAGCGATTTCAGAAAAAAGTAGGGAGCTGCAATGAGTGGTTTACAAAACAATAAGTGACTCCCCCCCCCTCCCCACTCCCCATCCCAAATGTGGATCCATGTGTGTTTATAAATAAGTCGAGTCAAAGATGTAGATCTTTGCAAGTTGGGGAATGACGTGTGCCATCCATTTGTTGCATATTTGAGAAATGTTTTTTGAATTAAAATGCCATTTTCCCCTTGTGCTGAGGAACATTACAATGTTATTTTTTCACTTTTTTACAAGTTGATATTGAACTAGCATACTCTCTGTAGGCTTCAATTCCATTGGAGTTGAATCGAAAGCTGCCATTTCTGGTGAGGTGCCAACGTGACGTATTGCATTGTGGAGCCTGGCGTTTTTTCAGGGCAATCAAGCCAGATATCTTACCTGCCATAACCACAACAGTGAAATGCCATGTAATCCTACAGAATAGGCCTTTGGGCAATACCATGGCTAAATAGATCACAGGACATAGATTCAATGAAGAAGGTGAGTATAGTTAACTCGTATGTAAATGTCACTAAGTGGGCAATGTGTTTTAATCTGCAAGCATTTCATCTTGCTCTTCTGCACGATTGTCGTTGTAGAGGTGTTCAAGACAGATGTGACTCATTTAATGAGACACACTCTTTAGGTTGTGTTTGGGGGTGATGACTACATCAGTTGCCAACTGAAAATCAAAGTAAAGTACATTGAGATGAATATGATGTTTTGGCATATTTATTGCGTTGTGCATACACAACGACCGTTAACCAGTTGGATGCAAGACTGTAAAATGCTGAAGTGGCCAATTCATGGACAGCCAAATCACGGAGTACCCTGAGCAGTTGGATACTACTTGTTCGAGCGTGTTTGTGTCTAACACACTGTCATTAAGATAGCAAGGATTTTAATCGTACCCCCAAGGATTTTCCAATTGATTGAATCGGTTTGAAAGCGCAGCAGGATGGAACCGTACATGTGTGCTAAAAAATACGAATGTATTTTATGAAGAAGACAAGACGACATGAATGGAGAATCAGCATGAAAGAAAGACAGTACCATTCACATGACAATGTTGTTGAAACGTTTGTATGTTATTCTTTTCATGCCTGAACTGTAGTACTCGAGGCCAAAAATTTGGGTGTCAGCATTACAGAGCTGGGCAAGCTTTAAGCTTCCGTTCCTCCCCACAAGAGATTGCTGTAGTATGTTTCTGTGCGCCTGAAAATAAAAACTAGAAGGGCACTCTTCAACGTCGCGACGTCACCAGATATGCCTCTGCTCACATAAAAAAATGGCTGCCGAACCACATGTCCTATGTGTCATCCCCCCCCCCCCGTACAAATTTAGTTCTCGATTACCCTCAAATTAAATGCTTATGCAACTATGAGTTATAATGAAAGCCACAATGACATCACAAAATCTTACTTTTTTTTCATTGGAAGTACTTGACACATGCCAAGTTTAATTTTTTCCATGAGCGGCTGATACAGAGTCCAATAGTTTTTCCTTTTCCAACATGGCTGCCAGACACATGACCTATGACTCATAATTATCATTAAAACATTATAAGTGTAATATTCTATGGTGAATTTCATGTTCAATCAGATAATGGTTGCAGAGAAAACAGAGAAAATTATCCCGGACGACAAAACACGTACAGACAGACAGACAACTCAAAAACATAATGCTCCAGACTTCGTCAGCGGAGCATAAAAGAAGAGCCCTGGGCCAATCTAACCAAATATGCTGGTGGTACCAGGGTCAGTCACGGGCACTACCGGATTAAGGGTGCCGGTGGGGCCTGGCCTGGGGGTGGGGGGCCTCCCACAATTTCGATGACATTTTGAAATCCCTTGAAATGTGCTTCTAAAGTTTTATTGTCTCTACTTCATGTAAGGATATCTTTTCAAAATGTCCATCATTGTGAGGCGTCTTTTCAGCTTTGGCTTTTTCAAGCCGTTCTCTTCACGGTCCACAAAACGAATTCAACGTGGTCAACATTCTCGGGCAACCTTGGCATTGGGGGCCGCATTCGGATCTTTTTTGGATCGATCATCGATGCTTCGGATGTGAGCGTGCAACTAATACGCACTGCCGCAGGAATGCCCCCAGCACGGCAAGACGGAATACAGAGGTCCAAGCCAGAGGAGAGGTGAAAAAGGGTGAATTGGTAAAACTCCGGCCAGTGCACAGCACACGCCGGCAGAGGTAGTATTGTACCACTGAAACTGTGGCTGGCAGGGGAACGCTTTAGTACCCTGCCTTACTAGCGGGCACAGCACCATTAAACACGGTGTTGCACTTTCTATGTTCCAGTGTGTGAAACATACTTGTTTGTTTCGCTGATTCTGGTAGTCCACGGTGCACTCTGCCAATATCTTCCGGTTACTCGGTACCTACCAGCCTGCAGAAACACAAATCTCTCTTTTGGT
>CM068954.1:109824494-109838682 GCA_035128595.1 Eptatretus atami | reverse complement strand
GAGCCCGCAAATTTGGAGATTAATCAACAACTTAAATTATAACTGCTTTTTCGTCAACAACTGAACTTACATCTATAGATTTGGCAGATCCTGATCAGGAATGATTTGGCATATATGTTCACAAATTACAATTAAATCTGACAATATGACAAGATGGACGGATTGTTATTGATATGGCTGGTGACTTATCTATGAGCTGATGACATCTCTGAGCTCATTCTAAAATCAAATCACAAAATTGCTGTTGCTGCAAGAGTAAGAGATAGAGATGGACTAATAAAAGAAAATAACAAACGACGCATGTCATAATCATACTAGAACTTCGACTAAAAATCTTCTAACTTCTAAAACCCTCTGGGCAAGAGAAATCCGAAATGGTGATTAATAGCCACTTCCAGTGCCCCACAATCAATGTGCCCACGGCCCCCCACATGGTAAATCCGGCCCTGGTCACGGGTACAATCCACCCTTTCCTCACCTTCTCCCACAACAGGCAATTCTATGTATGTATGTATGTATGTATGTATGTATGTATGTAGTCTGAAAATCACGAAAGTGACCTCAAACAAGGAAATTAGGTTATTTGCCCCCATCATCGCCATGGTGCACAATCAAGTCAATTTTTCCTACAGCTTTAAACATCAATCTTCCTGATGGTTTACTAAAGTCTAATAAGCTGATCTTGATCGGGTGACTCAGCTTGGGTGAGGTACCCAGCGCTGCATGGGGAAAAAAAAAACTACATTGGGGTTCTGGCACTTGTGCATTGAAAGCGTTGAGATTTTATAAATACTTTCAAGTGTTTATGTGTTTGCTTGTGTTTTTTGTGCGTTTGTACGTTACTCTTTCATGGCCAAATCGTAGCAGCTAGAGGCCCCGACTTTTGGGTCTAAGTACTTCAGAATTTGGGCAAGGGTTTTAGCCTTCACACATTGGCCTTCACATCCGTTTTGAGGCCACCAAAGGCCACTATAAAGTGTGTATTGGGATGTGAGGTCAGGTAGTCCTGCTGCCGACCCGCAGGCAAAAGGTATCCAACATGAGGCAAGAAACTCCATATCTTTTAAATGTCAAACATCCCAAAACCACCACCAGAAAAAGCTCATTCAGCCAGGCAGCACCGGGTAGCCCCTCCAGTAAATAAATAACACTTAACAATACAGTAAATTAACTAATGGCACCACAAGCATATGGCTTTCACACACATAAACTGAACTAAGTTTCCTATGGGCAGTCCACATTGTGGCAGTATGTGATGCTGCTGGCATGCAGCTCAAGGGTCTCTGGACTTGAACAGGCAGGCAATGATGAGCAGACAGGCAACGGTGAGGTGTACCACCTCCTCTGTAAGTCTGAGCCAGGAGAGGAAGAGCCAAAAGCACAGCAAATGGGAGAGCGGGCAGAGAGCAGGCCAAGACACTGTGCCCCCCCACCCCACTCTCGTTTTTATCGGCTCTCAATCACCCTACCCTACCTTGAGGCCATGGTCTGCTCACTTCAGGGCGCTGATCAACCTCGGCGGCCTTGGCAAGCAGCAACAACCAATTGTGCACATCCTGGGAATGCCTGCCAGCAGCACCAAACTGAATGTGCCCTCGGGGCCAATGGGAAGGAGGGCTCTGCTCACAGAGCTGATCCCTTACAGCAATCACAAGGCAGGTGACAGGGCCACCAGAATACCAATTGCTGGCTTTGATGCGGGCGCCAGAGTGCTCATAGCACACATGGTACCGACATTTTGTGGTGGAGCTGCCATTTTAGAGGGCACCCCAGGTCTGGCCCTAATCCAGTTCAGATGGAGATAAGACATCTTTACCCGATCCCCCCAAATGAGCTATGCACCAGACAACTTCAATCTGAACATCGATAAATACAGAAAATGATACCAACCCCTACATGAGCAAACGGACCATCTTAAAGCCTTACTTATGACTACTTCCCTCCCCCTGTGAATGCAACAATACTTTTCACTGCAAATTATGTTTTTTTGCCACTTTAATATTCATCGATTTGTACTTTTATAGTTTCAAGCAGCTGTTCACAACATTTCAGATCACCTCGAACATTCACAACCATAATCTTTTCTATCCCCATTTACCCTCTCCGGGCCCATCTCTCTCCAGGTTTCCAGTTACACCTTCCATTTCTGTGATTGAGAGTTTGTGGCTGTATCCATCTTGTTCACTTCCTGTGTCCTCTTGTTCGCCTCCTGGTGGAATTTTTGATCACTTCTCCTCTCCATCAATCCTCTATCCATTATTACTCATTCTCTTAACTTATTCTACTTAATTTCACAACTTGCACCACCATCTCCCTCCTACCCTACGTTGGAACGAATCTTGCTTACAAAAATGGTATCGGTAGAACTATGGTATATGAGAGTTGTACTCTCATTTACCATAGTTGGTAACAGGTCCAACTACAGTAGTCTGTAGAGAATAACTATAATAAAGGGATGCTATTTTTGCCTGGGGTTGTCTTTACAGCTGGCTGGGTGTCTAACTAGAGTCAGTCTGGATCCGTTAGCCACCCGAGCTGTGTGAACAATATGTATTTGGCTCCCAAGTGAAGTAAATGGACAAGTTAATCAGCATGTGACATTGGCATGACAGTGACAGGCCAAACTGCCTCTTCCCGTTTCATTTTCTTTGCATTTACTTGTAAACGTACAATCCAACAGGCAAGATTTATTTCCTCAGCTGCTAAACAGCTGCCTTTCTCGGATGATCTGAGCATAAACTTAATTAACGATTCAAACAGGAAAGACTGCTTTGTAAGAAAACATAGACTGCATAAAATGTAACCATGTTAACTTATTGAAAACTCTAAGCTTTTTGGGGTGAGTCTGGATAAAGGCATTTATAACTCCACAGCATGGAGTTATTTGGAAAGTTTGTTCCTGGCAACAAGGTCAGCCTGTGTAAGTGTTTTGGCCTTTGTAATAATACATACAAAAGAAAGTAAAACTTAAAAACGGGTCAGACAGTTCTTCAAGTATTTGAAACAAACAAAAAAAAAATTCCTTACTATTGTGTGCAATAAAGTGCGAATAAATTACCATTTAGGGTCGAAATGACCAGATTTGGTGGTCTAATGGTTGGAGCGTCCACTCTGAGCCTGGGAGGTGGGTGGTTCGAACGAACCATGGCAGAGACATCCCAAAGACTTTTAAAATGGTACGTGCTGCATCCCTGCTTAATGCTCAGCATTTAAAAGGATAGAGGATGGACAAACAATGCTGGAAAGGCAATGGGAAACCACCCAGTATAACCATTGCCAAGAAACTGTTTCGGCAGCACCAACGCTTTGCAAGGAGTATGGTACATCAAAATCAAAAAAAGTCTAAATGGTAACTTAGTCGCACTTTATGGCACACAAAAGTAATGAAGATTTTATTTTTTAACCAGATAACAACAATCATTTCCAGATTCCTGGTAAAATTGATAAAATGATTGGTACTATTAACTACATTCAGAAAAGATGTGGTAGCCTTCGAGTCATGGCACACGATGAGAAACGTGATGGATGATCAACACCAGTTTTGTGGCACACTGTAGTGGCACTACAAATGACAATGATTAATTGCCATGTGACTTGAAGAGGAAGGGGTGGTCTGTTTACAAAGGCCTCTACAGACCAGGGTGTACAAAGAAACAAAAGTTAGATATTTTGAGGTTGCAGCTCAATTAGAGCAGAGGCTATGACTGATGGAACATGTTGCTGATTTTACCTCTGAAAAGAAAGTGGATGGGAAATGAAAAATCTGGGTTAATGAGAAAAACCAAAAGGAGGAAGCAAATTTCACAGACTGCTGCAAGAGGTAAAGCGGATGTTTCAGTGTTCAAGAGGTAGTTTTGCTTCCCAAAGGACCACTTTGAGGAACTCAAACCACTGCTCGGCCATCACAATCAAAAGCAAAATTTAACAAAACAAAATGCTAAAATAATATTCTTTGATATTTTATAAAAGAGGACTTCTCTCCTTCACGACTTTTCTCAATTGCAGCACTCACTTGTTGAAGCGCTCCTCCCATATTTCACTCACTCCACATAGTGCAGACAGTGTGCTATGATGATTGGTTGACTATTCAGACGACTGAGACAGTCTACCTATATAAAACACTGTGTATTTGTCTGCCCCGTTCATAAGGACGAATTGAGTGGTGTTTTAAACGCCAATCTTTTAACATGACTGCGTGTTCACTATGGTCTATTTTTGAGGATACAAAAAACTCAAAAAACATCTATAAACGAGTAATTACATGTCTTCCATTAGAATTGTAGGTGGTGACTTGCAAACCGAGCTCAAGAGCAGTGTACAGAAATCTTTTTAAATCAACAATAAATCCAAGGCACAGGGAGGTGAAATTTGCTGCACAAGATGTGCAAAGCACGCAGAGTAAAAAGAGTGTTTATTTATGTCCATAAGATGTCTAATAAATAAAGATCTTTGAAATGTCCAACACGTCCAGACGGAGTTTGTCTCTGGACGTGTCCGGGCATTGTTTATCTCCAGATAGTGTTTGTTTTTCTCCGGACTTGTCTGGGTGGTGTTTGTCTCTGGACGTGTCTGGGCGGTGTTTGTCTCTGGACGTGTCTGGGCGGTGTTTGTCTCTGGATGGGTCCGGGCAGTGTTTGTCTCTGGATGTGTCCAGATGGTAGTTATTTCCAGATTGGAGTTTGTCTCCTGACGTGACCGGGCAGTGTTTGTGTCCGGACACGTCTTGCCGGTGTTTGTCTCTGAACGTGTCCGGGTCGTGTTTATGTCTGGACGGGAGTTTCTCTCCGGATGTCTCCAGGCGTTGTTTGTCTCTGGGTGGTATTTGTTTCCGGACGGAGTTTATCTCCGGGCATGTCAGGGCGATGATTGTCTCTGGACGGTATTTATAGTAAAACTGGTAGAAAATGAATTTCAGACATTATTTTGTTTCCATATTCACAGTATGAATTGAAATTAACGCTCCAATGCACGTCTGCCTTCCCTTCCATCACCTCTCGCTGCCTTGCCTTTCCCCACCCCTCCTCACTCTCCCTCCCTCGTCGCTCCACCACCCCTCCTCACTCTCCCTCCCTCCTCACCCCGCCTCCCTCCCCTCTCTTCCCCCCTCCACCTTCTCACTCTCCCCCCTCTCTCTGTCCCCCACCCCTCTCTCGCCCCCCTCCCCCCTCTCAGTACTCCTGTCAGTGAAGCGAAGGGTGGTATTTGAGAGTTTCTAATAAAATAACTCGAACCCATCATTTTTGATGGTCTTTCATACTAATAATGGCATAAAATTGGGTCTGGAGGTATTTTATGTCACCGTAACCAATATCCCTTGTACACTCTGTTTGTGTCTTCTCTGAAACAACATCATCTGATTACAATAATAAACCTTCATTTTTCTATGTATTGATCATCACTCAATATTCAATCACATCAATCATATTGGTCAGAGGACCGAGAAAGCAAAGGGAGGAATATCAGAGAAGAGGGGGGAAAAACAGAGATACCAATGACTTGTCACAGGAGATTCCAATAATGTTGAGAGCTTTAAGTTCCACAGAATCCAGAAGAGACAGATGTGATGCTGGGCCTCCCGTGGAGGAGAGCTGTGGACAAAGGCCTTGTGGACTTTGAGTAGCTCTGTTTTTACAAGGAAAGATCAACAGGGGTGTCCCTTCAGCGGTGGCTTTGGAGGCCTGCTTTGCTTTGTGGGTGGCTCAGCAAAGGTCATGGCTGATGGTAAGGCCTAGAACTTCAAGAGACTGAACCTCTTCAAGTGGCTGACCATGGAAATAGACAAGTGGGTTAGTCTGACGATCCTTCAGGAGTGAGAACATGAGACAGAGATTTTCCACTGTTCAGCACTGTTCAACACTATGTGAAATCAGAGAGGTCATTTATATAGATGGAGAGTTCGGCCTTGAAATTTGTTGTTGTAGTCGAGTTAACACCCAGCCAGCTGTCATGGTGACAGTTTAAATTGCTGCAGATGAGGAAGAGAGAGAGTTGGGATGGATTGTTATGAATTGATTCATATTACACTAAATAGAGGTGTATCTGGAGTCATCATCATTGGGTGGACAATATATCACACACAAACATTTGGTGGTTTCACAGATGTGTACGCAGCCGGAGGTATTTCAAAGGGCTTGGAGGGGTTGGTGTGGGCATTGGACAATGAGCAATAGTGTTCTTGACATATACTGCCACACCACCTCCATAGCTGTGGAGCGGCCTGTCAAAGTAGAAGAGCGAATAGCCTGTGAGAGACACACATGAACTGGAAACATCTGTGAGAGAAACATTTCTGTTAAACATACAATGTCCAGAGCTGCAGTCATAACCTGAACTGAGAGATCAGGAATATTAGAACAGCACCATCAAATATTGGTGGACCACACTGTGAGGGATAGGGGAGGAGAAGCGGAACAAGTGGTGGGGACGAGGTGGGATGGTCCTATCCTTGGCGGGGGTGGTGGAGACGTGCGGTGGGCGCGAGGTTGAATGTGTGGTGGGGCGGCGGGGTACATCTGCAGCGCGGGATGCATGTGGGGTACAGACAAGGAAGATTTCGTGGTTGTAAGCTGGCATTCTCTACAGAACTGATTTATCTTGTGGACTCCCAATTCAGTCAGAAGAAGACAGACATCTCGACCAAGACAAAAAGATGCGTTATTAAAACACGGAGGCCAGTAGGACTATATGTTTTGGGCGATGGCAGATGCATGGAGTGCATACTTTCAAGAATGCCAGATTTGAAATAGAAACTGTTAAGAAGATGTCATGATAAGGGAGGTTTGTGAGGAAGAAAATAAGAGGTCAGTAATGAGATATTTATGGAGAAGAGAAAAGGAAGACTAATCTTTTTTTGTGATCTCATTTAGAAGCTTTCAATCAAAGAAGCAAATGGATTCTTCTGAGCAGTATTAAGGTCAGGATAAAGAATAACAATTAAAGATGTAATAATAAGCAGAAGGAGATCGTAATTTTTCCATGTAAAATCGAATGGGCTTTTCTTGCTTTTTGAAACGACTTGCGAAGAGGTAATTGCACTTAGAATAGAAGTAAAGCATGAGAGGAGGACACCTGGGATAAAAGAGAGATTACACGGAAGAACCAATGCCTGAGGCCTAGATGCTATATAGCTGAGGCCTGACACCAAAACAGACACAATCATAAATTTGACATGACAGAGTCAAGTAGACACGAATAAGGTGGGAAATACACAATTGACAACACAGAGACGAAACAACAAGGGAAGAGAGGACAGGTTTGGCGTGAAATCTTAGCAGTTGGCAAGGTTTTCAAGGAACAGGCAAAACCACGTCCACAACAAAATGGCACACCGGAAGGATATCCTGGACCAGAATGATATTCTTACTTTTATCTTCTACTTTTCTATCATCCTTAATCTTGTACTTCATTTCTATGTTTTTTTCCTAACGTGGACCCAGCTATAAACTGTAACTTTGGTGTGTTGCCTGCGTTGCGAGGCATCAACGTGTGCACTGTCTATTGGAAGGACGCTAAGCTGTGTGTACCATTTGCGTGAACGTTAAACACTATGGTGTCATTTGTGAAGAGTAAGCGAGTTATCGCCGGCACCCTGGCTAAATTTCAGATTCCTGCCCTGACTGAGTACTTGGAAGGCAAAGGCAAACCAACTCAGCCGAACCCTTACCAAGAGACTGCTCCAACACCACTGATGTCCGATGCTCTGTCAAGAGTCCGCCTCTGGCATATTAATGATCATGAACACTTGAAATAATGTGAAAGTTCTTTCGTTCTTGAAGTCAAACTAAATGAGATATTTTATCAAAAGTATTTGTTTGATTTAGGAGATCCTCAAGAGACAGATCAAGTGCAGAAAATAAAATCGACGGCATTGGTATTTTTGCACGCGCAGGATGAATATTTTAATACGCACAAACTTTGTGAATATTTTTGAATAACAAATAAGCATGAGGTTTTCACTTCATGCCAACGCCCTTTAAGACCTGCCAAGACTCGCTGTGATGCCACGTTACCTTGTGGATTGCTCCAAACTTCTTCTGCAACTGCTATTCCTTTTATACTCTTGGTCATTGACTTTAGACTCTACGTTGGTTATCACAGAATGATGCCTTTATTTGATAAGTATATGTATGGCAGCCAAAATCATTTCACTTTTATATTTTAATGCGCAAACCTTTGTCCACATCGAAACACTTTGGATTTCAAGACTT
This sequence comes from Eptatretus atami, assembly GCA_035128595.1. Classification (NCBI taxonomy): domain Eukaryota; kingdom Metazoa; phylum Chordata; class Myxini; order Myxiniformes; family Myxinidae; genus Eptatretus; species Eptatretus atami. The sequence goes on along the minus strand of CM068954.1, from coordinate 109,830,475 downwards.
TGTTGGCATGTGAATCAGTGGGTTCAAAGTCACTGTGCATATAATTTTTGGAAAACTTTAGGATTTACTGTGTAAATCCTCGTTTTGTTTCTCAAAAGTTTTTCACTCATAAATGTACCAGCTGCTGTGGTTTGAATGCAAAGTGGAGAATGGATGCAAATCGAATTTTTAAAACGCAAACAGAGCGATTGCAATGCCTCGCGTGGCGTCACATACCACCCTGCAGCGCACTGAGTCGATGGTGCTGTTGATCTGTCAAGGCTGTAAGTTCCTTCATGTGTTTGAGGGTGAGCTCCAAGACCACAGCTTTTTCCAGGTGTCCCAACGTCTGCGTGCAGCATGCAGAGCAAAATAAGAATGAGACGTCAAGAAATAAAATACTGGGATGTCAAAAAGTGAATTTATCTGAATCATTAAAAACAAGCCAATACCTAAAATTTTACTTTTTCTTCAAAACTAGCAAATACCACCCATCGCTTCATGGACGGGAATACTGAGAAGGGGGGAAAAAAGAGGGGGAGGAGTGAGGGTTGGGGAGGAGAGAGGAGGGAGAGAGAGAGAGAGGAGGGAGGGAGGGAGGAAGGGAGAGAGTGAAGAGGGGTGGGGGAAGGCACAGGCAGCGATACATGAGAGGAACGGAAGTCAGACGTGCAGTGGAGCATTAATGAACTTAATTATGTTTCTTAGTGTCATCAAAATGCTTCTGCATAGAATAACAGTGAAGATGGAAACAAAATAATGTCTGAAATACATTTTCTCCCGGTCATACTATAAATACCGCCAGAGAGAAACATTGCCAGGACATGTCCGGAGATAAACAAAGTTCGGAGACAAACACTGCCCAGACACGTCGGAGACAAACACTGCCCGTACTCGTCTGGAGCCAAGCCGTCCGGAGAACAACACTGCCCGACATGTCCAGAGACAAACTCCCGTTCGGACATGTTGGAGACACAACTCTGTCCAGAGATAAATACCATCGCACAAATGCAGAGAGAGGAGAGGGAGAGAGAGAGAAGAGAGAGTAGAGATAGAGATAGAGATAAGTCTGGTAGGAGTTAAGAAATTGTTATGCTTCATGAACAACGCACGCACCACACACACAACACACACACACACACACACACACACACACACACACACACACACACACACACACACACACACACACACACGTACTTGCCGACAGCAATTTTTTGGAATCGGCAGGTTGAGTCAGTGTGATTACCAACTACAGTACGTACTGTATACAACCCAGAAACCTAAAGCAGCTTTCACTGAAAAACAAGTTGCATTTATACAGATTGTTTTAGGATATGTTCACAAAATTATTCTTTATAAACAGCTGCCTGTGATGGGTGGAAAAAAAATTGCTCGGTATTTGTAAAATATGTTCATATGGCAAAATGGCTCGAAAAACGGGTGTTATTATATATATTTTGCTTTGAAACTCACAAAGAGAAACACAATATAAACCTTGAAAGCAAATCCACAACCAAATGCTTTAGAAACAGTCGCGAGACAAAGAAATCCTGATAAAACCTTCTAAGATACGGGTGAAATATTGCCTCCAAGGCACTCATAACAGCATGGCATCCACACACCCGCGGAGAGTCCATACAGATCCAAATCTACCCATATGTACCATGTCTGCGTGTGCTGTATACGTACCTGTACCTTGTAGTACCTGTCAACTGTACATCCCGATCGGGACCCGAACTGTACGGCACTCGGTAAGTGCTTAAGCACTCAAGCAAACACTCCAACGGAACGCCTGGCTTGGCAAGTGATTACCAATTGCCTTCGATAAAACAATGCACCCGGAAACGCCCAAGCAATGTCCGAATTGCACAAATGAACAGTTTTAAGTGTCGGAACTGCTACTGAGTTATATTCTGGAGCTTAAATTTTGTAATTAAGCTTGGTTTAAGAGATTCTCACGGTGATCGCATGTGAGGAAATGAAATAAAGTCACAAACGCTGGCATCTCTGGGTGTTTATAAGCATTGCAATGTACCCAGCGACCCCCCGCGAGAGACATAGCCCAATACCAGAAAATTGTACTTTTCTTCAAAACTAGCAAATACCACCATCGCTTCATGGACGGGAAATGACGAAGAGGGGAAGGGGGGAGGGGAGTGAGGAAGAGAGGAGAGATAGGAGGAGGAGGGAGAGTGAGGAGGGAGGGAGAGGGGAGGGAGGGAGAGTGAAGAGGGTGGGGGAGGCAAGGCCAGCGATACGTGAAGAGGAAGGGGTACGTGCAGTATGGAAGCATAATGAACTATATGTTATCATATCAAAATGCTCTCCAATAAGAGAACATTCAACATAATAATATACAGGTCACGGCAGCCGCCCAGAAGAAACATTCCAGGACATGTCCGAGATAACAGTCCGGAGACAAACGCCCAGCAACGTCGGAGACCCATAGCCCGTAACGCGTCTGGAGCCAGCCGTCCGGAGCACACAAGACATAGTCCAGAGACAACCCGTTCGGACATGTATGGAGACAACATCTTGTCCAGAGATAATACCATCCAGAAGAAAGAGAGAGTGAGAGTATGTATGCTTCATGAACACGCACAATGCCGCACAACTAGACTGCACATCGCAATTTTTTCGGGAATCGACAACAGGTTAGAGAGTCAGTGGATTACCAACTACAGTACGTACTTATCACCACTAAGCAGCTTTCACTGAAAACAACGTTGCATTTAAATACAGTTGTTTTTGGGGGATATGTTCACAAACATTATTCTTTATAAACAGCTGCCTGTGATGGGTGGAAAAAAAATCGGCTCGGTTATTTGTAAAAATGTATATATGGCAAATGGCTTGAAAAACGGGTGTTATTAAATATATTTTGGTTTGAACTCAAAAGAGAAACACGTATATAACCCTTGAAAGCAAATCCAACAACCAATGCTTTAGAAACAGTCGCGAGGACAAAAGAAATCCTGATAAAACCTTCATAATACGGGTGAATATTGCTCCAGGCACTCGTAACAGGCATGCATCCACACACCCACGGAGAGTCCATACAGATCCAAATCTACCCATATGTACCATGTCTGCGTGTGCTGTATACGTACCTGTACCTTGTCAACTGTACATCCCGATCGGGACACGAACTGTACCGCTATCGACTGACGGCATCGGTAAGTGCTTAAGACTACCAAACACTCCAACGGAATGCCTGGCTTGGCAAGTGATTACCAATTGCTTTCGATAAAACAATGCACCCGGAAACGCCCAAGCAATGTCCGAATTAACAAATGAACACTGTTTTAGGTGTCGGAACTGCTACTGAGTTATATTCTGGAGCTTAAATTTTGTAATTCAGCTTAGTTTAAGAGATTCTCACGGTGATCGCATGTGAGGAAATGAAATAAAGTCACAAACGCTGGCATCTCTGGGTGTTTATAAGCATTGCAATGTACCAGCGATTTGTAGTTGTGATGAAACAGGCATTAAAATAATATGAGTGAGGAAAGTAAAGAAAAAAACTTTTTCATTAAGAAATCATTGCGGCCTGTTCCAAGTCAAGGCATGGTTGAGCAGGCCAAAAAACATGGCGGCTTCAGACCCCAGCGAGGTAACCCAGAATATGCCTAAAGACCACAGAGAGCGAGGTGGCTGAGGAGACGCCTGATAAAGAGATATAATATAAATAAGGCCTTATATTATTCAAAAGAGGTGTTTTAATTAACCAAACACCCATTTTAAAGAACTCTATGACTGCCAATTTAATCTCTTGCACTTCCTTGAGTTCCCTTTGTATGCATGCAGAGTTTCGAACTGATAGGTTTCATGGTTTTGGAGTTATGGAGGAGACAACACACACAACACACACACAACAACACACACACACACTTATTCATATAGATTGTTTAAAATTGTTCAATCAATTCATATTTTTCCATTGAACAAGTTCACAGACCGCTAAAACACCAAGATAGCACACCATTTGCCCTTTCACACAGCACTGCGTCATCGAGGCCTGCTGTGCATGGCAGGAGATTAGTGAATTTTCTTGGTTGGACGATTTAACATTCCATTGTGAACTCCTAATTCATGATACTGGGATCCAAGGTTAAAGTTGCACATAATATTGTGATTTATCTATTCTATCATCTATTACCCTTGTAATCTATGTACACATAATGAATATCGACTGATGTCCTTCTCTTGCAAGTGATTTCTGTGCACGCGCCTTCGATCATTTTTATCGCCTCCAAGTATCTTGATTCTTACCAACCCCTCTCTGTCACATCATATTCCCTTGGCCTTGTTTTTATTCTTCCATACCTCATAATTCTAGCATCTTTATCTCTCATCTTCCAGATGATTTTCAAAAACATCTCTTGATCTAAGATCGATGCTAGGCCATCACCCTTGTTTGAATACATCAAACAGACATCAAAACACAAAATAGAATTGAAACTATCATGCTTTGAAACCAAATAGATACAATATAAGATAAGGTGTGTATAAAACGAGAGATACAACAAGGATAAAATAGTTGGTTTAGTACAGCAGGCATTGGTTCAGTTGCAGGGCAGCAAACACTTTATTACCTCCGTCACCGGAAGATGAAGGAGGTTATGTTTTCACCTATGTTTGTTTGTTAGATTTCGTAGTATATTGATGACTTCCGTCATCTGTTTGTGTGTTTGTTTGTGTGTGTTTTGTTTTGTATGTAGCACGATAACTCGAGAACGGAAGAAGCTACCAATGTCAAATTACACACGTGATTCAGGAGGGTGATGGCTAGCGCTGATTAGATTTTGGTCAAAATCGGTCAAAAGTCAAGGTCACAGTGAGGTCAAACATTCGATTTTTGATGGTTTGGTACAGAATCATCGTAGAAACTTCTGGTTTGCGTCGCACCTTCTCTAGAGACAGCTTTTATTAGACAAGGTCAGAGGTCAAGTTGACGATTTCGTAATTACCAGTCTATGACTGCTTGTTACTTACGAAATCTTTAGATTTCGTAAGTATATTGATGACTTCCGTCCTCTGTTTGTGTGTTTGTGTGTGTGTGTGTGTGTGTGTGTGTGTGTGTGTGTGTGTGTGTGTGTGTGTGTGTGTGTGTGTGTTTGTGTGTTGTTTGTAGGCACGATAACTCGAGAACGGAAGAAGCTACCAATGTCAAATTACACCACGTGATTCAGGAGGGTGATGGCTAGCGCTGAATTAGATTTTGGTCAAAATCGGTCAAAGGTCAAGGTCACAGTGAGGTCAAACATAATTCCGTAAATTCACGTGGAGAAATGGAGTATTTTGCTTCGGTCGACGTTACGAGTTAGTTTAACTTCAATTAATTTTGTCTTTGGTTTTTGCGATCGCTTAGCGCTTAAAACTCGGTTGTTGAAATTCTGGTAAAAATCGGATGTTTTGGAGACGTTTTAAGATTGTATAAAAAATTTCACTCGCCGCGTCACGGCTCGTCACGTGGTGCAGCGCGCTCGAGCAGAGGCGTCGTTGAGTCACGTAAAGGTTTTGCGTGTGCGGCTGCAGTGTTTTCGATAAAGATGGTGTTTAAAAGTCATTTTTTATCCCAATAGGTTATCGTCGCATGCCTGACTCGCTAAGCTGTCGGATTATGTAAAGATTGTTGGTGGATGGCCGAATATTACGGTTTTGTGACTTTATAAAAGAATATTAAATAATTGCGTGGAGACATGGAGATTTTTGCTTCGGTCGACGTTACGATTTTTGATGGTTTGGTACAGAATCATCGAGAAACTTCTGGTTTGCATCGCTACCCTCTCTAGAGACAGCTTTTATTAAGACAAGGTCAAGGTCAAGTTGACGATTTCGTAAGTACCAGTCTATGACTGCTTGTTTGTTTGGCTGTTTGTGTGCAAGATATGTCAAAAAATTGTGGACGGATCCGGATGAAATTTGTGGACAGGTTGGGTGTGTGACAAGGATGAACTGATTAGATTTTGGTGAAGATCCGGATCCAGATCCGACTA
>CM068954.1:109801677-109823283 GCA_035128595.1 Eptatretus atami | reverse complement strand
AGGAGCTGGGGCAGTGTTGGGGTTGTGGGTGAAGATGGGGGAGGGGTGCGGTGTTGGGATGGTGCGAGGCTGGGGTGAAGCGGGGTGTGGGCAGGGGGATAAGCTGGGAGGGGAGGGGCGAGTCGAAGCTAGGAGGAGAGGGCGGGGAAAATACAGTAAGGGGGTGCGGGAGAAACCGTGAGGGTGAGGAGCATGGGGAAGCCAAGAGGGGGCGGAATGAGGGGAAAGCCTAGAGGGGGTGGGTTAAGACGGAGCAGAGATGGGTGGTGAAGTATTTCTTTGAATGATATTTGGAGCTTTTATAGAAAGATATTTTTTATTCAGGGAAGATTCAGTTTGGGGATATGGAGAAGAAGGAAAGGTATAGGGAATGAAAGGATAACTGAACACAGGATAGATCGGTTTTTTTCTGATGTTGATGTTTTCTCGGGGGGGGGGGGGAGAGAGGTTTTAGTGAAGAAGAGTGTTTATGTTGTTTGTTTTGTTTTTTTTCTTTTGGAATGAGGATGGGGAAAGATTAAGTTCAGGGATTCAGAAATAGCAATACCTGGGATAAAAAGAGCAAAAAACGAAGCACATGGGATCAATAATGGAGGCAGAAGCAACAACCTGACTCGCACTAGTAGGCTGTAGTTTACCAGGGATACAAACTCGATGATTCCACACACACAGGTTATGGTTCGGCACAGAAAAGTGGACTTAAAGTACGACCAGAAAAATAAGAATGAAATAAAACAGTAAACACAACGATCTGGTCCAGGAAACTTACCTTTGATTAACTGCAAGGAGGAACTGCCAATCCATGGTCGAGTTGCAGCAAACCTTTCCACAGCTATATCAAGCCAATTTTGAATTTGTTTTAAATTTTAACAACATAATTACTTCCTTGTGTTGTGTTCAGGATGTATCATATAGTGAAACATTGTAAACAAAATTGTACCATATGGTGGGGTGAGGGGTAGAGGGAGGAGAGAAACTGGTTCTCAGGGACGCAGATGGATCAAGAGGGGTTTGAATCCATAAGTCTATAACTAAGTAGTAGTCTAAGTAGGTAGAGTAGTCACGCAAAAGTAAAATAGAATAAGTAGGTAGTCACACCTATAACTAAGGAGGGTAGCCACCCAAAAGAGGCTTCGTCCTCTCACCCTCACCCAAACTCTTCCCCCCCCCAACCCCCGATTCATGTAAGACCAGGATCAAGGAATTAATGTTATAATGAGCGCACGATTGTCATTTTAACTGAAGCTTGGCCTGTTGAACATTATACAGTAAGTTGGTTTATAAAGTTGGTTCACTTTTAAAACATATAGTAACTGTATTACTTTTGGCAGGAATGAAGCAAAACCACAATTTTGCCACTCCTTTTGTTTATTTTTCATTTTTATGCTGAGTTCTGTGTTCATTCCTTGGAAGAAGTTCTTAGCCAACCCACATTACACAGAAGGCACTCGTAAGCGCTACCTCCACCACGTAATGCCTGATCACGAGAACATATCGGCCCAATACATTTTTGAAATAGGATGCTATACAGTACTATATCGTTTGGCCCTATCTTCTCAATGGTGAAGAATCAACTTTAAAAATTCGAGTAGTTCGGATCTGGATCCGGATCTTCACCAAAATCTAATCAGTTCATCCTTGTCACTCACACCAACTGTCCACAAAATTTCATCCGGATCCGTCCACAATTTTTGACATATCTTGCACACAACAGCCAAACAAACAAGCAATCATAAGACTGGTACTTACGAAATCGTCAACTTGACCTCGACCTTGTCTAATAAAAGCTGTCTCTAGAGAAGGGTAGCGATGCAAACCAGAAGTTCTACGATGATTCTGTACCAAAACCATCAAAAATCGTAACGTCGACCGAAGCAAAATCTCCATGTCTCCACGCAATTATTTAATATTCTTTTATAGTCACAAAACCGTAATATTCGGCCCATCCACCAACAACTTTACATAATCCGACAGCTTAGCGAGTCAGGCATACGCGACGATAACCTTATTGGATAAAACAATGACTTTTAAACACCATCTTTATCGAAAACAACGTCAGCACGCACACGCAAAACCTTTACGTGACTCAACGACGCCTCTGCTCGAGCGCGCTGCACCACGTGACGAGCCGTGACGCGCGAGTGAATATTTTTATACAATCTTAAAACGTCTCCAAAACATCCGATTTTTACCAGAATTTCAACAACCGAGTTTTAAGCGTCCTAAGCGATCGCAAAAACCAAAGACAAAATAAAATTGAAGTTAAAACTAACTCGTAACGTCGACCGAAGCAAAAATACTCCATTTCTCCACGTGAATTTACGGAATTATGTTTGACTCACTGTGACCTTGACCTTTGACCGATTTTGACCAAAATCTAATCAGCGCTAGCCATCACCCTCCTGAACACGTGGTGTAATTGACATTGGTAGCTTTTCCGTTCTCGAGTTATCGTGCCTACAAACAACACACAAACACACACACACACACACACACACACACACACACACACACAACACACACACACACACACACACACACAAACACACAAACAGAGGACGGAAGTCATCAATATAACTTACGAAATCTAAAAGATTTCGTAAGTAACAAGCATCATAGACTGTAATTACGAAATCGTCAACTTGACCTTGACCTTGTCTAATAAAGCTGTCTCTTAGAGAAGGTAGCGACGCAAACCAGAAGTTTCTACGTGATTCTGTACCAAACCATAAAATCGAATGTTTGACCTCACTGTGACCTTGACCTTTTGACCGATTTTGACCAAATCTAATCTTCGCTCCAGCCCAACACGCCCAGTCCTGAACCCCCCAACTTCACCACAGCCCCAAAAACCCCTACCCCAACCCTCTCCTTCCTCCTTTTCACATTCCTACACCCAACTAGCAGTTCCACCTCCCTGTGTCTAACTGTGTAGACCTCAAACATCCAAGGCATCAGCTCCAGCCTGTCAGATCTCTCAATCCAGGCCATTACCAATAAACTGGATATCATCTGTTTAACAGGATCATTTTAACACAGAACATCCCTGACTACTTAGTGTCTCTCCCTGGCTATTGTCTCCTCCGGTTTGATCGACCTGAACCCCGTCCTGTTGGGAGAGTCGCACTGTACATCAAGAACTCTATGTGTAATGCTCTTACACCTCCCAAACCCCAGGAGTGTCCCAAACCCCTCTGGCTGTGACTTCCCCTCTGCTCCCACCTCATGTTAAAAGTGTCTCAAGGCAGTGTTCTCAACCACATCCTATTCCTAATCTTCATCAACAATCTCTCTGATTCTCTGGAAAATCCTTTTTATCACTTTGCTGATGACTCCACCCTCTGCTGTGATATTCCTCATCCTTCACATAGACAGGCAGCAGCTTCTTCCCTCTCGTCAGACCTTGACAAAATCGCAAACTGTTCAAACATTTGGAATATGTATTTCAATCCTGAGAAATCTTCTCTCTCTGTCTCTGTCTCTGTCTCTCTTTGTCTATCTGTCTCTGTCTGTCTGTCTCTCTCTCTCTCTCTCTCTCTCTCTCTCTCTCTCTCTCTCTCTCTGTGTCTCTCTCCCGAAAAGACCACATGGCAAACACTGTAACAATCTAACTTTCTTGACAACCCTCTTGAAAAAGTTCAGTTTCTCAAACTCTTGGGTCTCACTCTCAGTCATGATCTTTCTTCAGAAACCACATTTCAGAGTTGGCCTCCAAAGCCAGTCGCTGACTTGGCATCCTCTGTCATGTAAAGTCCTTCCTTGGTAAACCTGAACTCCTATCCACTTACCAGGCATTCATCCACAGTTTGTTGGAATACTGCTCTCCTCTGGGCTGGGGCCCCTGCCGCACAGTTTGCTCTGCTAGCCACCGTGGAAACCAAGGCCTTCAAGATCTTTGGAATCTCACACGATGAAGCTGAGTGTACGGGCCTATAAATTTGCCATCACCGACAGGTCCATTAATGTCTCTCTGTCTTCTTCTGCCTCCTTTCTGGTCTTGCATCCTCCGCCCTCTCCGCTGCCTTGTATCCCACCTCCCCCCACCACCGACTACTTTCATACTATGCCCGCACAACGCGCTCCACTCAGCCCCAACCCCCCCTTCCTCCATAAGAACTCCCAAAAATCCAGAATCACTGCTCACCCCCACTCATTCGTTCCTTTTTTTCCCCACTTGGGGAACCAACTTCGACATTATCCTCAATCTCATTCTTCCCTTCATATCTTCAATACAGCTCTTTACCACCATCTCAGGTCATTACACACTTTCCTTTTTGTCCGTCTGCATCTATTTTCTCCCTCGGCCCTGCTGTTGGCATTGCCCCTCTCTCTCTCTCTCTCTCCTGTTCCATTTGTTATATAATTATATTGCGTCCTGATCCATTTTGTGTTCCAGCTATACCATGAGCCTTGACTCTGTACCCCAAAAACGAGAAGAATTAATGTTTGTTAAAAATTGACACCAACAATGCAAAATTACAAAATACTGCAGTCAAAATCAATAAGGCACTGATGGTCCGGAATGTGGGATTGCGGGCTTTTTATGAAATTAATGTATAGATCAGAGGCAATGCAATAGCTGATGGGTGTGACACAAGGAGCACATGATGCTTTTATACTGTCATCTGTACTTAGCCAGAGATTCAAATTTAACATTTCAGACAATGTGATTGCCTTGTATGGAGCATCCAAAGTTGAAACAAATTTTAAAATCTGGTCAGACGACATATACATATGACATACTCATTACTCAATAGTGGCAGAACACAATACGGCAGATGTCATGGGGCCAGCAACCAAAATAACAAGAAGTGCCATTTTGCAAATTGGTTAAAAAACCCACAATATCTCAAGAGTCGCAACCTCTATAAATATGAGAGGGTACTTATCAAATACTGTCATGTCAAACGATACCTAGGTAACCCTGATCTCAATAACAACACGCACGCACGCACACACACACACGGCAGGATGTTCACAAACTTTTTACATACATGTATTCTATTTACTCACACCTTACACATCTGTATTTATACCAATATCTTCCTCACTGTCTCACTCATGAACCTTCCCTCTCTCTTTCTCTCTGGAGGATGCTAGCTGTTGACTGGTTGCGCCTGTCAAATACAGCAAACATATAGAGACAATGATTATGTCGTTTCATAACCCGCTGCCCGGGTTTTGCGTGTACGTTCTCGGTGTCCGGCTGGTTTTTTTACGTTAGTGTCAGGAGCTGCACAAAAGTCCGTAAAGAGCCACATGTGGCTCCTGAACAACAGGTTGCCAACAAATGGCACGTGGTAGTCTGACCTCTTTCCACATCGAGCTATCACCAGCCCTCTTTCCCAATTCAGATGTTCTCTTCCTCGCCATTCTAGTGACCTTTTAATAATAATAATAATAAAAGTATTTTTATCGTGCCTTTTGCCAAACAAGGCACGGAATTTTCTTATCTATTTCTGACCTGTTCAGTTGTTTTTTTTTCAACCTCCCGCTCTTTTGTTATCCTCCAAATTTTCGAGATGTATTTGTAATTTCCCCTTGTCTTATATGCAATCGTGAGGGCTGTGTTCCCTGCATTTGATAATTACCTGTGCTACTGAAGCTAAAGGAGGTTATGTCTTCACCCCTTTTTGTCTGTTTGTTTGCTTGCTTGTGTGCATGATATCTCAAAAAGTTGTGGACGGATTCAGACTAAACTTGGTGGACAGGTTGGGTGTGTAACAAGGAAGAATTGATTCGATTTTGTTTAAGATCCGAATCCAGATCCGGATATGATAATTTTTTCAGTGATTCTTCATCATTGAGAGATCGGGCCAAAAACGACATAGTATACTGTATAGCATGATATTTCAAAAATGTATTGGGCTGATATGTTCTCGTGGATCAGGCATTACGTGGCGGAGGTATGCGCTCTACCGAGTGCCCTTCTAGTTTCACTTGTTCTTGGTCATTCCTGACAAGGTGAGTTAAGAATGAAAAACGTGTGTGAAAAACTTCTTGTATAAATTATATTCCATAATATCTCTTCAGCTTTCTACACATCCAGCCAATCCTACAAATGATGTTCGGTTCACCCGATTCAACTTCATTGGGTGTTTAACAATGGAGTTTTAACAATACGACTTCCCTTACACGGAACATCAACGCAGGAGGAGGCCATTTAGCTCATAAAGCCGACACAATGGTTGTCAACCTAGTCCATGGTCCATCCTGTATAAAAACTCAGTGTCAAGCAAGGAAACGGCTTGTACCATTTTCTTTGATGTGACTCGGCTGGTGGTTTGAACTGTCGACATTTTGGACAGCGGATGCCTCTAACCATTACACCATCGAGTCTGGTTAAATGGATAGCATAGATGCGTGGTATATTTATATTCTTTCCGGTGGGTGCTTTTAAATGTGTCACTAGGTGAGGGCAGGGGGTTGCAGTGTTGTATTACAATATTATGGGAGTATAATTATATGACGGTGAATTACATTTTGATTGAAGGTGTCAGGATTTTGTAATTTGGCCAGGGTGCTGCCAATTATTTTATTTTTGATCTTTTGTATCGTTGCTCTCAAGTCGATTTTGGTGTTTATTTGTCTTGTCTGCTGACATTATATACTAGCAACCAAACGGGGTTGCTATTGAGACGGCAAAAATGCAAACGGCGTCTTCTGTCATCGAGCCGGCAAGTTGGGAGCAACAATTCCCGTTTATTGTCACATCTGATGTAATTAAAATTCTCTAATGGCAGTGAGGTGCTCCATTTGAAATGGTGTGTTTCATGTCATCCTTGCGAGGTCAGCGAAATGAGTACCAGTGTGCTGGTACAGGGGAACAGCATCAGTGGCACAGCGGTGCTTCCAATAAATGATAGCTACCTGGCAGCCAAGCTGCCATACGCAAGAACAGAACAGATGCCGATGAACTTTAGCAGCTGATAATTCTCTGTAAACGGTGGTGGTAGCCAAGAGTTTACTTAGACCTCGTGAGTAGGAGGTCTAACCCGATGAGGACAATGCCAGCTGTTTTAACGAAAGTTTCAAAAAGAAACCGTGTAAGTATAAAGGACGGTTTTTCCTTTTGTATGTTTGAAAATAAGAGTTAATAAAGTTAACGAGGTTCTTGTTTATTTTGTGAATTTTTTTTTTTTTAACCTTGTGATTTTTTATGTATATAGAGTGAGCCTTGAATCATGTGATAGTAAAACAGGACTTTCCCAATTTTCTGCTGACCACGTGTTGCATGCTTGTCTCATGAGCAGGCTGGTTGATGGCTTGGTCTCAGTAAAATTACTCCTTTTGTACATTCTTTGCTTTTTTTTTTTTTACAAGGAAATAATGCACAGGAGGAGCCATTCGGCCCATCATGCCTGCACCACACCAATACCAGATTTAAATAAATCTATCAATACCCCTTCCCTTCGTGTGCGGCCTTTTGGCTGCTACACTGGTACTCATTTCGCCGACCTCGGAAGGATGACAGGCTGAGTCAACCCCCTGGTGTTAATTCAGCACACAATGGGCTTCAACTCAGGACCCGAGGATCCAAGCCACACCCTAACCACTAAGCCACACCAATAAACAAAGCTTTAACAGCTGCAGGTACAAAAATACTGTTTTATTGTTTACATTATCAATATTTTCACACGAGGCTCACATCGGAATATTATTCCATTTACTAATAATATATATATATATATATATATATATATATATATATATATATATATATAATATATATATATATAATTTGGTACTCCTCTCTCCAAATGCACAATCAGTGCTGCCAAGCATCCACTGACAAGGATTCCATTGGGTGGTGCTGTTGCTTCCCAGTCGTAGTCAAGGCAGAATTTGTATTTGGTCAGGGTGCAATAATAGCTCATCTACTCACAAGAAGGATACATAGCATGTGCAGCGACCACCAACCAATGGCGGCAGATGAGACGCCCAGTTTAATGTGCACCAGGGATGGCATGGCACAAATTGATGATCATCCTGCTTTGAAACACCGAGATGACAGTTTAAGTGGGTCGACATTCAACCTGGGCTAGACAGCTCAGAGGCGAGCGTTCAATTTCATAAGAGAGAGAGAGAGAGAGAGAGAGAAGAGAGAGAGAGAAGAGAGAGAGAGAAGAGAGAAGAGAGAGAGTCTGTCTGTGGATTGAAAAGCAGACCGCTGAACCGAATAAGTGGAAAACTGCTGGTAGTACTTGGAGTGTCACAGGGAATTTTATTGTGGTTAAAAAATAAAAATCACAGTCCCGGGGGTTCAGGGTAAGTGAGCGGTTAGAGGAGGCGGGGGGGAGACCATTATTCTCTGTATGTAGATATGTATGGCATCGTGCCGGTCCCAGTGAGAACTGGTATTGCAAGTTACACAAAAATACACCAATTCTCGGGTTATTTACTCGTCCATAATTATGGGGGAATTAACCCGTCCATAAGGATGAGTTCTAAGCTGGTGTATATGATTAAGCATTTTCGTTTTTATTTTTCCCGAACATTAAATCATTTAGCATCTTTATAAAGTTTATAGAAACAATTAAAATCACTTCCACAATGAGCATTGTCAAAGGAATTTACCTTATTCAGCTGAGATGGGACAACAAGCTGGGGACCCGTGTACTGTCATTATTTGGTGGACGTTAAAGATCCCACGACGTCTTTCATGAAGAGTGAGCGAGTTATCAGCGTCGCCCGAAACAAATTACAGATTCCTCCCTGATTATACTTACAGGTGAACAGTACAGCTTCCTGGCCGGCCATCATTAGTTACTCAGCGGACCCATCAGATGACCAAATGGCAAAAGTTGCTGCGCCTGAGGACAATTGGCTGCCGGAGGCGGACAGTCAGCCAGCCAGCCAGCGAGCGAGCGACCCAGAAAAAATAGTGAGAGAGGCGATCGAAGGTGGAGAGTATAAAAGAGCTCACCTTGAGTTTCAAGTGCTCTGGAAGGAGATCTTTAAGCTGTGAGATGCACTCGTTTATGCGGTCACGGCGTTTCTTCTCAATGAGACGGTGTGGCAGCTTGTAGGTGTCCTGCACGTGCAACAAACATGGCATCACCTGTATGGACGTGAGCTGTGACCGTTAAGACATTCAATGGGGTCCTTTTCATTGATTACCATGAGGAAGGTCCCCGTCACATCTCACGGGTTACAAGTTACAAGATATCACACGTTTATGGGAACAATGTGTACCCGAACCACCTGCACATTGTATTGCGGAACGACAGCGACACAAGACCCAGGTGAGTTATTTCATGAGCCATTGAGAGACGACCATAAAAGGCTCAGCCAGAAGTGGAATCGATGGTTTGATGGTAAATAAGCCATCGGTTGATTTACAGTGTGCTATGTTGAACCATTACTCGCCCGGGACTCCCTGGCCTTACATGTCCCTGTTCCCAATCCTTGTGCCTCCACTGACCTTCGCATCGTCGTTTCTGTAGAGCCCGCGACCGGATTTGCAAGCGAAGACGTTCGGGAAATCCATGCTGGATGAAGAGAGACTGGGGAAGCGAAGTGCTGAGGGACACAACAAACCACGTCGGATTTGCAAGTCAACAACCGGCCTGAATCGAATCACCTGGAGAATAAAACCTTCAAACAGCAACCGATCCTGTAGATACAGGTAACACTCTCGACCCAGCCGGACTTATCAATGTGGATAAAGGATTTAAAAAAGCAGCAATCGAGTATGTGGTATCCTGTAAGGCAGACAGCAGACATATGTTGTGACATCAGAGATCCCCTGCCTTAAGAGGGAGTAAAGGAAATGCGATGACAAAAGCTAAAATCAACAACCAGTCTTAACTCTTTCGCATCCCCTTATTTTCGTCAGTAAAGCTTCTTCAGCCAAACACTTTGAGAGGAGAACGATGCAGACGAATAGAAAATTTCCACACTCCCAGCACACTCACGACCCATTGTCGAGCTCACCTTGCTTCGTCTGCTCACGTGCTTACCTTACCGGCGTGTGCACCTCGTGCGTCTTGTCTACGCTCAGATCACAGAACCTCGTGCTTGTTGTAGAACCCAATGCATGTTGCCCCCTCCCCTCAGGGTCATGTGAACGAACCTCCTCCTCCTCCTCCTCCAACCCCTCTGGCTAAACCCCCACCACACTTTCCTCTTCTCCCCATGTCTCAAACGCCCCTCCTTCTCACAGTCGTGTCTCCTTCCCCATTTGCTTTCTTACTGAATAGTATCCCCCATTCGTGCCAACACCAACCCGTCCCTCGTTCTTATCGATGCACCTCTCCCCTCCTCCTTCCCCTCCTCGGTGAATCTCGGTCTTCCTCGGCCGGGCCACACTGTCTAGTGGCATACAAACAAGGCATCTCGTGCCTCCATCCTGACGCTGCTCCTCTGTCACCACTCTCTCCTCCTGTCACCACTCTCTCTCCTCTGTCGACCGCTCTATCCTCCTGTCGACCTCTCCCTCGGACCGCTCTATCCTCCTGTACCACTTCCCTCCTCACATTCTCCTGTCACCCTCTCTCCTCTGTCACCTTTCTTTCTCTCTCTCTCCTCTCTCTCTTCTCTCTCTCTCTTCTTCTCTCTCTCTCTCTCTCTCCTTCTCACATCTCTCCCTCCTTGTCACCACTCTCTCCCTCTGTCTCTCTCTCTCTCTCTCTCTCTCTCTCTCTCTCTCTCTCTCTCTTCTCTCTCTCACCACTTCTCCCTCTTGTCACCACTCTCTCCCTCCTGTCTCTTCTCTCTCTCTCTCTCTCTCTCTCTCTCTCTCTCTCTCTCTCGTTCTCTGCCTCGTGTCCGCTCCTGTTTTTATCCTCTTGTAACTCCTCTCTACCCCCTGTTTACTTTCCATCCACCCTCTGTCCCCCATCTTTCGAGGGTCATGCTAAAAGGTCGCCTTAACATAAAAGCTTGGTGTTGATGAATGTGGCTGGCTTAAGATCTTCGGGTCTTGAGTTTGAGCCCCTGTTCGGTGTCGTTAAATAACAGTAGCTGGGTTGACTCAACCTGTCATCCTTCCGAGGTCGGCAAAATGAGTACCCGTTTACTGGTAATTGGGGCACTGCATCAGCCGCACAGCGCTTCCAGAAATGATGCAACCAGCAGCCACAGGCTGAATAGGAAATAAAAAATAACCTGAGAATAAAACCACCCGTAAACGATTATCATTCGCTACGTTATTCCACGTGACATTCACTCTACGATCTACATTTTCCGTCCACCACTCAGCATCCATTGCCGTGCGAAGCTGAACGAGTGCGCATTGTCGGCCCTCTTTGGCTTACATAATGCATTTTGCTCTCAGTGCTTGTTAATACTAATGGTGTACCTCACGTGTCCTGCCTCTTGGGCCATTAAGTCCACACCATAACTCACAGCACAGATGAGAAACGTGTTGACAAGTACAGTTCATGTACTGATGTACATATAGACCGGGAGCCCGGGGCCCTGAGCTCAAACGAAGGAGGTACTAATATCTGAGCACAGGGGCATGAATGGAGTATCAAAAGACATATAGAAAGTTATTTCTGCCGGCCGGGTACCACCCTCTGCGTAAGGACCCTGGTGACGCCTCCAAAGGGGTTCCTTAAAATTGGCTAGATCAAACATTGGAAAGGCAACCAGTTGGTATCACTTCCATATGATGCATATGACCAACCTTACAACAAAACCACATGTACAGACATGCCTACTACTGCAAAAGGCCCCAAAAGGGCTAGCTCAAACATTGGAGGTACTAGCACATAAAACAGGTTTAAAATCATATATAATCCCACAGAGGTAAATGCTCATTACCGAGACAAATTGTCTGCTGCATTGCCTTACTAGAAGCCGCAAAAGTGAGCTCTAAAAGGCAAACATTACAGTAGACCAAAATACACAATGGCATATTTTGCACATTATCGCACACCATGACATAGGAAAACATTTATGTTTATCAATTTAACAAAAAACTACAACTATAATAGCCTACTGTTACACGATGAACAGCGTAAAACTCGAAAAAACTACAGCTCATATTGTAACTGAAACACTCGGATATCGAAAAAAATGTTCAAGTTCCATAGTGATTACAATACAATGTGATTTCTTGAACAATTGCAGCTAGTAGCATATTAGCGTTATGCCATTATTGTGCATAAGACTGAAACATCGCGATGTTAATTGTGAGAGGCACCAATATGCCAAACTAGTGCCTAGTTCATTATGATAGATTGCTAATTGGTGGCCATAATTTGATGCATGGACTCTGCAGCTCACCTGATTAGATGGCATTCAATTGTTAATTAGTCTTCAATTATTCCCATTGCCCTGATGAATTGTAGGTGTCCCACTATAACTTCTCCTAACGCTACCGAACTCGGAATCTTATGGAAGTATACAAGTTCTAATGTTCCCTGACGCTCTCCTAATAATAACATCTCCGAACTCGGAATCTTTGGAAGTAATCTTCAATGTTCCTGACCTCTCCTAATATAACATCTCGCGAACTCGGAAAAGAATTTCGGAAGTTAGGAACATTAGAATATGTTATGTCTTCGTATATTTCCGTGTGGTGTTCAGTACAATATGGCCCCTGAGTTTTTTCGAGTCTTACTGGTTCATAGTGTTGTATGCACATAGTTATAGGACTTATTACTTTTTTAGTTTTTATTTAATTGTTAACCAAATGTTTTCTAGTGGGTATGGTTGCTGGCAATTAATGTGCAAATTATGCCAATTGTGTTATTTTTGGTCTACTGTAATGTTTTGCCTTTTACCGCTCACTTTTTGGGTTCTGGATAGCCAATGCAGCAGACGATTGTCTGGTAATGTGACATTTTACCACTCTGTGGGATTAATATATTTTAAACTGTGGTTTATCTAGTTAACCTCCAATGTTTGAGTAGCCCTTTTTTGGGGGCTTTGCAGTATAGGCATGTCTGTCACATGTGGTTTTTGTTGTAAGGTGGTCATATGCACATATAGGAATGATACAACTGGTACTTCCAATGTTTGATCAGCCAATTTTAAGACCCCTTGGAGGGTCACCAGGGTCCTTACGCAGAGGTGGTACCCGCCAGAAATAACTTTCACATATGTCTTTTGATACTCCTTCATGCCCCTGTGCTCAGATATTAGTACCTCGCGTTCGTTTGAGCTCAGGCCCCCAGGCTCCGGTCTAATACTATTATGGTGCTGTACAGGACACATGTTACATACATGTATACGGAAACAGTCTGGCAAATTGGTACGCAAACACACAACTAAAGAATCTCAAAATGAACCTTCTGCGTCCGCTTTGTACTTAAACTAAACTGACGAAACAATTTTTTTTGGGGGGGTTTTTTTTAATCGACATATTTAATGCATTTTATTCTCACACATTCAATAATAAAGATTGTTGAAATTTGATGCAAAGCTCAATTGGTAAATGTTATGCGCCTGGACAGTCATACACTGAATTCATGGTAACAAGGATTTCCATTAAACAACTTATGATGTCCACAACCTCACCGATGACGTTCTCCTCACATCTACTTATTCTCCTATTAGGGCAGCTAGAAGGAGATGTCCAAGTTTAAAATTTTTTCCTATCGGCGTTTCAATCAATCATTTTCCCGATCAGATTAATTTTTTTGGCATTGCCAAGATCGCTGCCATATCACTGACTATGTGTCACCATTATAAATTAAAAATTTCTCACTTGGGGAGGTCGAACTTCATACTCTGAAATTCTTGTCAATCGGACATGGTTCCTGAGAAAAATATGTTAAAAATAACACGAATATTAAAAAAAAACTATCTTATAAAAATGTCAGAGTGGTTCAATCGTGTGTCGTCAAGTGTGATGTGTGTGTGTGTGTGTGTGTGTTCTTCTACATAACTCCAAAGCCTGAAATGCAACAGCTGAAACTTTGCAATGCTACTTAGGGAACTTTCAACGGGTGCATGAGTGAAAATTGTGTTTGTTAATTGAAACACCCATTTTGAAATCATTAACTGCCTTATTTAATTATATCTTTATCATGTGCAATCTCGACATCTGGCTCCCCCCTCGATGTGTCCCTAATTCGGACATTTTTTGCACTTTCAACAATGCTTGACTTGGAAACAGACCGCAACGTTTCTTAACGACAATTTTTTTTTTTTCATTCCGTCACTCATCATCAATGCCTGAAATCATCATACCTACAAATCGCTGGATACATTGCAAAGTTATAAATGCCGGAAGCCAGCGTTTGTGGTTTTATTTTCAATTTCCGCACTTCACAACTTAGAATCTCTTAAACTAAGCTCAGAATCACAAATTTAAATCTCCGAGATGAAATTTATCGCAGTTCCAACTGCTATACAAAAAAGTATTTTATTTCTCGGACAGACTTTATATTTCGGCATTTCAGGAGGTGTTTAATTGCGATCGGCGATTGCTAATGCTGCCATCCCAGCCCGTTGCTAATCAACTGTTCGTTGGAGTGTTACTTAGTGCGGTAAGCCCTTGGTGAGGCTCTACAACATTTGCACAATCTCACTTGAAATACTGACATATCATCGATCATTAACAAGTTCAGGCAGCACCTCGCCTGCGTATTGCCTGCATTGTTGTAGGCGTGATCAGCGGTGGCTGGCTCGCTGAAAATGTGAATTTATTTTATCCCATGTTTCGCTTTTGTGCGATTTTCTTCATCAACTCTACCTTCACCTTCGTTGGATTTACTGATTAAAAAAAAAAAAAATGAAGCGTTTTGTTTTTCAAGTTTCTTCACGTTTCCTATGGAGTGGTTGGTAAGCACGAGCTGTCGAAGGTATACCGGGCGTAGGGCAAAATGAATTACAATGACCGGAAGGGCATCAGTGGACGCATTACCTCGCCACGTAATGTCTTGTCCACGAGAACATTTCAGGCCACTACATTATTGAAATAATATGCTCTACGGAACATATCGTTTGGCCCTATCTCTCAATGGTGAAGAATCACTTTGAGATTCATAATTCCTATCCAGATCCGGTTTTGATCTTCACCAAAATCGATCAATTCGTCATTGCAACACACCAACCTGGTCCACAAGTTTAATCTGAAACCGTCCACAACTTTTGAGATATTGTGCTATATATTAGTAGCCCTATCTCTCAATGATGAAGAATCATGAAAAATTATCATTTCCGGATCTGGATTCGATCTTAAAACAAGTCGCATCAATTCTTCCTTGTCACACACCCAACATGTCCACCAAGTTTCGTCCAAATCCGTCCACACTTCTTGAATATTGGTGCTATATATCATTTTTGGCCCAATCTCTCAATGTGAAGAATCACTTAAAAAATTCCATCAGTCGATTCGGATTCGGATCTTCACCAAATCGAATCAGTTCGTCGTGGTCACAAACTAACCTGTCCGACAATTTCGTCCGAATCCATCCACAACTTTTGAGATTCCTGTACACAGACAAACAAACAAACAAGCATCATAGACTGGTACTTACGAAATCGTCAACTTGACCTCTGACCTTGTCATATAAAAGCTGTCTCTCGAATAGGTAGCGACGCAACCAGAAGTTCTACGATGATTCGTACCAAACCATCAGAAATCGAATGTTTGACCTCACTGTGACCTTGACGTTTGACCGATTTTGACCAAAATCTAATCAGGCTAGCCATCACCTCCTGAATCACTTGGTGTAATTACATTGGTAGCTTCTTCCGTTCTCGATTCTCGTGCCCACAACAACACAACACACAAACCACAAAAAAAGCAGTATAGACTGGTACTTAACGAAATCTCAACTTGACCTCTACTTGTCTAATAAAAGCTGTCTCTAGAGAAAGGTAGCGACGCAAACGAATTTTACGATGATCTGTACCAACATCAAATCGAATGTTTGACCTCACCGTGACCTTGACCGTTGACGATTTTGAGCAAAATCTAATCAGCCTACCATCACCCTCCTGAAATCACGTGTGTAATTTGACATTGGTATCTTCTTTCCGTTCTCGATTATCATTTTTGATGTTTGACCTCACTTGCCTGACCTTTGACGATTCTTGACCAAAATCTATCAGCACTAGCCATCACCCTTCCTGAATCACGTGTGTATTTTGACATTGTGCTTCTTCCGTTCTCGAGTTATCTGTAACAAAACATCAAAATCGAATATTTGACCTCACTGTGAACCTTGACCTTTGACATTCGACCAAAATCTAATCAGCACTGCCATCACCTCCTGAATCACTTGGTGTAATTTGACATTGGTAGCTTCTTCCGTTCTCGAGTTATCGGCCTACCAAACAAAATACAAACAAACAAAAAACAAGCAGTCATAGACTGTACTTTACGAAATCGTCAACTTGACCTCTGACCTTGTCTAATAAAGCTGTCTCTAGAGAAGGTAGCGACGAAACGAGGCGTTATGCTGGTGTTACAATCCCCTCATTAGCATAATCTTCAGTGCATAATACCTCAGATACGACACCCGACATAAATCTCATAAAACATCGATTTTTTACCAGAATTTCGACAACCGAGTTATAAGCGTCCTAAGCGATCGCAAAACCGAAGACAAAATTAAAATCGAAGTTTAAAATGAACTCGTAGCGAGCAAAGCAAAATCGGCATTTCTCCACGCAATTAACCTTAACGTGAATCAACGACGCTTCTGCTCGAGCGCACTGCATCATGGGACGACCCGTGAGTCTGCTCGAGCGCTGCATCATGGGACGACCGTGACGTTGCTCGAGCGCTGCATCATGGGACGACCCGTGACGTCTGCTCGAGCGCAATGCATCATGGACGCCCTTGACGCTTCGAGTGAAATATTTTTTATACAATCTTAAAACGTCTCAAACATCGATTTTTACCAGAATTTCGACAACCGAGTTTTAAGCGTCTAACGATCGCAAAACTGAAGTACAAAATTAAATCGAAGTTAAAACGAACTCGTAACGTGAGCGAAGCAAAAATACTCCATTTCTCCACGTTAATTTACGGAATTATGTTTACCTCACTGTGACCTTGCTTTGACCGATTTTGACCAAAATCTAATCAGCACTAGCCATCACCCTCCTGAATCACGTGTTGTATTTGACATTGGTAGCTTCTTCCGTTCTCGAGTTATCGTGCCTACAACAAACAAACAAACAAACAAACATAACAAACAACCAGAAACGGAAGTCATCAATATACTTACAAATCTTTAGATTTCGTAAGTAACAAGCAGTCATAGACTGTACTTTACGAAATCGTCACTTACCTCTGACCTTGTCTAATAACTGTCTCTAGAGAAGTAGCGATGCAACTGGAAGTTTCTACGATGATTCTGTACCAACCATCAAAAATCGAATGTTTACTCACTTACCTTGACCTTTGACCGATTTTGACCAAAATCTAATCAGCGCTAGCCATCCCCTCGCGAATCACGTGGTGTAATTTGACATTGTAGCTTCTTCGTTCTCGAGTTATCGTGCCTACAAAAAACACAAACAAAACACAAACAAACACACAAACAGATACGAAGTCATCAATAATACTTACGAAATCTTTAGATTCGTAAAGTAACAAGCAGTCATAGACTGGTCTTACGAATGGTCAACTAGCCTCTGCCCTGTCTAATAAAAGCTGTCTCTAGAAGAAGGTAGCGACGCAAACCAGAAGTTTCTCGATGATTCTGTACCAACCATCAAAAATCGAATGTTTGACCTCACTGTGACCTTGACCTTGACCGATTTTGAACAAAATGTAATCAGCGCTAGCCATCACCCTCCTGAATCACGTGGTGTAATTTGACATCGGTAGCTTCTTCCGTTCTCGAGTTACCCGCGATTAACGTAACGTAAAGGTCACACTCGATCGCCCCCCCCCCCAACTCGAAAGGACGCCGGGGCGAGCGCAAGTGACATCAGCGGCGCCAACGCAAAACCTTACTGACTTCAACGACGCGTCTGCTCTAGTACGCTGACCACGGACGACGTGACGCGGCAGGTGAAATATTTTTTATACAATCTTAAAACGTCTCCAAACATCCGATTTTTACAGAATTTCGACAACCGAGTGTTACGCGTCCTAAGCGATCGCAAAAACCGAAGACAAAATTAAAATCGAAGTTAAAACGAACTCGTAACGTCGACCGAAGCAAAATACTCCATTCTCCACAGGAATTTACGGAATTATTTAATATTATTTATAACACTGAAATTTTAAAACAGCCTAACTCGACGAATTGACACACAAATTCGCCCGAACTTACCTCGATTTCCAAACTCACGCTCCGTCAACAATACCTGTGGTAACTTTTCTCTCGAGTTATCATGTTTTGGATGTTTGACCTCACTTGTGACCTTGACCTTTGACCGATTTTGACCAAAATCTAATCAGCCTAGCCATCACCCTCCTGAATCACGTGGTGTAATTTGACATTGTAGCTTCTTCCGTTCTGGTTATAACTTTTTTTGGGATGTTTGACCTCACTGTTGACCTTGAACCTCCTTGAGCCCGATTTGACCAAAATATTAACAGCGCTAACCATCCCTACCTGAATCACGTGGCTGTAATTTGTTGGTGAGGCTTTTCCGTTCTCGATTATCGTGCTACACAACACAAACACACACACAACAAACAAGAACGGAATGATCAATATTATTACGAAATCTTTAGATTTCGTCAAAGTAACAGCTCATAGATGGTTACTTACAAAATCTCAAACTCTGACCTCTTGACTGTTGTTAATAAAAGCTTGTCTCAGAGAAGTAGCGACGCAAACCAGAAAGTTTCTACCGATATTCTTACAACCATCAAATCCGAATGTTTGACCTCATCCGTACCATTGAACCTTTGAACGATTTGACAAAATCCTAATCACACTAGCCATCCACCTCCTATCACATGGTGCTAATATTGACATTGTAGCTTCTTCCTTCTCGAGTTATCGTGCCTACAAACAAACCACAACACGGAGGACGGGAGTCATCATATACTTACGACCAAATCTTTAGATTTTGAAGTAACACGAAAAAGACCGTGCAGCGCACAATACTTGCAAATCCATCCCTCTCCAAAGGTTGCCATGGTACATTAAATTATCCATTTCATTAAGATTTAAATGACATACTAATGAACATCAGTCAATCGAATGAAAATTGATTGCTTTCAGATTGAATGATATTTAGAGTTACGCTTATGACTCCTGTAGACCTTTTGACCTCAAAATAGTTGCGCAACAAATATCAGTGATGCACATGGTGCTGCTGCTCTAATTTTCCTGTTAACATCAGATGAAAATTGATGATTTTTCAATGGAATTTATCATGATTTTATAAGGTTTGATGAAGAGTTTAACCTTTGTCTTTGAACCTGCAAATAGTTCTTTCCATTCATGACTAGACTATGCAGATCCTGTCAACCTTCAAGTCAAAGATGTTAATGGATGATTTTTTTAGTGAAAATGGGACGCTTTTAGAAATTTTCCTGAGTTGACCTTTGACCTTTTGACCTCAAGTAGGTTGGCTTTCAATCAGTGTGCACACATGCAAATTCGAAGTAAATCGAGTAATTTTCGAGCAATCAGAAATAAATAGCGATCTTTATAATTAGACCCTGTAAGAAGAACCTTTGACCTCAAAATCAATAGGCTCCTCAGTTGAGACACTCTACAACTTGTACAGTTTCATGACAATCGCTTTAGATTGTGACAAAAGACCGACAGCAGACAGACAAAAAGACAGAACAAAGGGGTGAAACTTAACCTCCTCACACTTCTGTGGCACGAAGGTAAAAATAATTTTCGCCACATACACGGGCAGGATATCGAAGAGTCATTGCAACACTCACATCTAAGTTTCTAGCTTGGGTTTGAATCCCTCACCCAGCTTTAACTGTCTCCGGTGTTTCACAGACAGGTGATTCATCAAATGTGTCGTGTTGGTCTCGGACGGGAACGTTAAACTACGAAATGTCAACATCTGCCAAATTCCCCCCCCCCTTCTCCTTCCCTCTTCACACTCTTCCCTCCCCTCTCCAAACCCTTCTCCTCTCTCAACCTCTCTGCCCTTCACCCCACCCTACCACCCGCACCCTCCTTTCCTGCTTTTCCCCCCCCCCTTCTGTTGAGGGAACTGTAGGATGTAACAAATCAGATTCGGAGTGAGCTAACTGAGGGTGCAAGGTTGCTAGCACGTGCGAGTATGCATGCACCAGCAGCTCTTTGCACGGAAAATAGTGGTTTAATGCTCCGCGCTCGTGTTGTATAGAACCGGCAGTTAGAAAAGAAAAATTGCTGTGGTGGTACGTTTATTGCGCCTTTTCCCTCCCTGCCCCTCATGCCTGCCTTCTTTCCCCCTTCACACCACTCGCTGCCTCACTTTGCCCTCCCTCAAGCCACTTCCCTCCTCTTACGCCATTCCTTCCCTCACACTGCATTCTCTTTCACTCAACACTACCTTGCCCTTCCCATTTAACCTGCCTTCTCGCCACAATCACTCATGTTTATTCTCCTCACGAACCCCTATCGCTCTCACACCCCATGACATCTCCTGCGGTCCTGTGCATGCTGTAAAAACGTGCAGGTTTTTTAACTACCCATTTCTATTCAATCCTGTACCTATCCCCCCCTCAGTTTCTCCACCAAGTCGTCACACCAACATGCAGTTGAAACCCTCCTCTCAGTTACCTCCACTGAACCCCTCCTCCTGCCCACTTCTCCCCCACCTCTCCCGCATCCTCGTTGCTCATCCCCGCCGACATGTATAGCGATTTTCGTGAGGCTGTAGCTCCCCCATCGCCCCCTATTACGCTCTTCTCCCCCCTTACCTATCCCCCTCCCTCACCTCTCCGTCACCTCTACTCCCCCCCCTCTCTCACCTTCCCCCTCCCCTCCCTTCTTCTTCTCATTCCCCTTCCCCTCTGGTCCACTTTCTTCCCTCCCTCCCCCTCCTTCACCCTCTCCCTCCTCTATCCTCCTCCCTCCTCCTCTCTCCTCCCTTCCCTCTTCTCCCTCCTTTATATATCCGTGCAGCGAAGTGACGGTTTATTTGTTCCTCTTCAACAACAACAGTGGTGTCAGGCACAACAAATCCCTGCCCATTTAAGCATAATTTAATTTGGGGATCAAAGTCTTAAATGATACATCCTTAACCTAATGTATTATAAGGAATGAATAAGGAAATTTATGTCCTCTAGTTGAGAGTAATTACAACCATTATTTACGAATTAATGAGCGAAAAAGATTTTAACTTTCGTTGTCCTAACCTTACCTTTGACTATTGGACCAAAAGTTAAATGGGGTCGTCTCGAGGTCATTTACCCACCTGTGGATACAAATTATGACAGTGTTGAGCACCGTTTTCCGTAAGAGTTAATTCGCTAACCATGTTTTTGTTTTAATGGAAATTTGTAATTTTGACCATGCCCATATCACCAAAATTCGGACCCTTACCGATCTTCACAAATATGCATTTTTCACTATAAATGAGGTAGATTATAATGACAATAGAATAAGTTCACTATAAGCTTAGTTTAAGTAAATCAAATCATTTTTGACGAGGTTCATGAGCGAAGACAAACGATTTTGACTCTCTTTCTCCACTGACCTTGACCTTGACCTTTGGATCTCAATTGGGACCCAAAGTTAATGGGGTCGTCCCAAGGTTCAATTGCCCACCTGT
>CM068954.1:109770838-109791109 GCA_035128595.1 Eptatretus atami | reverse complement strand
AGAAAATTTCCACACTCCCAGCACACTCACGACCCATTGTCGAGCTCACCTTGCTTCGTCTGCTCACGTGCTTACCTTACCGGCGTGTGCACCTCGTGCGTCTTGTCTACGCTCAGATCACAGAACCTCGTGCTTGTTGTAGAACCCAATGCATGTTGCCCCCCTCCCCTCAGGGTCATGTGAACGAACCTCTCCTCCTCCTCCTCCAACCCCTCTGCTAAACCCCCACCACACTTTCCTCTTCTCCCATGTCTCAAACGCCCCTCCTTCTCACAGTCGTGTCTCCTTCCCCATTTGCTTTCTTACTGAATAGTATCCCCCATTCGTGCCAACACCAACCCGTCCCTCGTCTATCGATGCACCTCTCCCCTCCCTCCCCTCCCCTCCCTCGGTGGAACTCTCGTGTCTTCCTCGCGCACTCACGTGCTCCACACACTGTCTAATTGCATACAAAACAAGGCCACGTGGTTTCTCTCCCTCCTATCCTTGCACGCTCTCTCCCCTGTCCACCACTCTCTCCCTCTGTCTCTCTCCCTCCTCTCACCACTCTCTCCCTCTTGTCGACCGTCATCTACTCTCTCTGTCGACCGCTCTATCGCTCCTTGTCACCACTCCCTCCTGTCGACCCTCTCTCCCTCCTGTCACCTCTCTCTCTCTCTCCTCTCTCCTCCTCTCTCTCTCTCTCTTCCTCTCTCTCTCTCTCTCTCCTCTTCACCACTCTCTCCTTCCTGTCACCACTCTATCCTCCTGTCACCACTCTCTCCCTCCTGTCACACTCTCTCCTCCTGTCCTCTCTCTCCTCTCTCTCCTCTCTCTCTCTCTCTCTTCTCTCTCTCCTCTCTCTCTCTCTCTCTCCTCTCCCCTCCTGTCTCCGTCTCTGCCTCGTGTCCGCTCCTGTTTTTATCCTCTTGTAAATCCTCTCTACCCCCTGTTTACTTTCCATCCCACCTCTTCCCCATCTTTCGAGGGTCATGCTAAAAGGTCGCCTTAACATAAAAGCTTGGTGTTGAGAATGTGGCTGGCTTAAGATCTTCGGGTCTTGAGTTTGAGCCCCTGTTCGGTGTCGTTAAATAACAGTAGCTGGGTTGACTCAACCTGTCATCCTTCCGAGGTCGGCAAAATGAGTACCCGTTTACTGGTAATTGGGCACTGCATCAGCCGCACAGCGCTTCCAGAAATGATGCAACCAGCAGCCACAGGCTGAATAGGAAATAAAAAATAACCTGAGAATAAAACCACCCGTAAACGATTATCATTCGCTACGTTATTCCGTGACATTCACTTACGATCACGATTTTTCCGTCCACCACTCAGCATCCATTGCGTGCGAAGCTGAACGAGTGCGCATTGTCGGCCCTCTTGGCTTACATAATGCATTTTGCTCTCAGTGCTTGTTAATACTAATGGTGTACCTCACGTGTCCTGCCTCTTGGGCCATTAAGTCCACACCATAACTCACAGCACAGATGAGAAACGTGTTGACAAGTACAGTCATGTACTGATGTACATATAGACCGGGAGCCCGGGCCCTGAGCTCAAACGAAGGAGGTACTATATCTGAGCACAGGGGCATGAATGGAGTATCAAAAGACATATAGAAAGTTATTTCTGCCGGGTACCACCCTCTGCGTAAGGACCCTGGTGACCCTCCAAAGGGTCCTTAAAATTGGCTAGATCAAACATTGGAAGCACCAGTTGGTATCACTTCCATATGATGCATATGACCAACCTTACAACAAAACCACATGTGACAGACATGCCTACTACTGCAAAAGGCCCCCAAAAAGGGCTAGCTCAAACATTGGAGTACTAGAATAAAACCAGGTTTAAAATCATATATACATCCCACAGAGTGTAAAATGTCCATTACCAGACAAATTGTCTGCTGCATTGCCTTACTAGAACCCCAAAAGTGAGCTCTAAAAAGGGCAAAACATTACAGTAGACCAAAATACACAATTGGCATAATTTGCACATTATGCGGCACACCATTACCATAGGAAACATTTATGTTTATCAATTTAACAAAAGAACTACAAAATACTAATAAGCCTACTGGTATCACACGATGAACCAGTAAACTCGGAAAAAACTACAGCTCATATTGTACTGAAACACTCGGAAATATACGAAGACAAAATTGTTCTAATGTTTCCTATAGTGGGGCAACTTAGCATAACAATTGTGCATTTTTGTGAGGAAAGCACCAAATTTGGCACACTAGTAGCCTATCATATTATGACAGATTTGGATATTGGGCCATCTCAAATTTTTGATGGCAGTGGAAAATGACTGCCACAGCCATCAGCGGCTGAATTTGAGATGGCCCAATATCCAAATCTGTTCATAATATGATAGGCTACTAGTGTGCCAAATTTGGTGCTTTCCTCACAAAATGCACAATTGTTATGCTATATTTAGCTAAGTTGTCCCACTATAACTTCTCCTAACGTCTCCGAACTCGGAAATCTTTGGAAGTAATAACAGTTCTAATGTTCCTGACCTCTCCTAATATAACATCTCCGAACTCGGAATCTTTGGAAGTAATAACTTCAATGTTCCCTGACCTCTCCTAATATAACATCTCCGAACTCGGAAAAGAATGTTCGGAGAAGTTAGGAAACATTAGAACTATTTATGTCTTCGTATATTTCCGAGTGTTTCAGTACAATATGAGCCTGTAGTTTTTTCCGAGTTTACTGGTTCATAGTGTGATACTAGTAGGCTTATTGTATTTTGTAGTTCTTTTGTTAAATTGTTAAACAAATGTTTCCTATGGTAATGGTGTGCTGGCATAATGTGCAAAATTATGCCAATTGTGTATTTTTGGTCTACTGTAATGTTTTGCCCTTTTTAGCGCTCACTTTTTGGGTTCTGGTAGGGCCAATGCAGCAGACGATTTGTCTGGTAATGGACATTTTACACTCTGTGGGATGTATATATGATTTTAAACCTGGTTTATCTAGTACTCCAATGTTTGAGTAGCCCTTTTTTGGGGGCCTTTTGCAGTAGTAGGCATGTCTGTCACATGTGGTTTTGTTGTAAGGTTGGTCATATGCATCATATGGAAGTGATACAACTGGTACTTCCAATGTTGATCGAGCCAATTTTAAGGACCCCTTTGGAGGGTCACCAGGGTCCTTACGCAGAGGGTGGTACCCGGCAGAAATAACTTTCCATATGTCTTTTGATACTCCATTCATGCCCCTGTGCTCAGATATTAGTACCTCGTTCGTTTGAGCTCAGGGCCCCAGGCTCCCGGTCTAATACTAATTATGGTGCTGTACAGGACACATGTTACATACATGTTATACGGAAACAGTTTGGGCAATTGTAACGCAAAAACAACTATAAAGAATCTCAAAATGCAAAGCCTGTCTGCGTCCGCTTCGTACTTAAACTAAACTTGACGAAAACAAGTTTTTTTTTTGTTTTTTTTAATCGCACATTTTATGCATTTTTATTCTCCACAATCTCATAATAAAGATTTGTTGAAGATTTGATGGCAAAAGCTCAATTGGTAAAAATGTTATGGCCTGGACATACACACTGAATCTCAATGGTAAACAAGGATTTCCATTAAAACACTTATGACTGGTCCACAACTTCACCGATGACTTCATCCTCACAATCTATTATTCTCCATTAGGAGTAGAAGGAGATGTGCCAAGTTTAAAATTTTTTTCCTATCGGCGGTTTCAGATCAGATCATTTTTCCGATCAGCATTAATTTTTTGCATTTGATCCAAGATCGCTGCCATATCACGTGACCTATGATGTCACATTTATAATTAAAAATTTCTCCTTGGGGAGGTCGCTCATACTCTGAAAATTCTGTGTCAATCGGACAAGTGGTTCCTGAGAAAAATATGTTAAAAAATAACAGAATAATAAAAATAAAAAATCTATACTAATAAATGTCAGAGTGTGTCAATGTGTGTGTCAGTCAGTGTGTGTGTGTGTGTGTGTGTGTGTGTGTCTTCTACATAACTCCAAAGCCATGAAATGCAACAGCCTGAAACTTTGCATGCATACTTAGGGAACTTCAACGGAGTGCATGAGTGAAAATTGTGTTTGAGTTAATTGAAACACCCATTTTGAAGATAATTAACTGCCTTATTTAATTATATCCTTTATCATGTGCAATCTCGGACATCTGGCTCCCCCTCGATAGGGTCCTAATTCGACATTTTTGTGGCCTTCTCAACAATGCCTTGACTTGGAACAGACCGCAACGATTTCTTAACGACAATTTTTTTTTTTTCATTCTCCTCACTCATCATCAAATGCCTGATCATCATACCTACAAATCGCTGGATACATTGCAAAGCTTATAAATGCCCGGAGATGCCAGCGTTTGTGGTTTTATTTCATTTCCGCACATTCCACAACCTCTAGAATCTCTTAAACTAAGCCGAATCACAAAATTTAATCTCCGGAGATGAATTTATCAGCAGTTCCAACTGCTAAACAAAAAAAGTATTTATTTGTGCAATTCGGACAGACTTTCATATTTCGGCATTTCCAGGAGGTGTTTAATATGACGGATCGGCGATTGCTAATCGCTTGCCATCCCAGCCGTTGCTAATCAACTGTTTCGTTGGAGTGCTTCCTTGAGTGCGTAAGCCACTTGGTGAGAGCTCTACAACATTTGCACTCTCACTTGAATACTGTATATCGATCAATTTGAACAAAGTTCAGGAGCCACTCGCCTGCGTTGGCCCTGCATTGTTGTACAGTGCATCGGGCGGTGGCTGGCTCGCTGAAAATGTGAAATTTTATTTTTCACCATGTTTCCGCTTTTTGTGCGATTTTCTTTCATCAAACTACCTGTCACTTCGGTATGGATTATACTGATTAAAAAAAAAAAAAAAAATGAAGCGTTTTGTTTTTCAAAGTTTCTTCAACCGTTCCATGGAGTGGTTGGTGAAGCCACGAGCTTCGAAGGTGATACCGGAGTGAGGAAGGCAAAATGAATTAAATGACACCGGAAGGGCACTCAGTGGAGCGCATACCTCTGCCACGTAATGTCTGATCCACGAGAACATTTCAGGCCCAATACATTATTGAAATATCATGCTCTACAGCACAATATCGTTTTTGGCCCTATCTCTCAATGGTGAAGAATCACTTTGAAGATTCAATAATTCTCGTATCCAGATCCGGTTTTGGATCTTCACCAAAATCGAATCAATTCGTCATTGCAACACACCCAACCTGTCCACCAAGTTTAATCT
Organism: Eptatretus atami; assembly: GCA_035128595.1. Classification (NCBI taxonomy): domain Eukaryota; kingdom Metazoa; phylum Chordata; class Myxini; order Myxiniformes; family Myxinidae; genus Eptatretus; species Eptatretus atami. Next base: position 109,785,872 of record CM068954.1, on the reverse strand, counting down.
GAAACCGTCCACAACTTTTTGAGATATTGTGCTATATATTAGTTTAGCCCTATCTCTCAATGATGAAGAATCACTGAAAAAATTATCATTTCCGGATCTGGATTCGGATCTTAAACAAAGTCGCATCAATTCTTCCTTGTCACACACCCAACATGTCCACCAAGTTTCGTCCAAATCCGTCCACAACTTCTTGAGATATTGTGCTATATATCATTTTTGGCCCAATCTCTCAATGGTGAAGAATCACTTAAAAAATTCCATCAGTCGGATTCGGATTCGGATCTTCACCAAAATCGAATCAGTTCGTCGTGGTCACAAACCTAACCTGTCCACGAAATTTCGTCCGAATCCATCCACAACTTTTTGAGATATCCTGTACACAGACAAACAAACAAACAAGCAGTCATAGACTGGTACTTACGAAATCGTCAACTTGACCTCTGACCTTGTCTAATAAAAGCTGTCTCTCGAGAAGGTAGCGACGCAAACCAGAAGTTTCTACGATGATTCTGTACCAAACCATCAGAAATCGAATGTTTGACCTCACTGTGACCTTGACGTTTGACCGATTTTGACCAAAATCTAATCAGCGCTAGCCATCACCCTCCTGAATCACTTGGTGTAATTTGACATTGGTAGCTTCTTCCGTTCTCGAGTTCTCGTGCCTACAAACAAACACACAAACACACAAACACAAAAAAAAGCAGTCATAGACTGGTACTTACGAAATCGTCAACTTGACCTCTGACCTTGTCTAATAAAGCTGTCTCTAGAGAAGGTAGCGACGCAAACCAGAAGTTTCTACGATGATTCTGATCCAAACCATCAAAAATCGAATGTTTGACCCCACCGTGACCTTGACCGTTGACCGATTTTGAGCAAAATCTAATCAGCGCTAGCCATCACCCTCCTGAATCACGTGGTGTAATTTGACATTGGTAGCTTTCTTCCGTTCTCGAGTTATCATTTTTTGGATGTTTGACCTCACTGTGACTTGACCTTGACCGATTTTGACCAAAATCTAATCAGCACTAGCCTCACCCTCCTGAATCACGTGGTGTAATTTGACATTGGTAGCTTCTTCCGTTCTCGAGTTATCTGTACAAACCATCAAAATCGAATATTTGACCTCACTGTGACCTGACCTTTGACCGATTTCGACCAAAATCTAATCAGCACTTGCCATCACCTCTCTGAATCACTTGGTGTAATTTGACATTGGTAGCTTCTTCCGTTCTCGAGTTATCGTGCCTACAACAAACAAACATACAAACAAACAAACAAACAAGCAGTCATAGACTGGTACTTTACGAAATCGTCAACTTGACCTCTGACCTTGTCTATAAAAGCTGTCTCTAGAGAAGGTAGCGACGAAAACGAGCGCGTTATGCTGTGTGTTACAATCCCCTCATTAGCATAATCTTCAGTGCATAATACCTCAGATACGACACCGACATAAATCTCATAAAACATCCGATTTTTACCAGAATTTCGACAACCGAGTTATAAGCGTCCTAAGCGATCGCAAAAACCGAAGACAAAATTAAAATCGAAGTTAAAATGAACTCGTAACGTCGAGCAAAGCAAAAATCGGCATTTTTCCACGCAATTATACCTTAACGTGAATCAACGAGCGTCTGCTCGAGCGCACTGCATCATGGGACGACCCGTGACGTCGCTCGAGCGCACTGCATCATGGGACGACCCGTGACGTCTGCTCGAGCGCACTGCATCATGGGACGACCCGTGACGTCTGCTCGAGCGCAATGCATCATGGGACGCCTTGACGCTTCGAGTGAAATATTTTTTTATACAATCTTAAAACGTCTCCAAAACATCCGATTTTTACCAGAATTTCGACAACGAGTTTTAAGCGTCCTAAGCGATCGCAAAAACTGAAGCAAAATTAAAATCGAAGTTAAAACGAACTCGTAACGTCGAGCGAAGCAAAAATACTCCATTTCTCCACGTTAATTTACGGAATTATGTTTTACCTCACTGTGACCTTGACCTTTGACCGATTTTGACCAAAATCTAATCAGCACTAGCCATCACCTCCCTGAATCACGTGGTGTAATTTGACATTGGTAGCTTCTTCCGTTCTCGAGTTATCGTGCCTACAAACAAACAAACAAACAAACAAACAAACATCAACAACAAACAGAAACGGAAGTCATCAATATACTTACGAAATCTTTAGATTTCGTAAGTAACAAGCAGTCATAGACTGTACTTACGAAATCGTCAACTTGACCTCTGACCTGTCTAATAAAAGCTGTCTCTAGAGAAGGTAGCGATGCAAACTGGAAGTTTCTACGATGATTCTGTACCAAACCATCAAAAATCGAATGTTTACCTCACTGTGACCTTGACTTTGACCGATTTTGACCAAAATCTAATCAGCGCTAGCCATCGCCCTCCGAATCACGTGGTGTAATTTGACATTGGTAGCCTTCCGTTCTCGAGTTATCGTGCCTACAAACAAACAAACAAACACACAAACAACACACAAACGATAGACGGAAGTCATCATATATACTTACGAAATCTTTAGATTTCGTAAGTAACAAGCAGTCAAGACTGGTACTTACGAAATGGTCAACTTGACCTCTGCCCTTGTCTAATAAAGCTGTCTCTAGAGAAGGTAGCGACGCAACCCAGAAGTTTCTACGATGATTCTGTACCAAACCATCAAAAATCGAATGTTTGACCTCACTGTGACCTTGACCTTGACCGATTTTGCACAATGTAATCAGCGTAGCCATCACCCTCCTGAATCACGTGGTGTAATTTGACATCGGTAGCTTCTTCCGTTCTCGAGTTCCGCGGATTAACGTAACGTAAAGGTCACACTCGACGCCCCCCCCCCCAAACTCGAAAGGACGCCGGGGCGAGCGCAGTGACATCAGCGCGCACACGCAAAACTTACGTGACTCAACGACGCGTCTGCTCTAGTACGCTGCACCACGTGACGAGCCGTGACGCGGCAGGTGAAATATTTTTATACAATCTTAAACGTCTCCAAACATCCGATTTTTACCAGAATTTCGACAACCGAGTGTTACGCGTCCTAAGCGATGCAAAAACGAAGACAAAATTAAAATCGAAGTTAAAACGAACTCGTAACGTCGACCGAAGCAAAATACTCCATTTCTCCACAGGAATTTACGGAATTATTTAATATATTTTAATAACACTGAAATTTTTAAAACAGCACATCGACGAATTGACACACAAATTCCGCCGAACTTACCTCGATCTTCCAAACTCACGCTCCGTCAACAATACCTGTGGTAACTTTTCTCGAGTTATCATGTTTTGGATGTTTGACCTCACTGTGACCTTGACTTTGACGATTTGACAAATCTAATCAGCGCTAGCCACACTCTGATACACGTGGTGTAATTTGACATTGGTAGCTTCTTCCTTCTCGATTATACTTTTTTGGGATGTTTGACCTCCTGACCTTGACCTTTGACCGATTTGACCAAAATATAATCAGCGCTAGCCATCACCTCCTGAATCACGTGGTGTAATTTGACATTGGTAGCTTCTTCCGTTCTCGAGTTATAACTTTTTTGGGATGTTGGACCTCACTGTGACCTTGACCTTTGACGCGATTTTGACCAAAATATAATCAGCCTAGCCATCACCTTCTGAATCACGTGGTGTAATTTGACATGGTAGCTTCTTCCGTTCTCGAGTTATGTGCCTACAAACAAACACAACACACACACAAACAAACAGAACGGAACTGATCAATATACTGTGGCGATTCGCGCCCGTCGGCGTGCGATCGGCCACGCGACTCGAACCGCGGCCTCGCCACCGGACGGACAATCAGTCGTGACCTCCGGCTAACGCCGGGATCCAGTCACGGTGGGCCTTTCGACCTCACCAATCGTGCCAATGGCCACCCGCGTAGGATAGGGTTGTTCGCCAATTCGACTACCTAAGTACCCACTGGATGGTAAACGGGCGATCGTCCTCGCCGCAGGTCGACTCCGGACACGAGCCGCTTGGGCGGGCCGTTCCGTACTATGGGATAACGAGGGTGTTATCGTCGACCTCTGAGGGTTCGATTATTTACCGGGCGTTTGCCCACTACGAACCTTTACGTGAACAGGATGGAGGTTCAACTAAAGAAAAGACGAAGCGAACGGGAAAACAGTTCACACAATGCACATTTATTTGGCACACGGAGCACACCTATAGCACGTAAGCAAACAGCATGTATTTACATCACAATAAGCGATCGCACATATATCACAAGAACAAAAGAAATGCACATATAAAAGGAAGAGTTAAAACGACTAACGACACACGGACCATTATACAATTACTAACTTACAGACAGGCGGCACAACACGCAGTCACACCGAAGCAAAGAAAGACCCCTCAAAGGCAAGGAGTCAGACTGGGCCGTGGGCCTAATGCGCGTGGGACCTGGATGACGCCAGGCCGAGACCGAAGGGTCCTACCCGCGCCTCGTGGCGACCGCAATGTCGCTGCACGGCGGTTCCGTGGGGCACCTTGCGTGTGGGTGGGAACGGGGCCCTTGTCGCACTCTCTCAGCGCGGGGGAAAGGGGGGAATTGTTGATGCTCTGGGGAGGGAGTGGCTGTTCGCTCGAATCCGCGACGCGAGCCTCCAGGTCCACTCAGCCGTTCGCTCCGCAGCCGTCTCCCACGATCTCGCCTCGCCGATCCTCGAGCTCGTCTCAACGACCCTGCTCGATACTGATTCGCCCACGATACGCTCCACGATCTCGCCTGCCGATCTCCTGCTCCACGACACTCTGGCTTCGAACCTGTCTACTGGCTTCGCCCCCGATCTGCTCAACTGGCTGCTCACCGACACTCCTCGATACTCTTCTCAACTCATTTCGCCCCACGACACTGCTCTACTGGCTCGCCCACGATACTCTCCACCGATCTCTCGAGCTCCTCACTGAGCTCGCTTTTTATCGGCTTCGGGAACCCACCATATGCAAATTATCGGATCCAACGACTCAGGGGCGGAGCCACGCTCGCCGATTGGACGGAGAAAAAGGGGCGTGTATCATTCCTGATCCAAATTTGCATATGCCGATTTTCGTCAGGCGCGTCTGGAGGCGGGGCTAGCCCCGCGCGCTTCGATTGGGTGGATCAGATTGGGCGTGCATCATTCCTGATCCGAATTCTCCTCAGGAACCGCCCTCTGCACTCGCGTCTCGCGTGTCTCGCTGAAGACAGCTCGACGCTCGGCGCCCAAGGTGGTGCGGGAATGGCGTAGGAGAAGGTGGGGAGGGTTTCGGCGGTGTCCGATGGCCATGGAGCTGCCTGGAATGGCGGCGATGTGAGGTTTGCGGTAGCGAGTGGTGAAGGTAGGTTTTTTGCTGCTGGCGTTGTTGTTTGTTGCGTGGGTGGTCAAAACAAAGGTAGAAACAAAAACGCTAACTCAAAGGATCGCAGCCCGAATGATCACATTAATTCCTCTTATCAATGGGTTGGGCTAACTACACATGTACTTAAGAATATATCTCACCTACGGGACTCATGGTGTTGCGAATTTCCAGAGCCGTAACACTACCCTCCCCTTTTTACAGACTCGTCCCGAGTCGTCAAATTATCGTGTGGCATCATGTGTGTTCCCCTAGTACGTTTTACCTACGGATCCTGAGTGCGACATTTCATGGTATTCGGTGTCCCAAAATAATACCTGAGGCTGAGTAACTAACTAAACAAACTCACATCATACAGAGACTTAAATAAAATTGCCGGCGTCACACATACATGCCGGGGGCGACATCATATTTACAATACAATTAACACTTAACCTTATAATTTTACACTACTCCATGGCCGGATCAATGGACTCTGCAGGAAAGAAGGAGAGTCAAAGAAAACCGGTGCACGGGCCGCCACTGCAGGCCCGTGTTGCAGCTGCCAACAGGACAGTTCTGCAGCTTGCAAACTGTTGCTTTCGGATCCTGGCGCGCATGGAATGAACAGGGGGGGGGCAAAGCAAATTGAACGGCTGCTGAACGGGGGCAGTGGGCATGACATGGCAAAGGTAAAGGCCAACATGCTGCAGAAAGGCCGTTGCAGGCAAACACAGCGGCAGACGAACTGGCCGGCACAGGCCTTGCATAAAACAGCCGTCGGACGATCCGGCCGGCACAGGCCTTGCAGCAAAACACAGCGACGATCCGGCCGGCACAGGCCTTGCAGAAAACAACAGCCGATGAAGTTGGCCGGCACAGGCCCCGCAGCACACAGCCGCAGACGATGAGTTGGCCACCTTTGCCTTGCAGTGGAGGTTGTGGAGGGAGTGGCGGTGGTGTTGGCCACACAGAAGGTGACTCGGACCTACCCTACCTGTCTCCCTCCCACCATCGCTTTGCTGTCACGTACTACCACTCCCTTAATTTGTAAAAACCAATTTAGCCCCCAACTTATTTTTTTTTTGTTGTTTTTATTTTCACCCTCTCTCCCACTATAATTCGCCCTAACCCCTTTATCGTCTTGTTCGGCTAACCTATTCTGTCACTAGCTACTCCCCCTACGTTCCCTTCCCGGGGGAATAAGGGAGAGTAGCGTCCTGTGTCGAGGCCCAACAAAGCCTCAAGATGGCCTCCCCAGATCTCAGCGATCTAACCAAGTGGGGTCCAGCGGCCCACAACGAAAGCGAAGGGATGGATGGTGCGGAGGGTACACTTCCTAATCTACCCTATCCATTAACCTTTAAACTACCCGGGGCTTTCAACAGCGCCTCTCGCTAATCTATTGGTTCTAACAACCAGATTCCCGTCGCCTGTGTTGGTGTCCTTAACAATTTCGGGCCTCGCCCTCGAATTTTCCTCCCGTGCCCTCACACGGCTTCGTGCTGGGACGCGTGCCTCCTTTGGCAGGCACGACCCTCTGCCGAATCCTTACTAGGCACCCCCGGGCACTACACCTCGCTCGAGCTACAGCTCCCTAAACACCGGGAGGTGCCCATGGCAACTCCCCTTGAAACGACACGTGTGCAGGCGGCGCCCCGGGCCCTTTCCGAGGGTCACCGTGCCACGACACTGCCCACGTGGCTAACGGCGCCCCGGCCCCCGCACAAGCGGGCGCACCCGTGCCACTCACGCTAACGGCCCCCATGGGCCTTGGCCTACCACGGCCGACTAGCCCGGTGCCCGGGGTACCCACTCAGCGATACTCCACCGTTCGCAGCCACGCTCCCAGCCCGTCAACAGGGCTCCTGCACCCCTCCAAATGGGTATCGGAGCCTACTCTCCCACCAACAACAAAACGACCTCCATTTTATCAATTTGACTAACCCAGCTAACTCACTTTATACTGACCCCGGGTCCTTGGGCGGAGTCACTCCTCCCCCAATCACTCATCGCACATGCATTCCACAATCGCTCCATACACACAGACCGCTGGCCTCACTCACTCACCATGTACTCTCCTCCAACTTTCAACACACACATCGCTGATGATCCTGCCATCCTTCTATCTACTCCCCTAACTACCTCGTGCTCCACGTCATCCCTTAAACTACAGCACGTTTCTTTTTAAACTACGTAGCTAAGCAGTCCCATCTACACATCCACAGTCTGTCACTGTCTCCAAATCCTCAAAATTATTCCCATCCTAAATCTCATCTAAATCCCTCTAACTAATCCATTCCACGGCCCCATGAGGACTTACCCCTGCCCATGGAGCCGGTCTAACTAACACTAACCTTCCCCCTGACTAGTGCCATCCTGTGCCCAGGTAAGGGGGTCTTTCACCCTTGCCCAGGAATCCTGTTCACCCGAAACGAGGCTGCTTCCGTTAATTTTGTATTTCCAATTATGCGCAGCACCAGCGCGGCAACTCACAGCCTGCGCTCTTGCACCTTTCCCGTGACGTCATGCAGCTGCACGTGTACCTCGTCCCTCTTGACGTACATCCGGCAGGGATTCACCTCCTGCCGGATTCCAACCCACGTGCAGCCATGACGTCACCCTGCGCACCCCAAAAACAAACCTCGCACTCCGAGGGGCTCCACGCGAACAATGTGCTCTGCCCTTGGAGCTTAACACAAGCTCGTGGAGAACCCGTCCGGTCCAAATTCGTCTACCTGCCTAAATTTGTCCGTCCGGGGATCGGCAAATCCACCGCTGGCGTTTCCGGACCGGCCTCACTCGCAAGCGGCACGTGGGGTTCTCGTGCGCTGCACAGCACGGACCTCGCGCTCGCTGCTGGGTGAACCGGCACGGTCCCCACAACAGCTATGGCCGCTACCCGGCTTCTGTCCCTCTGTCGCCGTCGTCTCCGTTCACCCACGCACACTGCGTGTTACGACGACAGACTCCATTCCAACACACTCACACCGGGAGACGCGGCTGCGTGCTCCGCATGCGACCGACATCTCCCTTACATACCGCGACCTAACACACTGTCTCCTCACATAGCGCATTCTCACACACAGTGCTTCGCACACGCGTGCCGTTTCTGGCGCACACGCGCTCCACCCACCCGTGGTCTTTTACCCGCACCCGTGGCTCCCTCCACACACGGTGCCTCATCCACCTGCGGTGCCCCTTTCACACACGGCACGCTGGAAGCACGCACTCCGGCACACATGCCACCACACTCACACACGGGGTCGCTTCCACACACGGGAACACTCACACCTGGGGTCCTCATCCACACAGGGGCGCACTCACACCTTGCACCACACACACCGGCAACCACACTGGGATTTGTGCCACCCAAGGTTCGGGGCCTCTATACCCCCCAAGCTACACGTGCACCTATCCACAGCACTCGTCCCTTCAACTCCGCTTGGCACGACCGAACCCACTGGTCGTGATTCGCCTCAAGGGGGCATACTTCCTCCCTCGTTCCTGGAGGCAGCATCCAGCTGCTCAACCGGGTCCCTACCCAGTCGCGAGCTCACCCCCATTATCCTCCACTACTTCTGTGTGGTGTGGTGTTCTGTTCCTTTAACCCCTGTCATTATCATGCAGTCTTCCCTCTATTTTCTCTACCTCCTGGTCTCTATACATTATTAGTTTCTGTTTCTTTCTGGAGTTTTCATCTCTCTTCGGATTTCAATTTTATTTCTCTCTTCAGTTCATTAATTTCAAACTCGTATAGTTTTTGTTTTCTCTCCACTCTTCCTCATGCTCCTCTCTTTTCCAATCTCATCGTTTTCTCAATTGGCTCATTTCCTTCCTGTGTTTCATTCGCTGCTCTCTCATTACCCTTCCTTGCTTCCTCTCCTGTCTTCTCTTCCAGTTTCATGGTTTTGCTTCATTTGGTTAATCTCTTTCTTGTGTTTCTTTGCTGCTGTCTCATTACTCTTCCTTGTTCTTCTCGTGTCCTTCCTTCTCCAGTTTCATGGTTTGCTTCATTTGGTTAATCTCCTTCTTGTGTTTCAGTTGCTGCTGTCTCATTACTCTTCCTTGTTTCTTCTCGTGTCCTTCTTCTCCAGTTTATGGTTTGCTTCATTGGTTAATCTCCTTTTGTGTTTCAGTTGCTGCGTTCATTACCTTTCCTTGTTTCTTCTCCTGTCTTTCCTTCTCCAGTTTCATGGTTTCTTCATGTGGTTAATTTCCCTTTTGTGTTCATTCGCTGTTCTTTGTCTCCTCTTCGCACTCAGCCTCGCCTTTTCTTTCAATTGGTCAACCTCGCGGTTCATGTTCTTTTTGTTTTCTATCCCATTGTCTCTCGTTCTTCCCTCTCCAATCTCGTTGTGTCTTCCATCTCCTCATTTCTCCTTCCTGCTTCATCGTTGCTCCTTCAACTTCTCCTCGTATTCCAACTTATTTTTTTCCTTTTGTCGTTAGTTTCAAATTCATACTCTTTCAGTTTTCTATTCCACTGTCTTTCTTGTTCCTCGTCTGCAATCTCGTTATTTCTTTCAACTGACAGACTTTTTCCTGTCGTAATCCTTGTTTCTTTCAGGACTCTTTCTTGTTCCTCATTCTGCAATCTCGTGGTTTCCTTCCATTGACGATTTCTTCTTCTGTTTCATTCGTTCTTCCATCATTACTCTTCTTTGCATCTCATTCCCCAATCTGGCCTTGTTCCAGCTGTTCGATCTGTACAGCGTGGTTCCTTAACGTTTCATTCTCTGTTCTTCTTTTCTCTTTAACATTTCAGTTCGTCTTGTAATTCCGTCTCTTTGTTCTGGTGTTTCTGTACTCAGTTTTCTCTTCCAATTCTTTCTCATCTCCGCACACTCCGACCTTGCTTTGGCTTCTAACTGTTCTTCCATCTTGCCTTGTGTTTGTCTATCGTCTTCCCAGTTCGCTCTGTCTCCGTTTTTACCTCAGTCCCAGCTTATCAACTCTCTTCGTCATGTCTTGAAGTCTTTTCTCACACGCCACTATTTTTATTTCTTCGTGCACGTCTCCGTCACCCCATTAATTTTCCTCTCGGTTACAGTCACTTTTTCCGTCACCTCCACGCTTCTCGCCCAACGTCTCCCGGATTATTTTTTCTCACCGCCTTCACCGCCCTGACAACCGTTGCACCCCCTCCCAGCTCGTCGTTCCCACACGTGGTCGCCATTACGCACTTCGCTGTTGTTTTCATGCCGCTGCAGCATTGGCCTATTTGCTGCGTTTCACCCCGCATTTCTTTTATTTCTTCCTTCATTTCGTTTTTGTTTGTTTCCATTTTGAGTGCGTTTCCATCCATTTTTTCGTTCAATTCGTTATTCATTCCTTCCATTTTGAAGTGCGTGTTCCATCCATTTTTTCGTTCATTCCATCCATTTTGCCGTTCATTTCGTTTGTGTTGTTTCCATCTGCTTGTTCACTCCTTTTATTCGTTTTTTCATTTCGTTTGTGTTTGTTTCCATCTGCTTGTTCACTCCTTTTATTTCGCGTGCGTTTCCATCCATTTTTTCGTTCATTTCTGCCAGCACGGCGAATAGCCGGGCTATGTCGGGTGCACTCAGCTGAGCCGATGCGGCCAGGATCGGGGGGTTTTGGTGGAGAGGGGGAGGGAGGTTTTATACACCGCGGCTCTGCTGCCGCGCACCATTTCGGGCTCTGGGTTCAGTTGGGGGGGAAACTGTTCCTGCACACCAATGTCCTGCATGGGGATTCCATCCTGAGCCTGGATTCTACATCACTACACATATACATTTTACCCCGGCACCGCTCGCCTTGAGCGCCATCTTATCCCACGTAAGGGTTAATTTAGCTCGCTCGTAATTTGGAGGGAATCGGGGGTCGCTCCTCCTGGACCGATTCCCTATGAATTTGCTTGGAGACGGGAGGATTTGAATCACACTCCTGTACACCAGTGTTGCGATTCGTCGCCCGTCGGCGTGCGATCGGCCACGCGACTCGAACGCGACCGCCTCGCCCACCGGACGGACAATTCAGTCGTGACCCTCCCGGCTAACGCCGGGCATCAGTCACGGGTGGGCCTTTCGACCTCACCACAATCGTGCCAATCGGCCACCCGCGTAGGATAGGGTTGTTCGCCAAATTCGACCTACCTAAGTGCCCACGCGGATGGTAAACCGGGCGATCGTACCTCGCGCAGGTCGACTCCGGACACGAGCCGCTTGGGCGGCCGTTCCGTACTATCGGGATAACCGAGCGGTGTTATCGTCGACCTCGACGGTTCAGATTATTTACGGGCGTTTTGCACCCACTACGAACCCTTACGTGAAGCAGGATGGAGGTTCAACTAAAGAAAAGACGAAGCGAAACGGGGAAACAGTCACACAATGCACATTTATTTCCGGCACACGGAGCACCTATAGCACACGTAAAGCAAACAGCATGTATTTACATCACAATAAGCGATCGCCATATATCACACAGAACAAAAGAAATGCACATATAAAAGGAAGAGTTAAAACACGACTAACGACACACGGACCACTTTATACAATTACTAACTTACAAGACACGGCGCCACAACACGCAGTCACACCGAAGCAAAGAAAAGACCCCCTCAAAGGCAAGGGAGTCAGACTGGGCCGTGGGCCTAATGCGCGTGGGACTCTGGATGAGCGGCCAGGCCCACGAGACCGAAGGGTCCTACCCGCCCCTCGTGGCGAGCCGCAGAATGTCGCTGCACGGCGGTTCCGTGGGCACCTGCTGGTGTGGGTGGGAACGGGGCCCTTGTCGCATCTCTCTCAGCGCGGGGAAAAGGGGGAATTGTTGATGCTCTGGGGAGGAGTATGGCTGGCTCGCTCGAATCCCGCGACGCGAGCCTCCAGGTCCACCTCAGCCGTTCGCCTCCAGCACGTCTGCCCCACCGATCTCGCCTCGCCGATCTCCTCCGAGCTCCGTCTCCAACGACCCTGCTCGATATACTGACTTCGCCCCACGATACTGCTCCACGTTCTCGCCTCGCCGATCTCCTGCCCACCGACACTCTGCTCGATACTGCTCTACTGGCTTCGCCCCAACGATACTGCTCAACTGGCTGCTCCACCGACATCCTCGATACTCTTCTCAACTCATTTCGCCCCACGACACTGCTCTACTGGCTCGCCCCACGATACTCTCCACGATCTCCTCGAGCTCCTCACTGAGCTCGCCTTTTTATCGGCTTCGGGAACCCACCATATGCAAATTATCGGATCAAACGACCTCAGGGGCGAGCCACGCTCCGCCGATTGGACGGAGAAAAAGGGGTGTATCATTCCTGATCCTCAATTTGCATATGCCGATTTTCGTCAGGCCGCGTCTGGAGGCGGGGCCTAGCCGCCCGCGCTTCCTGATTGCGGTGGATCAAGATGTGGGCGTGCATCATTCCTGATCCGAATTCTCCTCAGGAAACCGCCCTCTGCACTCGCGTCTCGCGTGTCTCGCTGAGACAGCTCGACGCTCGCGCCCACAGGTGGTGCGGGAATGGCCGTAGGAGAAGGTGTGGAGGGTTTTCGGCGGTGTCCGATGGCCATGGAGCTGCCTGGAATGGCGGGATGTGAGGTTTGCGGGTAGGCGAGTGGTGAAGGTAGTTTTTTGCTGCTGGCGTGTGTTGTTGTGTTGGCGTGGGTGGCTCAAAACAAAGGTAGAACAGAAAAACGCCTAACTCAAAAGGATCGCAGCCCGAATGAATCACATTAATTCCCTCTATACAATGGTTGGGCTAACTACACATGTACTTAAGAAATATATCTCACCTACGGGACCTCTATGGTGTTGCGAATTTCAAGCCGTAACAATACTTACGAAATCTTTAGATTTCGTAAGTAACAAGCAGTCATAGACTGGTACTTACAAATCATCAACTTGACCTCTGACGTTGTCTAATAAAGAGCTGTCTCTAGAGAAGGTAGCGACGCAAACCAGAAGTTCTACGATGATTCTTGTACCAAACCATCAAAAATCGAATGTTTGACCTCACCGTGACTTGACCTTTGACCGATTTTGACCAAATCTAATCAGCGGCTACATGCACCCTCCTGAATCACATGGTTAATTTGACATGGTAGCTTCTTCCGTCTCGAGTTATCGTGCCTACAAACAAACAACAGAAACGGAGGACGGAAGTCATCAATATACTTACGAAATCTTTAGATTTTGTAAGTAACAAGAAAAAGACCGTGCAGAGCACAATACTTGCAAAATCCATCCCCTCTCCAAAGGTTGCCATGGATACATTAAATTATCCATTTCATTAAGATTAAAATTGACAATCTTAATGAAAGCTCAGGTCAATCGAATGAAAATTGATTGCTTTTCAGATTGAAATTGATGATTTTAGAAGTTTGACCTTGAGTTGACCTTAGACCTTTTGACCTCAAAAATAGTTGGCTTCCAAATTCAGTGATGCACTGTGCAAATGCTGCTTAATTTTCCATGTTAATCAGATGAAAATTGATGATTTTTCAGATGGAATTTTATGATTTTATAAGTTTGATGAAGAGTTAACCTTTGATCTTTTGACCTCAAAAATAGTTGCTTTCCAAATTCAGTGATAGACTATGCAAATCCTGTTCAACCTTCAAGTCAATAGGATGTAAATTGATGATTTTTTAGTTGAAAATGGACGATTTTAGAAATTTTACCTTGAGTTGACCTTTGACCTTTTGACCTCAGAGGTAGTTGGCTTTCCAAATTCAGTGATGCAAGATGCAAATTCGAGTAAATCGAGTAAATTTCGAGCAAATCAGATGAAAAATGACGATTTTATAAATTAGACCTGAAGAAGAACCTTTGACCTCAAAATCAATAGGCTTCTCAGTTGAGACAACCTCTACAACTTGGTACAGTTTCATGACAATCGCTTTAGAATTGTGACAAACAGACAGACAGACAGACAGACAAACAGACAGACAGAAAGGGGTGAAAACTTAACCTCCTTCACCTTCGGTGGCCGAGGTAAAAATATTTTCGCCACATCACGGCAGGATATCCGAGAGGTATGCACACTCACTCTAAGCTATCTAGCTTGGGTTTGAATCCCGACCCAGCTTTAAACTGTCATCCCGGTGTTTCACAGACAGGGTGATTCATCAATGTGTGTGTTGTCTCGGAGGGACGTTAAACTAGATGTCACATCTGCCAAATTCCCCCCCCCCCCCTTCTCTTCCCTTCACACTCTTCCCTCCCTCTCTCACCCTTCTCCCTCTCTCACCTCTCTGCCTCTATCACCCCTACCCTACCACTCCCGCACCCCTCCTTCTGCTTCTCCCCCCCCCCTTCTGTTGAGGGGACTGTAGGATGTACAAATCAGATTCGGAGTGAGCTGACTGGAGGGTGCAAAGGTCGCTGCACGTGCGAGTATGCATGCACACAAGCAGGCTTTTGCCAGGAAGATAACGTGGGTTTTAAATGCTCCCGCCTGGTGTTTGTATAGAACCTGGCAGTTATAAAGAAAATGTTGCTGTGTGGCACGTTTTATTGCCTTTCCTTCCCTGCCCCTCATGCTGCCTTCCTTTTCCCCCCTTCACACCACGGCGCTGCCCTCACTTGCCCTCCCCTCAAGCCACCTTCCTCTCCTCTTGTACAGCCTTCCCTTCCCTTCCCTCACACTGCATTCTCTTCCACTCACACTACCTTCCCTTCCCATTAGCTGCCTTCTCTCCACATC
>CM068954.1:109729206-109750194 GCA_035128595.1 Eptatretus atami | reverse complement strand
GTTCGTTGGGAGACGGCCCACTGCTCCGTCTAGCGGTCGTCCTCGCCACGAACTCGGCAACAACACCATGACGGTTGTCATCCAATATATCCCAAGATTTTTTTTAATGCTCAGTCACGCATCTTTTTGCTTCGTGTATGTACATTTTTTTTTGACTTCACATCCGGTCCTATATCTATAGGGAAAATCTCTTTTTTTTTTTTTTTTTAATATCACATCGGTAGGGGACATGTATTGCAAGGCAATTCTCGCTCTTGTTCTTTATTATTCACAGAAATCGATATCGATTATAGGAATTTATAAGCGGTCTTCACATCGTGCATCAATATCAAGATGTATCTCGAAGTTGTGAAATTAGTTTGCAATTAGAAAATAATAATTTGTGCAAAAGATGAACAAGAAACAAATATATACTTAATAGAAAAAAAAATGCTGGAAATGGGAAATGAATTTGACCTGGGAGCTCAGATGGCAGATTCACTGACTCACTGACTGACTGATTGACTGATATTAATTACAGTTCGGTACCTTCTGGGTGACTTTGAAAGCTAAAATTTCGTGTGCAAATGGACATGGAAGCCGAGACACCGGGAAAAATCACAGAACCATCAGAAAGCGTCTGTAAATGAATTTATAAATAAATGAAAATAAAAACAAATGCAGGTAAGCATGGTTGGTTATTGCTTACAATGTGTATGCATACCCTGCGAGTAATGTATATACAGTATAGGGTCTCATCAACACAAAATAAGGCGAATGCCTTTTCCTTTTTTCACCCAGAGCGCTAAACACTGTGTGGGTATGATTCACCATGTCATTCAGAGGGTGCCTAAAATATTGCTAGTGTAATAATAAGTGTGGAATATGAATGGGAATTTTCATTGCGCTTAAGATACCTTCATTTAATAAACACCTTGTGTTTTCACAATGGTTTTTGTTGTTGTGCTTCTTGGTTGGTTCACATAATATGGTAATCTTCCAATATATTTGTTTGTGAGCGATCACCATACCTACTGCTCTCATGACTATGACCTATCAACAAACCCATCAATTGGGAAGATTATGAGCGGTGTGTGAACAGAATAATTTGACTATTTGGGTGTCCAGACGTGCACATAATTGGTTCAACACATAATTTTGTTACTTTCCTTTTACCCACCATTAATAAAGTAGGAAGGGCATTTTGTTTTGGTTGCTTCAAACGGGACAACACTCACACTTTAGGGTTGTATTGTTGGAGATGCCATCACCACTGGATTATTCACCAATGGGTTCACGTGGGGTATCCTTCTTTAAATGACCTTAAGGATTGGCATTGGGATTGAGCCAACGGAGAAGAGATGTCTACGGGGGGTGCAAGTCGGGCTCACCGGTGCGTAGTGCGCACAGCACTGTGGGCGCCCGTGTTTCTATCAATCCTCACATCGCTTGGCCACCTGATTTCGCTCAAGGAGAGGGTGTACTGTACGTATATCTCGATCTCAATGTCCAATTCAATGTCCTCTCACCACTCTGCTCTCACCTACAATTTTCAATTGAAGGAGGACAGAGAGTTAACAAAAACGTAATTTATATATTCTATATATAATATATATATAATATATATATATGTATAATCATCCATCAATCCCAGGGCGGGACCACACTCTGGCCAGAGCATTGGGCTGCAAAGCATACTCCCGGCTATTGGCACAAATCCTGGACAGGTTGCACTCCGACGCAGGATACTCAAATGGCTCTAAGTTCCAGAAAGCTGTACTCGTTTTGCCGACGCTCAAAGGGATGACAGGCTTTGATTCCAACCCATCTGTAAATTCGATGGAAAGTGGGATTGAACTCTGGACCGAGGACTGAAGCCTGCACCGAACCACGACACTCAAGGACACTGGATCGTGATTCACCAGCCTGCCAAGGGCCGATGCAATAATCTTCACTCCCTCGGTTTGATTACCATGTGTAGGCGCAGCCATGGGTGGACACGGAGGACTTTTGTTCTCGACCTTCACTTTACGGGCATTATTTCAATCAAGGTATTTATCACGATTTATTCTTGGAACGTCAGTGCTATAAAAGATCTGCCTGATGGACTCAACATCGATAAAATGTAATAACAATAGTGAAGCAATGTTTGATTTTTAGACTCATGGAGGATCTCTATTATTCACGTTGTTTCAGTGTGGGATTTTTGTTCACGCTACAGTTTCATCCATCGAAACTCTGACGTTGGCATATATAGTAAAAACTCTGCGCAGACAGTAACCATCTCGATTTTGAAAATTCCCTCCTAGAAAAAAAAGTTATGTTCAAAATAGTCTCCACTAATGGAATCGCCATGAAAAATTATCTCCGAACTAGCGGCCAAGCTGGGTCACCATTACTAACTTTGCTGGGAATCGAGACAGGGCATTACATTAGCAGAGATGAACAGACCACATCCGCTCAGTAAGCTGCATAACATCCACTACCTGAGTATTGTCATTATATAATTTTTAAGTGACGTCATTCCTATTTTGACATTTTTGGTTTCAACCCCAGAGTTTTCATCGAATTTCGTGAAACTTACCATGTATATGCAGAAAGCACCTGTGCAGGCAGTAACCATCTCCGATTTTGGGAAATTCCTACCTCGAAAAAGTTAAGTAATAATATCGCCACTATCTCTCGGAATGCCTTACCCACTACTTCTGTGTGTGTGTGTTCTGTTCTTAAACCCCGTCATTATCATGCTTCATCCTCTATTACTCTCTACCTCCCTGGCTCTATACATCCCTATTAGTTTAATGTTTCTTTCTGGAGTTCCATCCCTCTCTGGATTTCAATTTTATTCTCTCCTGTCAGATTCATTATTTTCACAAACTCGGTATAGTTTTTGTTTTCTTCCCCAACTCTTCCTCATGCTCCTCTCTTTCCAACTTCATCGTTTCTCTCAATGGCTCATATTCCTTCTGTGTTTCATGATACGCCATGCTCTCCGTCAGGAAAATTTAGCCCCCCCCCCCCCCCACCCCACCTTTACCTTGCTTCCATTCCTACCCTGTCCTTGTTACCCTTCTCCAGTTTCATGGTTTTGCTTCCATTTGGTTAAATGCTTGCTTTCTTGTGTTTTTCATTGCTGCTGTCTCATTATACTCTCCTTGTTTAATTCTCGTGTCCTTCCTTCTCCAGTTTCATTGTTTCTTCATTTGAGGCTAATCTCCTTCTTGTGTTTTCATTGCTGCTGT
Source organism: Eptatretus atami (assembly GCA_035128595.1). Lineage (NCBI taxonomy): Eukaryota > Metazoa > Chordata > Myxini > Myxiniformes > Myxinidae > Eptatretus > Eptatretus atami. The sequence continues at coordinate 109,746,973 of CM068954.1, read as the reverse complement.
CTCATTACTCTCTTGTTTCTTCTCGTGTCCTTCACTCTCTCCAGTCATGGTTTTGGCTTCAATTTTGTTAATCTCCTTCTTGTTGTTTGCAGTTGCTGCTGTCTCATTACTGCCTTCCTTGTTTCTCTCCTGTCTTTCCCTCTCACCAGTTTCATTGGTTTTTCGTTCATGTGGTTAATTTCCGCCTTTTGGTGTTTCATTCGCTGTTGCGTTTGTCCTGCCTCTTCCCACTCCAGGCCTCGCCTTTTTTTCAAATGGTCAACCTGCGCTTCATGTTCTTTTTGTTTTCTATCCCATTGTTTCCTCTCGTTCTTCTCCTCCAATCTCGTTGTGTTCCTTCACTCTCCCATTTCTGCCTTCCTGCTTCATTCGTTTGCTCCTTCATCTTCCTCCTCGTATTTCCAACTTATTTTTTCCTTTGTCGTTCAGTTTCAATTCATGACTCTTCACGTTTTCTATTCACTGTTCTTTCTTGTTCCTCGTTCTGCAATCTCGTTATTTCTTCAACCTGACAGACTTCGTTCTCCTGTCGTAATCCTTGTTCTTTCAGGACTCTTTCTTGTTTCCTCATTCTGCAATCTCGTGTTCCTTCCATTGATCGATTCTTCTTCTGGTTTCATTCGGTTCTTCATCCATTACTCTTTCTGTTAAGCATCTCATTCCCCAATCTGGCCTTTGCCTTCCAGCTGTGCGATCTGTACAGCGTGGTTCCTTAACGTTTCATTTTCTGTCTCTCCCTTTCTCTTTAACATCTCAGTTCGTCTTGTAATTCCGTCTCTTTGTTCTGGGTGTTCCGTACTCGTATTTTCTCTGCCAATTCTTTTCTCATCTCCGCACACCCGACCCTTGCTTGGCTTCTAACTTGTCTCCATCTTGCCCTTGTGTTTGGTCCTATCAGTCTTCCATCCTCTGTCTGCCGTTTTACCTCCAGTCCCAGCTTATCAACTCTCTTCGTCATGTCTTGAAGTCTTTTCTCACACGCCACTATTTTTATTTCTTCGTGCACGGCTCCGCACCACCCAATTAATTTTTCCCTCTCGTTACAGTCACTTTTTCCGTCACCTCCAACGCTTCTCGCCAACACGTCCTGCCCGGATTATTTTTTTCTCAACCCGCCTTCACACGCGGCCTGACAACCGTTGCACCCCCTCCAAGCTCGTTCGCTCCGCACACGGGCGTCGCATTACGCAACTTCGCTGTTGTTTTCATGCCGCCTGCAGGATTTGGCCTATTTGCTGCGTTTACCGCCGCATTCTTTTATTTCTTCCTTCCATTTCCGTTTTGTTTGTTTCCATTTGAAGTGCCCGTTTCCATCCATTTTTTTTCGTTTCAATTCGTTATCATCTTCATTTTGAGTGCGTTTCCAATCCATTTTTTCGTTCATTCCAATCCAATTTTTGCCGTTCATTCGTTTGTGTTTGTTCCATCTGCTTGTTCACTCCTTTTTATTCGTTTTTCATTTCAGTTTGTGGTTGTTTCCATCTGCTTGTTCTACTCCTTTATTTCCGCGTGCGTTCCATATCCATTATTTTCGTTTCATTTGCAAGCAACGGGCGGAATAGCCGGGCTATGGCGGGTGGCACTCAGCTGAGCCGATGCGGCCAGGAAATCGGGGGGTTTTGGTGGAGGAGGGAGGGGACGGTGTTATTACAACCGCCGGCCTCTTGCCGCCGCCAACCCGATATTTCGGGCTCTGGGTTCAGTGGGGGGGAAACGTTCCTGCAACACCATGTCCTGCATGGGGATTCCATCCTGAGCATGGATTCTACAGTCCACTACACAATACATTTTCTACCCCCGGCACCGCTCGCCTTGAGACGCCATCCTATCCCAACGTAAGGGGTTAATTTAGCTCGGCTCGTATTTGGAGGGAATCGGGGGTCGCTCCTCCTGGACCGTTCCCTAATGAATTTAGCTTGGAAGAAACGGGAGGGATTTGAATCACATACTCCTGTACACCAGTGTTGCGTAATTCGCGCCCGCGCGTGCGATCGGCACGCGACTCGAACGCGACAGCCTCGCCCACCAGGACGGACAAATTCAGATCCGTGACGCCTCCCGCTAAACGCGGGATCCAGTCACGGGTGGGCCTTTCGACGCTCACCAGCAATCGTGCCAATCGGCCACCCGCGTAGGATAGGTTGTTCGCCAAATTCGACCTACCTAAGTGCCCACGCGGATGTAAAACCGGGCGTCGTCCTCGCCGCAGGTCGACTCGGACACGAGCCGCTTGGGCGGGCCGTTCCGGTACTACGGATAAACGGAGCGGTGTTATCGTCGACCCTCCGACGGTTCAGATTATTTACCGGCGTTTTGCCACCACTTACGAACCCTTTTACGTGAAGCAGGATGGAGGTTCAACTAAAAAAAAGACGAAGCGAAACGGAAAACAGTTTCACACAATGCACATTTTATTTCCGGCCACACGGAGCAACACCTATAGCACACGTAAAAGCAAACAGCCAATGTATTTACATCACAATAAGCGTCGCCATATATCGCACACAGAACAAAAGAAATGCACATATAAAAGGAAGAGTTAAAAACCGCTACACGAACACGGACCACTTATACAATTACTAACTTACAAGAACACGGGCGCCAACACACGCAGTCACACCGGAAAGCAAAAGAAAAAAGACCCCTCAAGCAAGGGAGTAGACTGGGCCGTGGGCCAATGCGCGTGGACCTGGATGAAGCGGCCAGGCCCACGAGACCGAAGGGTCCTACCCGCGCCTCGGTGGCGAGCCGCAAGAATAGTCGCTGACGGCGTGTCCGTGGGCACCTGCCTGGGTGGGGTGGGAAACGGGGCCCTTTCGCACTCTCTCAGCGCGGGGGAAAAGGGGGGAATTGTTGATGCTCTGGGGAGGGAGTATTGGTGGCTTCGCTCGAAATCGCGACGCGAAGCTCCAGGTCCACCTCAGCCGTTCGCCCTTCCGCACCGGTCTGCCCCACCGATCTGCCTCGCCGATCTCCTCGAGCTCCGTCTCCAAGCGACCCCTGCTCGATATGACTTCGCCCCACGATATGAATCTGCTCCACGCGAATCCAGCCATCGCCGATCTCCCTGCTCCACCGACACTCTGCTCGAACTGCTCTAATGGCTTCGCCCCACGATAACTGCCAACTGCTGCTCCACCGACAGTTTTTTTTTTTTTTTTCTCCTCGATACTCTTCTCAAATATTTCGCCCCACGACACTGCTCTACTGGCTCGCCCCACGATACTCTCCACCGATCTCCTCGAGCTCTCACTGAGCTCGCCTTTTTATTCGGCCTTCGGGACCCACCAATATGCAAATTATAGCGATCCCAAACGACCTCAGGGGCGGAGCCACGCTCGCCGATGGACGGAGAAAAAGGGCGTGTACATTCCTGATCCTCAAAATTTGCAATATGCCGATTTTCGTCAAGGCGGCGTCCTGAGGCGGGGCCTAGCCGCCCCGCGCTTCCTGAATTGGGTGGATCAGAGTGGGCGTGCATCATTCCTGATCCGAATTCTCCTCAGGAAACCCGCCCTCTGCACTCGCGTCTCGCGTGTCTCCTGAAGACAGCTCGACGCTGGCGCACCACAGGTGGTGCGGGAATGGCGTGGAGAAGGGTGGAGGTTTTCGGCGGTGGTCCGATGGCCATGGAGTCTGCCTGGAATGGCGGCGATGTGGGTTTGCGGTAGCGAGTGGTGAAGGTAGGTTTTTTGCTGCTGGGTTGTTGTGTTGTTGGCGTGGGTGGCTCAAAAGCAAGGTAGAACAGAAACCGCTAACTCAAAGATCGCAGCCCGAATGAATCACATAAATTCCTCTATACATGGGTTTTGGGCTAACTACACATGACTTAAGAACTATATCTCACCTACGGGACTCTAATGGTGTTTGCGAATTTCCAGAGCCCGTAACAATAACTTACGAAATCTTTAGAATTTCGTAAGGTAACAAAGCAAAGTCATAGACTGGTAACTTACAAAATCATCAACTTGACCTCTGACGTTGTCTAATAAAAGCTGTCTCTAGAGAAGGTAGCGACGCAAACCAGAAGTTTCTACGATGATTCTGTACCAACCATCAAAAATCGAATGTTTGACCTCACCGTGACCTGACCTTTGACCGATTTTGAGACCAAAATACTAATCAGCGCTAGCCATCACCCTCCCTGAATCACATGGTGTAATTTGACATTGGTAGCTTCTTCCGTTCTCGGAGTTATCGTGCCTACAAACAAACAACAACGGAGGACGGAAGTCATCAATATACTTACGAAATCTTTAGATTTTGTAAGTAACAAGAAAAAGACGTGGGCAGAGCACAATACTTGCAAAATCCATCCCCTCTCCAAAGGTTGCCATGGATACATAAATTATCCATTTCCATTAAGATTAAAAATTGACAATCTTAATGAAAGCTCAGGTCAATCGAATGAAAATTGATTGCTTTTCGAGATTGAAATTGATGATTTTAGAAAGTTTGACCTTGAGTTGACCTAGAACCTTTGACCTCAAAAATAGTTGGCTTCCAAATTCAGTGATGCACTGTGCAAATGCTGCTTAATTTCCATGTTAATCAGATGAAAATTGATGATTTTTCAGATGGAATTTTATGATTTATAAGTTTGATGAAGAGTTAACCTTTGATTTTGACCTCAAAAATAGTTGCTTTCCAAATTCAGTGATAGACTATGCAAATCCTGTTCAACCTCAGTCAATAGGATGTAAATTGATGATTTTTTAGTTGAAAATGGACGATTTTAGAAGTTTTAACCTTGAGTTGACCTTGACCTTTTGACCTCAGAGGTAGTTGGCTTTCCAATTCAGTGATGCAAGATGCAAATTCCGAGTAAATGAGTAAATTTCGAGCAAATCAGATGAAAAATGACGATTTTATAAATTAGAGACCTGAAGAAGAACCTTTGACCTCAAAATCAATAGGCTTCTCAAGTTGAGACAACCTCTACAACTTGGTACAGTTTCATGACAATCGCTTTAGAATTGGTGACAAACAGACAAGACAGACAGACAGACAAAACAGACAGACAGAAAGGGGTGAAAACTTAACGCTCCTTCACCTTCGTGGCCGAGGTAAAAATATTTTCGCCACATCACGGCAGGATATCCGAGAGGTATGCACACTCACTCTAAGCTATCTAGCTTGGTTTGAATCCCGACCCAGCTTTAAAACTGTCATCCGGTGTTTTCACAGACAGGGTGATTCATCAAGTGTGTGTGTTGTCTCGGAGGGACGTTAAACTAGATGTCACATCTGCCAATTCCCCCCCCCCCTTCTCTTCCCCTTCACACTTCCTCCCCTCTCTACCCTTCTCCCTCTCTCACCTCTCTGCCTCTATCACCCCTACCCTACCACTCCCGCACCCCTCCTTCCTGCTTCTCCCCCCCCCCTTCTGTTGAGGGGACTGTAGGATGTACAAATCAGATTCGGAGTGAGCTGACTGAGGGGTGCAAAGGTCGCTGCACGTGCGAGTAGGCATGCACACAAGCAGGCTTTTGCCAGAAGATAACGTGGGGTTTTAAATGCTCCCGCCTGGTGTTGTATAGAACCTGGCAGTTATAAAGAAAATGTTGCTGTGTGGCCACGTTTTATTGCCTTTCCTTCCTGCCCCAATGCTGCCTTCCTTTCCCCCCTTCACACCACGGCGCTGCCCTCACTTGCCCTCGCCCTCAAGCCACCTTCCTCTCCTCTTGTACAGCCTTCCCTTCCTTCCCTCACACCTGCATTCTCTTCCACTCACACTACCTTCCCTTCCCATTAGCTGCCTTCTTCCACATCCGCTCATGTTTAATCTCCTCCGAAACCCCCTTCCGTCTCACCCATTGGACATCTCATGGCGGTCTGTGCATGCTGTAATAACGGCTGTTTAACTTACCCCATTTCATTCAATCCTGTACTATCCCCCCTCATTTCTCCACAAGTGTCATCACACAATGCAAGTTGAGAACCCTCTCTCACGTTTACCTCCACTGAACCCCCTCTCCTCCCCACTTCTCCCCCCTCTCTCCCCAATCCTCCGTGCTCCCATCCCCCGACATGTATAGCGATGTTTCGTGAGGCGTAGCTCCCCCCCCTATCCCCTTTCTCGCTCTTCTCCCCCCTTCCTAAGCTCCCCCTCCCTCACCTCTCCGTCACCTCTCTACCCCCCTCCTCTCCCTTCCGCTCTCCCTCTCCTTCTTCTTCTCTCATTCCCCCTTCCTCTGTCCACTTTCCTTCCCCCCTCCCTTCCCCTTCCCCTCTCCCTCCTCTATCCTCCCCTCCCTCCCTCCTCTCCCCTCCTTTCTTCTCCCTCCTTTATATTCCTGTGAGCGAAGTGACGGGTTGTTTTGTTGTCTTCCAACAACAAGTGGTGGTCAGGCACAACAAATCCCGCCCATTAAGGCATAATGTTATTTTGGGGTCATTTATTTGTCTACATCCTGAATGTTGATTATAAGGAATAGAATAAGGAATATTTAGTCTTAGTTTGAAGTCTTTAACCATTTTTGACGAAGTTATGAGCGAAAAGATTTGGACCTTTTCGTGACCTGACCTTGACCCTTTGACCTAATTGGAACCAAAGTTAAATGGGGTCGTCCGAGGTTCATTACCCCCCTGTGGATACAATTTGACAGTGTTTGAGCAGCCGCCTTTCCCGTAAAGTATGTTATTTTCTTACCATGTTTAAGTTTTAATGGAATTTGTAATTTTGACCGATGGCCATGACCCCCAAACTATTCGGACCTACCGATCTTCACAAATATGCATTTTTCACTATAGGAATGGGTAGGATAATAAGTGACAAATAGAATAAGGTTCACTATAAGCTTAGGTTGAAGTCAATTAAACCATTTTAGAACGAAGTTATGAGCGAAAAACGATTTGATCTTTTTGTGACCTTGACTTGACCTTTGATCCAATTGGACCAAAAAGTTAATGGGGTCGTCCTAAGGTTCATTGCCGCACCTGTGGATAAAATTTGATAGTGTTTGGCTAAAGCAGTTTTGGCCGTAAAGTTGCTACAGACAGACAGACAGACGACAAACAGACAACAGACAAACAAACCGGACGATTTACAATATCCGCTCCTCCCTCCGGGAGGGGGCGGGATAATAAATGTCAGTGTGTGTCCGTCAGTCTGTCCGTCTCTCACTCCAAAACCATGAAACTGCCTGGCCCCAAATTTTTCATGCATACAAAGGGAACTCAAGGAAGTGCATGAAATGAAAATTGGGTGTTTGGGTTAATTTAACCACCTTTTGAAGAGAATTTAGGGGGTGGCCATCACAAAAAAACAAAATAACCCTCACCAAGATGAAACACCATCTTAGTCAACCCTCTGTCTCTCTCTCTCTCTTCTTTCGAGTGCAGCCTTATGGCTGCTGGTTGCATCATTGGTTGGAGACGCAGCTTGTCGCTGATGCCAGTGTCCCTCTACCAGTACACACTGGTACTCATTTCGCCGACCTCAGAAGGATGGCAGGGGCTGAGTCAACCCCCTGGTGTGTATTAATTCAGCGGCCAACTGGGACTTGAACTCAGGAACCCTAGGAACCTAAGCCCACCCTAACCACTAAGCCAACACCAGAGTCAGCCCTCTGTAAGCTCGCAAAAGACTGAAGCCGCCATTGTTTTTGGCCTAGTCAACAATGCCTTGGCTTGTACAGGCCGCAAACGATTTCTCACGATAAAGTGTTGTTGTTTTTTCCTATCTTTCCTCACTTATCTCATGAAATGCCGGATCATCATACTGTACTAATTGCTGGATGCTTGCAATGCTTATGACACCGGAGATAACAGCGTTCGTGGCTTTATTTCATTTCCATACACTGCCTAAAGTCTGGAATCTCAAAAACTAAGCCGAATTTCAAAATTAAACTCCTTTGTTGATTTCAAGCAGTAGTTCCACCTGCTTAAAAAGGTGTTCAATTTGTCCAATTCGGACATTGCTTGGGTGTTCTTGGGTGAATGGGTATATTTTTGATCAATCGGTAATTCTTGCTTCCACCCCGTTCCGGTGGAGTAGCTGGCTTGAGTGCTTAAGCCACTTGAGAGTGCTCACCAAGCTGCTTGGTTTTCGTTTAAAGCCACCAGAAGTAAGACCCATACTTCGCTGATGGAAATACCAATCTTTGCGTAATTGCTAAAAAAAAAAAAACGGAATAAAAATGGACTTTCACCCTTTAAAAATTCATGTGAATAACTTGCTGAAATAATTATCAGATGCTGTTCTCGTATCCTTTTCTCACCTGTGTTTGCAAGTAGAGCGAACCTGCTTTTGATGCTTTAAAAGGTGGTGTACAATAAGAGTTTTCTGAATCTAATCGATAATGAGAAATGGGATTGAATGAGACTCAAGTTATTATTTGTCAAAGAAGAAGAAGGAGGATGAAGATTTCTGCCCGGTTTTATAGAGAACATGGCGTTTAGGGCCCTGTCACACACCTTGACGTTTTAGCCAGATATGGCAATGTATCAAAATGTATGTAAAACGCTGGCGTACGCTGAGCTATTGATGTTTTTTTCAGTTTTTGCGGTATTCATAACGAGTTGGACGTATGCATAACATATTAGTAACGTACACAGAACGTTTCGATAACTTATAGATAACTTATATCAACGAAATGCTTAGCGTGTTGTCGGCGTTCAAAACTTATGCCAACGATAGTCTAACTTATGCATAGCGCGGCAGCGGTATCGCCGACGATCACGATGGCGTAGCCTATTAAAAGGCTGCCGCTCAACGACTTAAATTCATAACCGCACTAGAAATCGAAGTGTCAACATCACGTAATGACCGAAGAAAAAAAACAAAAAAAAAACATGGAGTCTGGAACACTGACGGTTTCCTCTCTGTTGAAGGCCCTTTTTATATATCCGATTCCCCTAAACGCTGCAATAATGCATTATACCGGTAGCTTAGTTAGAAACACGTTCAGTAAGTTCTGTGGTCGTCCGGGAAAGACGTTCAAATATCTATCATACAATCAATATGCGTTGGAGATACTTAACATAGGTTCAAAGCACGTTACTCATAGGTTAGAAATAAGTTTCGGTGTACGCTAACATTACCTCGGATGTGTTTCGACTATGAGTAACTTACAAGTAACGTGTGTCCGACGTGTGTCAACGATTGCATAACGTGCCTACAACTTATGCCAGCGTATGCGAGAACGTGTGAGTCATACGCTGATCCCCGTAGAAAAATTTGAGCCATGTGCTTTAAAATTTTCGACGAGCTCGGCGTACTGACGTATGCCTGCGTGCTTCAGCGTGCTTTAAACGTAACAAAACCTTACCCATAACGTATCGAGTGTTAGCGTATCGCGCAAATTTTCATAACGTCGGCATACGGCTGGCTAAACGTCAAGGTGTGACAGGGCCTTTAAAAAGGAAAAACGTTGCTGTTTGGGTGCATTTATTGCCCCGGTAGCCCTGGACGTTGCTTACCCTCCCCTCACGCTTTCTTCCATTGCCCTTAACTGCTTGCTTTCCCACTTCACTGCTCCCTCCCTAAAACCGTCTTCCCTCCCCCTCCGTTCCCTCACACCTCCTTCCTTGCCCTGAATCTGCTCTCTCCTTCTGTCTACACTCTCGTCTTCTTCCTGGGAATTAACCGATGGTTGCATGTTAGTCAAAATTAACCAGAAATAACTCCAATAAACTCAAAACCATGAACCTAGCAGCCTTGAAACTTTGCATGCATAGTAAGGGAACTCCAAGGAAGTGCAAGAGTGTAAAATTAGGTGTTTGGGTTAATTAAAACACACCTTTTGAAGATAATTAACGGTCTATTTAATTATATCCTTCATCAGGCAATCCTCGCACCTTGCTCTCTGGGCCAAGTAATGACATTACAAACTCTGGTTGTGTCAGTGTACCGCTCTTCTGATATTCGTGTGTGTGTGTGTGTGTGTTTGTGTGCGCGCGCGCGTGCGATTAGTAAAGCATAACATGATCCTGGGGTCAGCGGATTACATTACAAACTCTTGTGTGTCGTGTGTACAGCTCTCTTAATAAGTTGTGTGTGTGTGTGTGTGTGGTGTGTTGGTGTGTTGTGTGTGTGTGTGTGTGTGTGTGTGTGTGTGTGTGTGTGTGCGCGCGTGCAGATAGTAGCATAACATGATCTCGGGGTCAGCGGATTACATTACATAACTCCTTGTGTCGTCGGTGTTACAAGTCTTCTTACATGATTGTGTGCGTGTGTGCGCATGTGTTGGTGTGTGTGTGTGTGTGTGTGTGTGTGTGTGTGGTGTGTGTGTTGTGTGTGTGTGTGTGTGTGCGCAGTCATTAAACATACATATTGTTAACGGATCTGGAACATTTGATTCACATACAGATGTCCAAAAGTCAGTTTAGTCGTTAAGTATGTGTGTATCAGATCCCCTTCCTTTTGTCTAGTGGGAGAATCAAAGGTGTGCGTTGCGATTTCTTTTTAGTTTGGTTTATTAATCTTTACATCCGACGAACACTCCAACGAACCACCAACAACCATTCCATTCCCCTCACGATCCACTACCCACCGCTGTCTACAAGCACTCTGACTTGCCAAGGCAGGTCTTGCAGCCGTTCCTTGCCGCTTCACCAACGTTCCTTCCACAAAACGTTGTAACTTGCATGACGGCCTGTGCAACATTGATATGTTACTCATCAAGTATGAACCCGCGTGGAGGAGTGGCTGGGGTTGCCCGGCAGGGGCCGTTGCAGGCGTTGATACTGTACTCGTCGAGTGTGGGCCCGCGTGGGAGGAGTGGCTGGGGTTTCCCGCAGGGGCCAAGGCCCCGCCCCGGAAAGGTGGGCCATAGGACCTGTCAATCAGAGGCAGACAGCGAGGTGTGTTCATCAAGGCCCCTCCCCGCTGAGGGAGGTCCATAAATTCCTGAGCACTCTCTGAGGCAGGTGGTCTTTTTGCGGTCTTGGAGGTCTTTTTGAGGTCTTGGAGAGTTTTTTGAGGGTCTTGTAGAGTCTTTTTGAGGTCTTGGAGATCTTTAAAAGTTCTTTTGAAGAGTTTTGGTGGGCGTCGAGGTCGAGTTTTGGTCGCGACCAGCCTCCGTGGACCCGGCCATTCACCACCCGAGCTCCCACAAACCTCGAGTCCCACACGTGCGACTGGAGACCAAACCAGTGACCAATTGTCAGGTGCCGCATCGCGGAGGCATGCCCTTCCTCCGACGGTCAGGTACACACCGAACTCTGGCCCCAGCTTTGTCTCTCTCCACGGCTGCGAGGTCCAATAAAGACTGGGTTTCTTTTCATTTTGTGTGTGTCTGCTTGTGGGCCCGTCTTGTAAGTAGATCTGAATAAGTGTTTTTGGATCATTGTAAATACTTCTTTGCATATTCGTGTTAAGTCTTGCTTTGTGTCTTCATTTACTGTAAATAAAACTTGTTAGAAATGCCCCAAGTTCGTTTCCGTCCCTTCTTGCATTGGTCCAGCATGGTTCGGATCTTGAGTTTAGCCGGGTTTTTATCCCGATAACACTGGTCTGCGTCCATTTCAGAGGTCTAGGTTTTCGCAAGGTCCCTATATGCTTTTTGCATGCTGAATTTAGAAAATGTATCTCATTTCGCTCAATCAGGTCAAGTTTTTATGCTATCTCAATTTTAAGGAATTATCTATATTTTTCTGAAATTGAAATGAAAGTAATTGAGAAGGCACTTTCTTCACATTAAGTGTACTGTGGCGTCATTATACGTATAGTTTGTTACATTTCTGTCAATGTAAGTCTGATTTTTTGAATTAAAAAAATGCTAATTAAAAAAAACAAAAATTTTGATACACGGGCTGCATTTGAAATATTTTTTCAGAGGTCTAGGTTTCTCACGGTTCTTATATTTTTTTTTGCATGCTGAATTCAGAATGTATCTCATTTCGCTCAATCAGGTCAAGTTTTTATGCTATCTCATTTAAGGAAAAAAAATAATCAAAATTTTTGGTTTTTAGAACCCAGCCACCACCATACCACTAACCAACACCAGGCTATGACCCAATTAATGTATAGGTGTTTTTTAATCTTTGCTGTGGTCTTGGGTAGAGGTGGAGGTGGGACGCAAATTCTCTATGTAAATGTGTGTCGTGTAGCGTCGCCTCCAGGTGGAGAGGGTATTACAAGTCTCCACCATTTACAGTACAGGATCCTGTCCCACATTCTCCAGTGCTGGAGGTGTTTTGAATTACAAGCAGTAGGTTGTTTTGCTTCATGCCACGTAACCCGGGTTTTTTATTTTTATTTCCGGAGCGATTGAGGCAGCTGTCAGTTGCCTATACACCACCCAAATACAGGTATGCGTCGGAAGAACGTGTTGCATGCTTGAACAGATCGCACATAGGGCGGGTACTCTGTTCGTTCCTGAAAGTTGCAGTAAAAACATTGAGAAATGGTCCTAAATTGGTTCTTACGTCTTTGTGACGTTTTTAATTCCCATTAGGATTATTTTAATAATTAATATCATGGTTGCTGTTAGAGGTACACAAAGTCTAATTAATTACATCTGCGGATGTATAAAGCAGTAAAAAAACGACATTAAAAGCTGAAACAGTAATTGCAATTATGAAAATACCATGGAGAAAAGTTTAGTCAACACTGTTGTAGTTTGTGGAGGACATTAAATGTTCAGTTATTTTCATGTCATAACTATTTAATGTCATGATAATTAAAGGATGAGCCTCCTCCCTGCATTGCTGTTTAGTTTCTGGATCCATCGAGTGCCCCCTGGTGGCTCTATCCACAAACGCAAATCTCCTCCGCATTCGACACTACCCACTTGGAACAAAGGTTTGGAAAGAGGACCGGGGAGCAAGGACCAGGTCACACTGAAAGCAAGTTGTGAGCATCCCTTGTTGCACGTGTGCGTCAACGTTGCTACCACAGTGTGCAATGCCAGGCGTGCCGTTGACAAACGTCGTGGAAATTAACGCAACGATAAAAAAAAAAAGAAAAAAAAAACATAATACAAGTAAAAAAAAAAAAAAAAAAAAACATAAAAGAAAAAATAAAAAAACCGTGCTCTGCACAAGTCACGTTTAAGCATGTGGGACGAAATATAAATCGATTCTCTTCTCCTGGATGTGGTCCCCTGGACAGCAATAATTGAGTGTTTTCTCTGCAAGACCCTGCCACTATCACATATGTGATCTCACCAAAAGTTGTCATACCTCATGTATAACCCATGGGATATTGTTCAGCGTTTTAAAGGAGACACAAAGCAAACCGTAGCACAATATCAGATCCCTATATTGAAAAGTTTGCCATGAAGCACACAGTTCACATAGAGCAATAATTGACTGTGAGTTGGTTTCTCAAAAAAACAAATTTATTTACGCATGTTACTTAATTAAAGTTAACCTTATGCCCTTTATTAAAAAAAGAAAAATCAACTAAATTAAAGAGTAAAGTGAGAGCAAGATGCCACATACCTATATAACCCCCTCAGTCCTGGTTATAAGTCCAGTACCCTGAACGTCCGCTTCAGAGGCCTCTCTGGCTGACGGTGTAAATGGAAATTTCAAACGTTCAGTTCATGAAGGCTATGGATTCACACTTTAAAAAGAATACCCTAAATCACATTAAAACTTTCCACTAATCAGAAAGAAGGGATAAACTTTAAATATCCTGTTTTGTGTTCCCATCTGAACACTTTTAATTGTTTCACAAATACCATGATCTCATGTTCAAGTCCCATTGTTTGTCGATTTACTAAAATCAATAGAAAGGAGTATAGATGGTTGATAGCAGGAAGCCAGGATTAAACAATATGGTTAATGCGATGCAGATCTGAAACTTTCAAGAGGTCATGCTCTCCACTTGACCCCTCAACAGGGTTGGCTCCAACAAAATGAGATTTGACAAAATAAAACTCTGGTTAGGGTGGATGCTTGTAAGAAGATAAATGCACTTATGTTGCACAGCAAAGAGCCGTTATCGTAAGAAACATCCTTTTCTGTTGAAGCGTGCGTTTCAGGATAAAAGGCCGAAGGACCGACGCTGAATTCATTCCGTGCAGCCATGTGGCGTCGGTGTTGAGAAGAGGTAGTATTGATGATGGCCAGTTGAAGAAGCAACCAACAACCATGCAACAGGAGAAAACATTTTTGAGATTAAGTCATTTGATGAATGAGCAAAACAGAAATGGGGTCGATGTGTTTAACCGTGAATCGTGTGGGGGAAGAAAGATGAGCTTCTTCGAAGTAGCAGAGCCGGTTAGCACAACGGATTTTCATTACATAAGGATGAACGATGGCTCTGTCAGCAATGTTCTGATCACAAATCTACTACGTAGCGAGGTTATAGCATTTCATATGCTAAATAAAATTTATTTCTCTTTTCTTCTCACAAAATTTTCTCAATTCATAATTCATAGGGGTAATGGTCAGACTTGGTAGAGTGGAGGAAGCACATTTAACTGCCAAAAGAGGAAGATCATAAATGAACAGACAAACGGTTTGGAAAAAGAGACATCAACGGAGTTGCTTGACATCCTGCTCGTCATTGCAGAGCTACTGATGAGAAGTGGCCGAGAGGGTAGGTAGGGCACACTTTTCAATAAATTGGAGGAAAGATAAAACTGACAAAGCTGTCAATCGTTTTGTGATGAAAGTAATAGGCCATGGATGTCTGAATCAGGGTGGAAGATGAAAATGGTACACACATCCTTCAGTCTGCAGCTTTATGAAGTTTAAAATATGACGTCAGGATTCAAGCTCACGTGGAGAGGTGTGCTCCAGGCCAACACATGCAAGGGTACTTTTGTTCTCTATTCTTTTTGGGGTAGGTGGACCAACATTGTTTTCAAGAGAACAGCATTTAGGATTTACTAGACGACCCGTGAACCTGTTGGGTTCCTGTTGTGACAGCGATTGATGAAAATCAATCATTCAAGAGAATAAAAAGATAGCTCAGCGAACTATACATTGAGTTTGTTTTGCATTGATCAAATTCTCTCGAAGAATACTTGACTGAATCAGGAATTTATTTATTAATAATTTTTGTCGTTGCCGGATTTGAATGAAACTTGATACTGCACACCACAGGAGAATGGTTAGTAAGGTGGCCCTAAAATTTTTGCGCTACCATGTACCGTTTTGGCTGTTTTTCAGGAACATACAAGATGAGAGTTTTAGTAATATATAGATAGATGGCATGTTAGGTATCCTGAAGCATTTAAGATTCAACCACAAAGTGTGGATGGACAGAGCAAACTAATGTAGGAAGGCAGATTCCTCCATCACCAAATATCATTTGTGCGATGGTTTGTTTTGTTTTGTTACTTACAATTCGATGACAAGTCTCACACTTCTGAAGTTTTTAAAAACATAAAATTTGAATTATAATACTGCTGCTTTCATGTAGATTGAACCTACAATGTTGGACATGCCAGTGCAAGAACACATTGTAGAGTAAGGAGGAAGGAGTAAGATGTCCCAGGCAGGAAAGGTGAGACGTGATGCCAACATCACCCCTCCGCCAATCGTATCCTGAACACTGTAACAGTGAACCAATGTAACAGAACACTGTAACAGGCAATTATAAAGAAAATGTCAGTATTTGAACGCTAGGATCCATTGTTACGAATATGGCAGCCATTTGCACACAATAGACAGCAGTCCTAAGCTTAGTTATTCAATAAGTATGTGTATAGTTAGATTCCCCCTATGTTTAAAGGGAATTACATGTGTGTGCTGCGAAGTTTCTTTCCAGTTAGATTTTGCAATACCCAACGCCAAATAAATCAATCCTTCACTTCTTCGCACCATCGACGCCATTGCCCACGTGCGTCGACCACGGACGTGGGCGGAGGTTTTCTCACCTCAGAACACCGGACTCTGCTAGGAAAGGAGGGGTTCCCCCTGTCCAATCACGGATGGCCAGCACATCACCCCACGAAACCCTGTCCAATCAGGGCAAAGATTACCTCAGAGCCCGACTCCGCCCCAGAAAGGCAGGGTTATCCCCCTGTCCAATCAGAGGGGGACAGATATCACCCCACGAAACCCTGTCCAAATCAGGGCAAAGACTACCTCAGAGGACCGGTCACCCCACCCCGCCCGGGGGAGGGATAGAATCGCTGGGCTCCCCTTAGTGCTCGCTGGAGTTGGGTTGGAATTGTCGGAGAAGAAAGGGGTCGCCATTGCTCTGGTGTGCGTCGTGGTGGTCGGCGTTGCAGTGTCTCAAGCTGGTCCTCTGACTATTCCACAGCCCGTCGACTTCCATCTCTCATTTTGTCGAGCAATAACCCGGAGTCCGACCGGGAATCTCCGCTGGCCCTCTGTGAGGAGCGACCCTGGCGCCCGCCTGGACCCTGCTATACTGTGTCTGGGCTCGCCGACGACCCGAGTTTCACACCTGCAGTACGGGCCAACTGCATGAGGCGGCCAGGTACCGACCAAACTCTGACCTCCAGCCTGTGTATCCCCTTGGCTGCGAGGGTCAAAATAAAGATAATCGGGTCCATTTTCTTTTGTGTGTGTGTGTCTGTGGTGGCGCCGTCCTATAAGTAGAGAAATTGTATAAGTGTTGATTGCTCATTGTACAATGCCTGTATATTCGGAATAAGTCTACACTGTGTCTCATTATTGTAAATAAATAACTGTTAAATGTTCCAGTTCGTTGCCTGTCGTTCTCCCATTGACCGCACGGTGCGGCTTGAGAAAATAGGGAGCCGTTTGTGCCTAAGTTGTCATTTGAGCCGGCGTGGCTTTGGTAATTTCCGCTCGGTCACGCCGGATCCGAGTCGGAACAGCGACTCGGTCGGACAAAGTCGGCCGAGGGTGTGGCTTCCCCAGTAGTTAGACGGCGTGGGTTCTTAGGTAAAATGGATTAGACAATTAACCTACCCCACGCCGTCGAAATATTGGCATCCATGGTCCACTAAGGACCCGTGACCTTCGGAGTTATCCGAAGGTTACGACCTTCAATTCCGGTGTTCGGGGAGACGGCCCAACTGCTCGTCTAGCGGTCGTCCTCGCCACCGAACTCGGCACCAACACCATGACGGTTGTCATCCAATATATCCCAAAGATTTTTTTAATGCTCAGTCACGCATCTTTTTGCTTCGTGTATGTACATTTTTTTTTTTTTTAATATCACTCGGTAGGGGACATGTATTGCAAGGCAATTCTCGCTCTTGTTCTTTATTATTCACAAAAATCGATATCGATTATAGGAATTATAAGCGGTCTTCACATCGTGCATCAATATCAAGATGTATCTCGAAGTTGTGAAATTAGTTTGCAATTAGAAAAAATATAATTTGTGCAAAAGATGAACAAGAAACAATATATCTCTAATAGAAAAAAAAAATGCTGGAAATGGGAAATGAATTGACCTGGAGCTCAGATGGCAGATTCACTGACTCACTGACTGACTGATTGACTGATATAATTACAGTCGGTACCTTCTGGTGACTTGAAAGCTAAAATTTCGTGTGCAAATGGACATGGAACCGAGACACGACGGGAAAAATCACAGAACCATCAGAAAGCGTCTGTAAATGAATTTATAAATAAATGAAAATAAAAACAAATGCAGGTAAGCATGGTTGGTTATTGCTTACAATGTGTATGCATACCCTGCGAGTAATGTATATACAGTTATATATATATATTATATATATATATATATATATATATATATATAATATATAAAATTTAAACTAATAAAAGGCAGGTGTGTGTTGTGTGTGTGTGTGTGTGTGTGTGTGTGTGTGTGTGGTGTGTCTCCTACATAACTCAAAACCATAAAACCTAGCAGCCTGAAACTTTGCAGGTATGCTAAGGGAACCCAAGGAAGTGCAAG
>CM068954.1:109680366-109696693 GCA_035128595.1 Eptatretus atami | reverse complement strand
GTTCTTCTGACCACAATCTTGTGAACATCACTTTATTACCATCACTTCTTCTCATCCGACTGCTCCGCCGAAACGCCAGTATTGGCATTTCAATAATACTGACTGGGCTGGTTTACAAAACTTCTTGTCTGACTTTCCCTGAAAAGACAACTGCCTCTCCTCGGGCAATGCCTCTATCTCTGCTGAACGTATAGCTGAGGTTATTGTTGCAGGAATGGAGGCTTAATATCCCCTTCTCTTTCAAATCTATCTCTCTCACCAATTATTGGTTCAATAATTCCTGCTCTGGGGCCATTCGTGCAAGGGATGCCACATATCGGACATGGAAAAACTCTTCTTCCTCCGACTCGCATTCAGCTTTCATATCTGCCAAAATCATTGCAAACATGTTATTCGTGAGGCGAAGCATTCCTTTATTCAAAGAAATGTGACAGCCTCTCATCTTCTTCCCTAATAGATCTTTCTGGTCCTCAGCTAAAGTGTCCCAACAATTCTGTCGCTCTAACCTTTCCTTCGCTTTCCGTTCCGATGATACTATCGCTGTCTCTCCGACCGATAAAGCAACTCTTTTTGGTCTCTTTTTCCTCTAACTCCACACTGGATGACTCGAGCATTCCATCTCTCTCTGATGCTCCCCTCACCAATCCTATGTCTCTCCCTGTAATCTCTTTCATGCAGTCAAAAAATACTCCTCTCTCTGGACATAAGCAAGGCCTACGGGCAAGATGGCATTCCTCCCCGTGTCTTGAAGGAATGTGCTTCAGAACTTGCACCCGTGCTTGCTCATTTGCTTTGGTTTTGTTTAAAAACCAAACTTTTCCTCTTACCTGGAAACATGCCTTAGTACAGCCTATTTTAAAGAAGGTTGATCGTTCAAACCTTTCTAACTACTGACTATTGCTCTGATATCTACTGTTTCCAAAGTCTTTGAATGTCTTTTCAATTCCCATTTTCTCAATCATCTTGAATCTCACAGTCTTCTATCTGACCACCAACATGGCTTTCGCAAGGCAAGATCTACAGGTATATCCTCTCTTTCATTATGAATGTCTGGGCCTCTTCTTTGAGAGACTTTGGGGAATCCTTTGTTGTCGGCCTTGATATCTCAAAAGCCTTTGACAGAGTTTGGCATCGGGGTCTGATATCCAAGCTTCCCTCTTTCGGCTTTCCTCCTTCACTCTGCTCTCTCATATCGAGCTTTCTCTCGGACCGCTCTATCTCCATAATTGTTGATGGTTCAACATCTCCCACCCCCCCCCCTTCCCTATCAACAGCGGTGTCCCCCAGGGTTACGTTCTATCTCCAACACTCTTCTTCTTTTTATCAATGACCTTTCTTCCACAAATAACCAAATGCACTCATATGCTGATGACTCAACATTACATTCCTCCATGTTTTCCCATCTTCCCCATCTTCCCTCACTCGATCTATGTCTCTTTTCATCACAGCCACCTCTTTAAATTCGGATTTGGACAAGATCTCCCAGTAGGGCAAATGTAATCAAGTTAAGTTTAATACTTCAAAAACTCAATTCTTCCATCTCTCTCGAAAACTCTCTCAACTCTCCAATCTCTTTGAAAGCTCTACAATTACACCATGTGATACAATAACCTACTCGGTATCACTGTAACATCAAATTTATCTTGGAATCCACACATTACTCAAATAGCTAAGTCTGCATCGAATAAAATTAGGAGGCCTGTTCAGATGTCGAAGATTCTTCTCCTCTGAACAGTTGCTCCAACTATATAAAGGATTGATTCTTCTTGTTAGAGAAACTGCTCTCATATCTGGGGAGGTTCCAGTTCCACATACTACTGGACTGAATTGAATTCAAGTTATTCGACTTGTCAACTCTACCAGTGTGACCTCAAAACTCGAACCATTCAAATTACACCGCAAAGAGGCTCTCTTTCTCTTTTCTACAGATATTACTCCGGTTTCTGCTCACAAGAACTTGCTGCTTGTGTACCTCCACCATTAGCGAGACCAAGGAATACTGGACAAGCCACTACATCACATGATTATTGTGTGGCCGTTGGCAATTCAAGGGTGGGCTGTTACGTTTGTTTCTTCCCCTCCACAACCAACTCTGGAACTCTTTACCTTCTCACATCTTCCCAAACACTTATGACCTTCCCCTTTTCAAAAAGCAGATTTTTTACTTCCTCAAAAACTCTTAGACTATCTTCTCTTTCCTTACTTTTCTATCAATGCAGTTCTTTTATTCAATACCTGGCCACAATGAGGACTATTTAGTCCGTGACTGGAGCCTTCAACATAAAATTTAAAAAAGCACGATACTTGTGAAATCCATAAGAGAAGTTTGACCTTAAAAATAATTGGTGGTTGAATTCAATAACCAAATATGCATATACTCTTCAAATTTCAAGTCAATCACATGAAAATTGACAATTTTAGAAATTTGGCCTGCGTTGACGTGAAAAATACTTTTTCGTTGAATTCAGTGACCAGATATGCAAATCCTCTTCGAATTTCAAATCAATTGGATGAAAAATGTGGATTTTAGAAACTACACCTAAGTTGTTGGTTGACCTTTGTTCTATGTTGACCTCAAAAATAATTGGTTGGTTGAATTCAGTGACCAGATATAGAAATCCTTTTCAAATTTCAACTCGATCGGATGAAAATTGAGGATTTTAGAAATCTGACAAAATTGTTGACCTTTGGCCTTTGTTAACATTATGACCTCAAAATCAATAGGCTTCTGGCTTATGACCAACACTTCCATTTGGTAAAGTTTGGTGAAGATCGTTTTAAAATTGATACCTGTAGGCTGTAGGCGATTGACAGAGAGACAGACAGGGGTAAAAACATAATTTCCGTCCTTCGTTGGCAGAGGTAATGAGGCACGTTAATGAACCTCAAGTAATACGTAGTCTGATTTATGTAGTTGTGCCTTTTACCAATTTTATGCTTCAGACTTCTGTTTATCTGTGCGTCCATCAGTGAAACTTTTCATGTCGGGGTCATATCTCGTTAAGTAATTGAGACAGTTTGATGAAACTTATGTGGTATACTGTCTATCTTATGTAGTTGTCCCATTTCCAGGTATTGTGCAGATGATCAAGTGTAGATGTGATTTTTTTTTTACAGCTTTTATGTGTCAGACCTCAAAACATCATGCCTCACCCGATGAAAGCACATGTCCCAAACCCCGCAGCCACATTTATCCCTTTACATGAACATAGCTCCAATTTTTTTTTTGCTGAAATCAAGAATGTGATCCACAACTGCTTGGGTGTTGTCTGTTGTGCCGTTTTGAGTCGTTTATGAAGCAGATCTTCTGGCACGATGCTACACCCCGGTTATGTCACCTTGTTTGCTATTCCGAACCAATGAATCATTTGTCTCGCTTTTACTATTACATAGGAGCATTGAGGTAATTTCTCCTAAATTGTATAAATAGGGCTCAGTAATAAGTATTTGTTAAAACAGACATGTCGCCAGATGGGCTAGGAGGATGGCCTGGACAGGTACGAATGCTCAGCTCTAATCTGTCTAGCCTGGGTTCGAATTCCAACCCAGCTGTAAACTGTCAGTCCGGTGTTTCACAAGCAGGGTGATTTATCATTGTGTGCATCGTCTCTCGAATGGACGTTAAACTTGGCATTAGTTGGTGACATCAAGGATCCCACGGTGTCCTTCAGCAGGTCGACCTATGATCCTTATCTCTGGCACCATGAAAAAATTCCAAATTCCTGCCCTAACTACTTAGTCGAGTGTCAGGCCTGGCCATCTGTTTCGTGAAAGACTTGGGGCAAAATGGTACTCAAGTCAGTAAACCCAAGCCTGATCAGCCTCGACTCACCTGGAGGTAAGAGTGAGATTGAAGAGGATGTGTAATGGATATACGCCAAGTTGGACTTGTCGATTTCACCTGCATTGAGCAACCTGTATCATAACACAAGGTTAATCAAGTGAACGAATAATAATAATTATTCTATCATTGTCGATTGATTCAGCTGTCCACAAGATTATGCTGTAAAAAGAAGAGTCGAAAGACCACGTGAAGAACATGAACGAAGCACGTGACATATCCTGCCCACTGCCCTTAAACCATGTCCTACGCATGGACGCGTCGTCATCGAATATCCAGCCATACAGGTTGTAATGTCTGAATAAAGAAGTGCATGACTACATGGGAAACGGTCCCCACTGCTTCCCTTTCTTGTGATAACGAAAGACCAATGACCAAGCATGGGTGGGTACTGGGTAGTGGGTAGGTATCCTTACTATAATTCACGGACAGATGTTTGTGTGTTTGTTTGATGCGCTACTCCGACTACAGTTCTGGCCCAATTACATCCAGGCTTGCTGCAGAGGATCAGCACGACCAAATTTATTGTGTTGGGGTGTTTTTTTTTTGCCGGTGGTCTTGGGAGGGGGCGCAAATTATCTATGTAAATGTGTATCGTGTAGCGCCACCTCGAGGTGGTAGAGGGTATTACAAGTCTCCAACATATCCAGTACAGTATTCCTGTCCCCAAGTTTTCCAGTCGAGTGAGGTGTTTTGAATTATAAGCAGTAGGTATATTTTTGCTTCATGCACGTAACCTGGGTTATTTATCTTTCCTAAACAGAGCTGTCACTTGCTTCCACACCGCCCAAATATAGGTATGCGTCAGAAGAAGGTGTTGCATGCCTGGAACAGGACCACCTGTAGGGCGGGTACTCTGCTAGTCTACCTAATACAGGGTGCACTAACCCCATTCTTATCAAGGCATTATAATCTCACATTCACATTGCTTTCAGATCTACAGAAAGGGAACCAGCACGCAATAGCTTCCTCGTGTGAAAGGCAGGCATGTGGGGGTGAGGTTCCCGTCCACCAATGAATGCTAGAAGATGGAACACTCCGGTTAATGTCCCTCTGAAAGACGGCACACTCATTGATGCAATACCCTGTTCACAAAGGACAGGGGTGAGCGTTTATAATCAGGTCGGGAATCGGAACCAGAAAAACACCATGACCATACAATGCCCGTCAGTCCCTTGATGAGTTACAGAGATATTAACCATAGCCTGTAGCATTCCTTTCACCTCTTGCATGATATTTATTATTAACTTACACTTTGAATTTATTATATTTCTATCCATCCTCTTCTTTACAACCCTCAGCATTTTCTTTTAAAATAAGTTAAAGTTCATGGTGGGAACTTGTACATATACTTTTACCACTACGTCTTTCAGACATCATTAGGATATTTAGACATGAATGAGAAGAGACAAATGGACAACTCAATAAAGTACATGGGATTGGGGTCACAGTGCATCCTGAATTGTGCTCAACATGAAACACTAAACCACCGAACTTGTTTTATGATCTCACGACCCTTGCCAAAGCCCATTAGAGGATGTAATTATTTTTTATTCCAATGTAAGTACAATTGGGTAGATATATATATATATATACATCGCATATACGAGATCCGTCTAAAAAGTAACGGGACTAACTTCACAGAAATTTTATTCCAAAAAATATATTGAAATCACAGCTTGTCCCTTCAAAATAGTTTCCCTCCAGTCTCACACACTTGTCCATCCTCTTCTTCCACCTTCGATGCACCCCGAGGCTTCTGCTGGAATCCTCCGGAGCTCCGTCGTCAGGCCCTTTTGATGGCCTCCACATCAGGAAATCGCGTCCCCTTGATCTCCCCTTGAGCTTGGGGATAGGAAAAAATCACAAGGGGCCAAGTCTGGCGAATACGGGGGTTGCTCCGGAGTTGGCACGTTCCTCTCGGCCAGAAACTGTCGGATGCTCAGGGCACTGTGAGCAGGGGCGTTGTCATGGTGGAGCACCCAGACGTTGTTCTCCCACAGATCCCTCCTCTTGTCCCGGACTGATCTCATGAGGCGCCGGAGGTCTCCTTCCATACGTATTGATTCACTGTTTGACCCTGTGGTAGAAACTCGAAGTGGACGATGCCCTTGATGTCAAAAAACGCGATGAGCATCACCTTGACCTTCGACTTCGATATCCTTGCTTTCTTTGGTCTTGGTGATGCCGGACTTTTCGACTGACGACTCTGCCGTTTGGTCTCGGGATCGTATTCGAATATCCACGATTCTCGCCAGTAATGACTCTCCCGAGCAGGTCTGGATTGTCCTCGAGGCCTTGATAATGTCTTGACAGACAGTGATCTTTGCTGTTTCTGGTCTCGGACAACAGCTTGGGGACCATCTTTGTGCACACCTTGCACATTTTGAGACTTTCAGTGATGATGCTCCAGACAGTGTCCTTGTTGATGGAAAATTCCTCAGCAATCATCTGCACCATGAGTCTACAATCTGCGTGCACCATCTGCTTCACACGCTAGATGTTGTCCGCCGTTCTGCTCGTTGAAGGTCTTACAGACCATGGATCGTCTTCAACCTCCTCCCGTCCCTCTTTGAACCTCTTGTGCCATTCAAATGCACGTGTATGTGACATCGTTTCTTCCCCGTAGACTTGCTGCAGCATTGCAAGGATTCGAAGGTGTTTTGCCAACTTGCAAGAAACTTCAGATTGGCTCTCTGCTCACGATCATAGCGCGACGACTCAGACTAGACAACGTGTAAAGGAGACCTGTAAAAAATCACACAATGAGCGCAGTCAACCATCACCAATCTATATATTGCTGCAATGTTGCGAAGACTGTGACGCAACCCGTTATTCAAGTTGTGTAAGTGGAGCACACAGCAGCCTCAGTCCCGTTACTTTTTAGACGGACCTCATATATATATATATATATATATATATATATATATATATATATATAATATATATATATATATATATATATATATATATATATATCAGATATCTTTCCAAGGAAGTCAGACATAAAGTGGTGGAGAAACACCATTCAGGAGAGGGTGATAAAAAATTTCAAAGTCACTCATTATCCATTTGAGTATGGTGAAATCCATCATGAAGAAGTGGAAGACGTATCATACCACCCAGACTCTACCCAGATCAGGTCGCCCATCCAAACTCAGCAACCGGGCAATCAGGAAACTGGTTCAGGATGTCACTGTAAACCCAACAATGACTTTGAAAGATCTGCAAGACTCCATGTCCAAGATGGGGGTCAGTGTTCATCAATCAACAATATCCCGTTCCCCTCACAAAGCTGGCCTCTATGGACAGGTAACAAGATGTTTTTTTGTATGTGTTTTGTACATGTTGTACATGTTTTTTTGCAGGCATTCCTGACATGTAACCTCCTTCAACTATAACAGTGTTTAGTTTGATCTCTTCAGTTATAAATAAAAAAGTTCATTTAGAAAAAGTGGTTCTCCATAATTGATCTAAATGTGGCATTATTGGTAAGGGGTGAATACTTTTGCAGGCCACTGTACTGTTTAACAAGTAATAAACACATTTTAAACGAGAAGGGCACTCGGTAGCGCATACCACCGCCACGTAATGCCTGATCCACGAGAACATATGGCCCAATACATTTTGAAATATCATTTTTGGCCCTATCTCTCAAGGTGAAGAATCACTTTAGAATTAAATAGCTCTCTTATCCAAATCCGGATTCGGATCTTCACCAAAATCTAATCAATTAGTCCTTGCGACACACCCGACATATCCACCACATTTCATATGAATCCGTCCAAGCTTTTTGAGATATCCTGTACACAAACAGACAGAAAGGGGTGAAGACATCACCTCCTTCACCTTCGGTGACGGAGGTAAGAATGCAAAAGGAGGTATGGATGTTCCTCCAAAAAGTATATAAACAAGGTTTTTTTTTTTGCACTTCAGGTCGTCCATCCAAACTCGCCCATTCAGGTTGCATTCTTACCTTCCTCCTTTTGCACTTTTCAAAATGTTTTTATTACTTAACTATTTACTTTTTTTAGGAATGTGTTTACTTGCTTGAGAATTTAATTGTTATTGTACGGAATTTTTATTGTTATTATTAGGATTTTTGTTGCATTAAACACGAGCACTGCACCCTCCCCACACTTTCGGGTGGAATGATATGGGTACAGAAGGGGAATTTGAAGTGGAGTACAATCTTTTCTGAAGATAATTAAGTGAGTAAATTGGTGTAACAGTAATTTCTGGTTCTAAAGTGTTTTGCCAAGTGTATGTGACAAGAACGCCTTTACTATGTTCTACTACTGATTTACAAATGTTGTAGTACAAACTTTATAGACGTGCTCGCCTTGTAATGGTACCGTATATACTTTATAGATGATCTAACATTGTAAATAGTACGTACTTTGTAAAAATAGTATGTGGGTGTTCTTGCTGTCGACTGGCCCTGTGCCTACCGGTCACATGGGTCACATGATTCAGCAGCCAGATTGTTTAAAAAAAAAAAAAACATTCAAAAATCTTCTTCTCTGAAGTGGCTGAATAGATCGAGGTGAAGCTTTACACATATGACCGCCTATCCATGAGGAACAAAAGGTTCACACATGATGTAATTGGTCACATGGTTTCGCAGCCATATTGAATTTATCATAAAACCTATAGAAATGTTCTCCAGAACGGCTGGACAAATCGAGGGGAAACTTCACACAAGTGTTCCCCAAGCCATGGGTGTCCAAGCGGCACATAGCATGGGGAATAAATGTGGTATTTTTATGATGCCATCGGTGCTTGCCTTCATGATGACATCATAATTGCATATGTAGAATGGGATAAAATGATAAAAACTAGGGATAAAATGTTCCACAATTTTTTTTTGATGATATCATTGGTCACGTGATTCGGCAGCCATATTGTTTTTTAAAATTTCTTTTATAACCTTCAAAAATCTTCTCTGAAATGGCTGAAAAGATCGAGGTGAAACTTTACACATATGACCGCCTATCCATGAGGAACAAAAGAGTCACACATATGATGTCATAAATCACAGGGTTTGGCAGCCATATTGGATTTACCTGAAAACCTATAAAAATCCACCACTCAAAAGAAGTCCTGGCAAGGGTTTGCAATCTTTGATTGCTCTTTTTCTTGTTCAAAAATGTATTGGGCCCGATATGTTCTTGTGGATCAGGCATTGTAGGGCGGAGGCATGTGCTCTACCGAGTGCCCTTCTAGTTATTATTATTATTATGAATGAGAAGAAGATTTGACAGTTTTGATCGATCTCGGTTTTTTTGCTTTTGACATGGTCTGGAGTACTGGAAAGTGATCCCTGCCTAGACAATCCACTGAACAGACCAGGTGGGCTCTCATATGTAGCCTAAGCAGCTTTTTAGAGAAGATACTCCAACTTTAGTTTTGGATGTGGCGGGTGGGGCTGACATTTTTTTCTGTGCCATCCCTACATAGAGAGTGCTCGTGCACTCTCTGATAGGCTAATGCTTTCTGGCTGGTCCCACCTCGAAACACAGAAATGCTCCTCGGAGAGAAAAATAAAAAGACAGTGTAGTTGCTTCAAATTAAGCCAAACCTACGGGAAAATTACAATAGAAAAAAACAAACTTGTACACAGGAGATCGCATCTTCACGCATATAAAGTGCAGATAGCCAGAGTGCAACTTTTACAACCAAGAACTTCCCCGGTAGATGGTTTGATGTGGTGGGGCAGTCCCCTGGTCTCCACGGTCTGCTGATGTGATGCCTTTAGACTTCTTGTGGGAGTATGTCAAGGATTGTTTTCCAAATCTCTGTTGCTGATATTGAAAGGCTTCGTGCAAGGCTAACTAATTACATCAGCAGTGTGACGAGGGATATATTGGCCAACATTTGGATTATCGCTTAGTTGTGCTACATGCCAGTAAAGGTGCACATGTTGAGGTGTAATGAAGACCACAAGAAAGTTTAGGAACTATGTGACAAAACGCAAACAAACGCATCATTGTATCTCTTTTGGTTTGATTGTAATGAAAATTTAAAACCGGAACAAGACTTTGTGGACAGCCTGTACTTCGTTCCTAAGCCAAAATTATCTTCATGTAATCCATGGTAAGTTTACCCAATCAAATTTTTCGAATAAATCAATAAGTTTTTGAACTCTCTTTACTCCCTTGTTTTCTTTAAGCACCAGGTGCGTACAACAACTCAAAACATTCCTTATTGAACCTCCCATTTTTGAGCTATTTCAATCAGCGCAAGAATAAATGGATTCCTTTTGTCGTTATATATTTTTTTTCTATCGTATTTTTACAACGAGCTTCTGGTCATTTAAATGAATACATTATTGTTTTTGACTTTTCATAGCAGTATGTTTATGTACAGTTGAAATAAGCATCTTAACTTTAATGAAAAATAACTGATATCAGTATCCAAAATATTGACAACTAGAGAGTTCATATAACACGATACCCTGTGCAGTGTTTATGTGTATACTTCAAATTCAATACAATAATTATTTTAAAGATCATTAAAATAAATCTGGGAGTTTAGCGCTATTGAAGCAGTCTTATACTCCACCCTATAGAACATGTCCAAGTACTGCTAAACTGGAGGTTCGTGAAAGTGCAAAGAAGGCAATTTGTGTTCTACAGTGTTCAAGTACATAATTAAATTTAAATAAAATCAAGATTGTAAAAGTCGTGGAAATAAATAAATTCCAGGTTTACCACCATTTTAGGCAGTGTCTATGATACCACCCCATCGAACACATTACAGTAGTTATTCGTGCCTGTTGTTTATGAGCCTTGTGTTGGCTTCATGGTTAGGGTGGTGGCTTGGGATCCTCGGGGTCCTGAGTTCGAGCCCCGCTGGCCACTGAATTAACATCATGGGGGTTGACTCAGCCTTTCATCCTTCCGAAAGTCGGCGAAATGAGCACCAGCTTATGGTAATTATCCCTGCGTGTCGAAGGCGACTAAGGGTTGGCGTCAGGAAGGGCATCCGGCTGTAAAAACATTGCCACAAGAAAGGGTACCATGATTGGACCCACAAAAAGCTGCCCCTGCTCAGGGAAAAAGGCTTCAAAATGGTGATGATCATGATGATTCGTGCCTGTTGTTTGTGTCCTTTATGACATCCTTAAAAACAGTAAGTTTCCTGTTTGGAATGATTTTCAATCTTGCTTGACTGCCAGGCAGCAACAGATGAATAAATAATTATCGTCACTCCTTGCCGCATGTGCGATCAGGATGACTTTAGAGACAAAGTACTGTAAAACAGCAGATTTGTCTTCTGATTCATGTTCCAATTTGTGTTCAAAATATAACATTCAGTTGAAATAAGTTATTCTTCGATCATAAACTGAGAAGACAGACGGCCATGAACCAATTGCTTAACTTTGCTGTTTGCTTCGTGTGTGTGGGGTAAAATAAAACAGCCAAGCTGTTCACATTTGTTGGAAAAAAAAAAAGAGATCGGCCTTCTAAAGATATATCTTAAAAGAGCCAAGGTACATTTGGCATTTAATATGACACATGGAGCAATCAGAATCAACATGGTCCCATTTAGGTGTAAGATTTGAAAGGGGGAAGCTTATAAACGTGCACCAAGTATCCAACAATTGGCTCCCTCCTCTTAACATTCAATAAATAGTAATAAGTCAAAAGTATAGCATTTACACAAAAAAGGGGCTCAAGTTATTTGTAATTGGTAGGCCCTAGTTGTTTAACATGAACAATTAATCTTTCGAAACCCTCCGATGTTGAATTCTACTGTGCCTTTATTTGAATTCTCATGACCCGAGTTCAAGTTCATTTTTATATTTAAAAAAATGAGGGTGTCAAGTTCACTGTCACATGACCACCCAACTCAGGCAGATGGGAAATGGGGGAAGGTGAGCAAAGAGCCATGAGGAACAGAAACGAACAGCAGGAGTGCATGGAAAGCAGGAAGCTGTATTGGCAACAGGACAACATGATATGTAGATGCTGTTAGACGCACATTTGGAAACTGAAACACACCATCGCTAATGGGGTATTGCTGTAGGTTGGTATAGCCAATATGCAAAGGATACTTGTGTATGTCCATGGGTTTGTGTGGGCCTGCATTTCGTTCATTGGGTGTTGAATTTAATGGGTTGAAACTCTTTCGAGTTTTGATGGAGTGGACTGTTTCAGTTTTTAGCTCACCTGGACTTTAGTCTGGTAAGCTTATCTGATCGAGTCTGTAAACACTTCAGTCATTATCGCTTGAACCAATCACACAATTTTGATGAAACTTGGCCACAAGCTTCATATCTGATGCTTCACGAAGATGTATTGACTGCATCAAGATCTGTGCTCATTAAGGGGGTCTATGAGGTTTTTGTTGACCCCCCCCTCAAATATGTATTTGCTCTCTTCTTTGAAACTACACACACAATTTTGATGAAACTTGACCACAACCTTCATCACTCGTGATGTACCAAAGTTTGTTCACGGCATAAAAATATCAGGGTCTAAACTCTAGGGGGTTTCTGCAGGAGGTTTAAGTGACTGTTGCTCCTGATCCAGGTGAGCTTCAGGACCTGTGGTCCTATTTTTGTATCTAAGATGTGATTGTAATATGTTGCTCGTGTATAGCACAACAGGTCAGCCTGTTCTTCTCTGCATTCTGGCCTCACAATTGCTGTAACTGCTGGTTTGAATCCCACCCACTGTGATTTATCTGAGTGTCTTCCAAAGTCCTGAATGTTTTGTAACTTATACACAAGTCAGTCCATGAGTGTTGGACATTGTAAAAGAAAGTACTGATGTTGTTAAAAAAACAAAACGACAGCAGAAATAATGGATCCTGCTGAATTATTATACAAAACTTGTTACTCATTAATTGCTCATATGGAGGAGAGAGAAACACATACAGGCAGTGAATGCATCAGGTTATATGTTGTAGGCAAGGGGTCCAATGAATTTTCCACTTATGCCTTGCAGGAACTGTAAAACGACAGAGCAGGGGTCATGGCTTGGCTAATGCAAGGTTGGTTTTGGTGTTTATTTTTATTTAATTAATAATTTGTTTTTACTTTTATCCAACTGCTGCCATTCAAAGTTCACTTCCTCTTTCCCACCCTTTCTCCATCACCGACCCCCTAAAACCGCAAGTGTGCGTGGGGGGAACAAGGTGAGGCACCGGGCAGAGGTACCAAGTTGGGTGGAGAAAGGAAACTCCAGGGGAAGAGGAACGTGAAAGTTGCGGAGGAACAAATGGTCGCATAATTCATTATGTTATTATCCGTACATTTAAATGAGGCATTAAGGTTTATCTTGCGGAGAAGTCGTGCAGGGATACTTTTTTTTTCAATTCAAAAATATTTTTAAATGTTTGGTTAGCATGGTGTCTTGACAAATGCAAACATTTTGTTGTTTGGTCAGAACTTTATGAGTGCAGTTTTGAATTCATTTTGTTGTTATATTGTTTTTTTTTTTGTCGTTCCTTATGACGTCCGTGTGCTTTTTAAGATAATAACGTATGGTTAACCACATAGCCTTAAAATTTTCAGTGACTTGTAATTTTGTTGAATGCTTTAAATCCTGTGTCGGAGTGGTGACTCGTCCAAGATTGCAACCCGAGCCAGAGAAACTGCTAAGGCAGCGCCGACGCTCTGCGGAGAGCATGGTTCGTGATCTGATCTTCAAATGAAACAACAAGAAGCACGAGGTACTCTTGGTCAACGATAATCCGATGGGATATCTCTGGCACCCTGAACAAATTACAAATTCCTACCACATTCACTTGAATGTTAAGCCTATAGCCAGACGGTTCTTGAAAGACTTGGGCCAAAAACTTTGCCAGGGTCGACCCCACGTGGAGGTGGGAATAGTTGTGGCTGTTTAAGAACGAGTTGTGGTAGTCTTGATCAGTGATATTAAGTGTGAACACATCGGCACTTACTCGTGCATGTCATCACGTCACGTGTCTTTATTTTGGCATCCACATGTATCTAATCTATCTGTCCAGTTGATTAAATGATTGAGGTTCAAATAATGAATTAGGAGGGAAGATGGGGCTTAAGGTGCTACTTTGTCAACCAAGTATAATTACCGAGATTAACCTCAACCCGGAAAGTGATACTTCCTATCTGCTTCTACTACAGAGTAAACACGAAAGAGAGCAATCAGAGATTGCAGACCCTCGCCAGGTCTTGTTTTGTTTTGTGTGGTGTTTGTGTAGTTTTGTGTAGTGTACTTTGTGTGGTGTTTGTGTACTGGTGTATTATGCAATTAATAAGAGGCAAAACTAGAACTGCCACTTTATAACTGCTGGCAGTGATGACTAGGTACCAAGATGTCCCGCTTTGATGCAACCCCGCTTTGATCCGACACTTGACACTGACCCATGACTGTTAGACACGAATTTAATCTCGAATGGAATTGAAATAAATTCAATTCAAGTCAAATGGAAGACCAACTAGGTACAGTCCTGCATTGGAGTAATCAGAAGGAACCCGAACAAGCAAAAAGCAAAGATGAAGTCATCAGGAGGAACCTGGATAGGATTCACATTTCAGCTGCTACTCCTCTACCCCCAAACCCAATCAGCCACAGCCAAGTGAGCCTTATTCAAAAAATAAAAATAAAAAAGAACCCAGATAAAATTTTTTTAATAATTCTGGCTGCCAGATCATTGTTCCGATCAGGTTGAAATTTAAAATATATATTCCCCATCATGATGAGATCATAACTGTGATGTTTCACATCAATCAATGAAGTGGTTTAAGAGAGAATTAATAAAAAATATTTTCGTTCAACCCCACATGGCTGTCAGACCATGTGATCTCTCAGTTATTCGTGGAGACCCTGATATCCCCAAGGCTTGGGGAACATATTTGTGAACTTTTCCCTTGACCTCTCCAGCCATTCTGGAGAAGGTGATTTTTAAAGGTTTTCAGGTAAATCCAATATGACTGCCAAACAATGTGACCTTTGACATCATAAGGTGGGATCGTTTTGTTCCTCATGGATAGGTGGTCATACTTGCAGCATTTCGCCTCGATCTATTCACCGGTTTCGGAGAAGATTTTTGTAGATTTTTTTTTTAAACAATTTTGCTGCCGAGCCACGTGACTGATGACGTTATAAAAAATTTTCTGTCGACTCATTTATCCCTAGATGACCCTCAAAATTTTTCATTCTGATCGGATGTAGAACTCTACATATGCATTATGACATCATAATGAAGGCACCTATGACATCATAAAAAAAATCACACTTATTTCCCAAGAGGAATGCTTTCCAGCGGTCCAAAATTTTTCCTTGGTGCGGTTTCAGAGATACAGAGATCCAATATTTCCTTTTTTCCAATATGGTTGCCACACCACGTGACCTATGACATCATAATTATCATTAAAACACTCTACATGAGTAGTCGCTCCTTTGGTGAAAATTTTGTGTCAATTCAAGCAGTTGCAAGGAAAAACCATACTCACATTCTGCAAAGCAAACAAACAAACAGCCAAACAAATATATTGTATACGATATATATATTATATATATATATATATATATTATTATATACATATATGTATATTTTATATGTATATATACATATATATATATCTATATACATACATATATATACATATATATATACATATATATACACATACACACATATATATATATATACATATATATTATATATATATACTATACATTTATATATATATTATGTATACATTTATATATATACTATACATTTATATATATATATATATAATATATATGTATACATTTATATATATATATATATATATATATATATATATACACAGATAAATAAAAAAACAAAAACAGCATTTTTGCAGTTTTTTTCCCCTGCTGAGCAGGGGTTAGCTTTTTGTGGGATCCATGCAATCATGGTTCCTTCTTGATGTAATGTTTTATGGCTGGATGCCCTTCCTGCCACCAACCTGGTCACCTCTTACGACACACAAGGATATGGTACACCTATTCTAACCGGGGCATGCACTGGGGCCAGTACTCTCGTACTCATTTCATCGACCTCAGAAGGATGACAGGCTGAGTCAACCCCCTGGTGTTAATTCAGTGGCAAACGGGGATCGAACTCAGGACCCTTGGATCCCAAGCCAACACCCTAACGACTAAGCCAACACCAGGCTCATATATATATAATATATATATATATATATATAATATATATATATATATATATACATGTAAATATTGTTACAGAAATGGCCCTTAGTATGCTATTAAATATAGGATTAGCCAGATCCCCCATTAAATGCATGTTTAGCCAGGCTGTTCGGTAAAATGGATGTTAACATGTGTGTCGGGAGGTGTAAGAGGCTGTTTATTGTTTGTGCGGTGGTGGTGGATCGAGAGCTTCTTCTTCCTCCCTCTCTCCGGACAATAGTCCCCGCCCATCGCTGAGAGGGGGAGTGGCCTAAAAGAGGAAGTGAAACTGGAGAAGTACAAAACTGCAGTCGGCTTTGAGGCGAGC
>CM068954.1:109657046-109680341 GCA_035128595.1 Eptatretus atami | reverse complement strand
ACGACGGCAGTTTTTGTACTTCTCCAGTTTTCACTTCTCTTTCTGGCGCTGGCTTCGCTAAAAGCGACTGCAGTTTGTATTCTCCAGTTTCACTTTCTTTTTAGGCCACTTCCCTCTCAGGATGGGGGGGATATGTCCGGAAGAGGGAGGAAGAAGAGCTCTCTCGATCGACCCACGCACAAACAAAAAAACAGCCTCTTACACCTACCGACACAACATGTAACATCATTTTACCGAACAGCCTGCTAAACATGCATTTAATGGGGATCGGGCCTAATCCTATAATTTTAGAATCTAAAGGCATTTCTGTAAAATATTACATGTATATATATTATATATATTTTAATATATATATATATATATATAATATATGAGACTGGTGTTGGCTTAGTCGTTAGGTGTTGGCTTGGGATCCAAAGGGTCTAGTTCGATCCCCGTTTTGCACTGAATTTACACAGGGGGTTGACTCAGCTGTCATCTTGAGGTCGATGAATGATCGGAGAGTACTGGCCCAGTGCTGCCATGCCGGTTAGAATAGGTGTACCATATCCTTGTGGTGTCGTAAGAGGTGAAGCAGGTTGGTGGCAGGAAGGGGGCATCCAGCCATAAAAACATTACATCAGATAGGGACATGATTGATGGATCCAAAAGCTAACGCCTGCTCAGGGCAGGGGGAAAAAACTGCAAAAATGCTGTTTTTTGTTTTTTTATTTATTGTGGTATAATATATATTATATATAAATATTTATATATATAAATGTTGCATCTATTATATATATATTATATATAAATGTATAGTATATTATAAATGTATACATATATTATATAATTATAGAATATTACTATAAATATTGGTATATATATATATGTGTGTAATGTGATATATAATGATATATGTTATATATATGTATGTTATAATGTATATATATATTTATATATACATATATATACATATATGTTAATACATTATATATATATATATTATAATTATATTCTATACATTATTTGTTTGGCTGTTTGTTTTGTTTGCCTTTTGGCAGAATGTGAAGTATGGTTTTTCCTTGCAATGCTTAATTGAACAAAATTATTACCAAAGGAGCGCTACTCTGTGAGTGTTTAATGATCTTAATTAAATGTCATACAGGTCACGTGGTGTGGCACATATTGGAAAAAGGAAAGTTTTGGACTCTCGTATCTCTGAAAGCACAAGGAAAAGTTTTGGACCGTGAAAGCTCCTTTGGGAAATAAGTGTGATTTTTTTTGATGTATAGGGCCTTCATTATGATGTATAACTGCATATGTAGAGTTCTACATCCGATCAGATGAAAATTTTGAGGTCATCTAGGGATAAATGAGTGACAGACAAATTTTTATAACGTATCAGTCACGTGGTGCGGCAGCAAATTGGTTTAGAAAAAAAATCTAACAAAATCATTCTCCGAAACGGTGATAGATAGCGAAATGCTGCAAGTATTGACACCTATCATGGAGAACAAAAACGATCCACCTTATGTGTCAAAGGTACACTTGTTTGGCAGTATAATTGGATTTACATGAAAACCTTAAAAATACCTTCTCACAGATGGTGGAGGGTAGGGAACAGTTACAATATGTTCAAGCTTGGGGATACAGGGTCTCCGAATAACTGAGAGATTCATGGTCTGACAGCCATGGTGGGTTGAAAACGAAAATATTTTTTATTAATTTCTTTAAACCACTTCATTGATTGATGTGAAACATCAATTATGACTCTAGATGGGGAATAATTATTTTAATTAACTGATGGAACAATGACTGGCAGCCAGAATTTATTAAAAAATTTTTATTGGGTTTCTTTTTATTTTTATTTTTTGAATAAGCTCACATTGGTGTGGCTGTTGGGTTTGGGGGTAGAGGAGTAGCAGCTGAATGTGAATGCCTATCAGGTTTCTGATTGACTTCATTTGCTTTTTGGCTTGTTCGGGTTTTCTGATTACTCCAAGGACAGGACTGTACTAGTTTTGGGTCTTCCATTTTGACTTGAATTGAATTTATTTGAATTCCATTCGAGATTAATTCGTGCTACACAGTCATGGTCAGTGTAAGTGTCGGATAAGGGGGTTGCACCAAAGCGGACACTTTGTCCTAGTCATCACTGCCACAGTTATACAAGTGGCATTATAGTTTGCCTCTTTAATTGCATAATACACCAGTAACACAACACAACAAGTACACTACACAAACTACACAAACACCACAACAAACAAAACAAGACCTGGCGAGGGTCTGCATCTCTGATTGCTCTCTTTCGTGTTTACTCTGTAGTAGAAACAGATGGAAAGTATCCATTTCCGGGTTGAGGTTAATCTGGTAATTACTTGGTTGACAAGTGCACCTTAAGCCATCTTCCTCTAATTCATTATTTGAACGCTCAATATTTCAACTGGACAGATAGATAGATAGCATGTGGATGCAAAATAAAGAGCACGTGACGTGATGAATGCACGAGTAAGTGCGATGTGTTGCACACTTAATATCACTGATAAGACTACACAACTGTTTTAAACAGCCACAATAACCTCCATGTGGGGCGACTGGAAAGTCTTTGGCCAAGTCTTTCAAAACCGTCTGGCTATAGGCTTAATTCAAGTGAATGTGGTAGGATTTGTAATTTGTTCAGGTGCCAGAGATATTCATCGGATTATCGTTGACAAGAGTACCTGGCTTCTTGTTGTTTATTTAAGATCAGATCACGAACCATGCTCTCGAGAGCGCTCGGCGCTGCCTTAGCAGTTTCTCTGGCTCGGGGTTGGCATCTTGGACGAGTACCCTCCGACACAGGATTTAAAGCATTCAACAAAATCAGTCACTGAATTTTAAGGCTATGTGGTTACCATAATTATTCATTTAAAAGCACACGGAGTCATAGGAAGACAAAAAAAAACAATATAAAAACTGAATTCAAACTGACTCATAAGTTCTGACAACAACAAATTGTTTGCTTTATTCAAACACCATGCTAAACCAAATTTAAAAATATTTTGATTGAAAAAAAAAAGTATCCTGCAGACTTCTCTGCAAATAACTAGCCTCATTTAAATGTACGGAAATATAATGAATTATGCGACAAATTGTCCTACGCACTTTCACGTTCTCTCCCTGGGTTTCTTCTCCACCCTTGGTACTCTGCCCGGTGCTCACTGTCCCACCAGACACTTGCGGTTTAGGGGGTCGGGATGGAGGAAGGGGTGGGAAAGAGGAAGTGACTTTTGAATGGCAGCAGTTGGATAAAAGTAAAACAAATTATTATTAAAAAAATATAACGACCAAAACCACCTTGCATTAGCCAGCCATGACCTGTCTGTCGTTTTAAAACAGTTTACTGCAAGGCATAGAGGAAAATTCATTGACCTTGCTACAAATATAACCTGATGCATTCACTGCTGTATGTGTTTCTCTCTCCTCCTATGAGCAATTAATGAGTAACAAGTTTTGTATAATAATTCAGCAGGATCCATTATTTCTGCTGTCGTTTTAGTTTTTTTTTAACAGCATCAGTACTTTCTTTAAAATGTCCAACTTCATGGACTGACTTGTGTATAAAGTTACAAAACATATCAGGATTTTTTGGAAGACAACTCAGAATAAATCACATGGGTGGGATTCAAACAGCGTTAGCATTGTTGAGGCCAGATGCAGAGAAGAACAGGCTGACCTGGTTGTGCTATAACGAGCAACATATTACAATCATCTTAGATACAAAAATAGGACCACGGTCTGAAGCTCACCTGGATCAGGAGCAACAGTACTTAAACCTCCTGCGAAACCCAAGATGATATTTTATGCGCATGAAAAACTTTGGTAACATCAGAGTGATGAAGGTTGTGGTCAAGTTTTCATCAAAATTGTGTATGTATTTAAGAAGAGAGCGAAATACTATTTGAGGGGGGGGGTCAAAAAAAACTCATAGACCCCTTATGAGCAAGTTTGATGCAGTCAATATATCTTCGTGAAGCATCAGAATGAAGCTTGTGGCAAGTTTCATCAAAATTGTGTGATTGTTCAAGCGATAATGATGAAGTGTTTAAGACCGATCAGAATAAGCTTACCAGACTAAAGTCCAGGTGGTAAAACTGAAAAGTCACTCCATCAAAATCGAAGAGTTTCACCCATTAAATTCACACCAATGAACGAAATGCAGGCCCACACAACACATGGATACACAAGTATCCTTGCATATTGGGCTATACAACTACAGAATACTCATTAGGATGGTGGTGTGTCAGTTTCAAAATGTGCGTCTAACGCAGCACATTTATCATGTTCTCCTGTTGCCAATACAGCTTCCTGCTTCATGCACTTCCTGTGTTCGTTTTCTGTTCCTATGCTCTTGCTACCTTCCCATTTCCCATATGCCTGAGTCGGGTGGTCATGTGAATGAAACTTGACACCTCATTTTTTTAAATATAAAAATGAACTTGAACTCGGGTCTGAGAATTCAAATAAAGGCACAGTAGAATTCAACTCAAGGGTTTCGAAGATTAATGTTCATTGTTAAACATAGGCTACATTCCAAATAACTTGAGCTTTTTTGTGTATGCTATTACTTGATTATTACTAATGTTAATTGATGTTAAGAGAGGGAGCCAATTGTTGGATACTTGTGCAACGTTATAAGCTCCCCTTTCAAATCTTACAACTAAGGGACATGGTTGATTCTGATTGCTCATGTGTTCATATTAAATGCAAATGTAACTTGGTCTTTTAGATATATTTTAGAAGCGATTTTTTTTTTTTTCAACAATGGTGAACAGCTTGGATGTTTTATTTTACCCGCACATCGACGAAGCAAACAGCAAAGTTAAGCATTGGTTTCATGGCCGTCTGTATTCCAGTTTATGATCGAAGATAACTTATTTCAACTGAAATGTTTATATTTGAACACAAATTGGAACATGAATCAGAAAGACAAATTGCTGTTTTCAGTAATTTGTTCTCTACAGTCATCCTGATCGACATTGCGCCAGAGGGTGTGAGATAATTTTATTCATTCTGTCTGCTGCTGGCAGTAAGCAAGATTGAAATCATTCCAAACAGGAAACTTTGTTTTTAAGGATGTCATAAAGACACAAACAACAGGCACGAATCTCATGATCATAATTTTGAAGCTTTTTTCCTGAGCAGGGGTAGCTTTTTGTGGGCGTTCCAATCATGGTACCTTTCCTTGGGCAATGTTTTTACAGCCGGATGCCTTTGACGCAACCTTAGTTCGGCTTCGACAGACGCATGGGGATAATTCAGTAAGCTGGTGCTCATTTCGCCGACTTTCGGAAGGATTTGAAGGCCTGAGTCACCCCATGATGTTAATTCAGTGGCGGGGGCTTCGAATCAGGACCCCGAGGATCCCAAGCCACCAACCCTAACATGAGCATAAACCAGGCTCATCGAACAACAGGCAAGAATAACTACTGTAATGTGTTCGATGGGGTGTATCATAGAATGCTCAAATGGTGGTAAACACTGGATTTATTTATTTCCACGACTTTTCAATCTTTGATTTTTATTTAATTTAATATGTATTGAACATGTAGAACACAAATTGCCTTCTTTGCACTTTCGACGAAACTCCAGTTTAGCAGTAACTTGGACATGTTCTATAGGGTGGAGTATAAGACTGCTTTCAATAGCGCTAAACTCCCAGATTTATTTAATGATTTAAAATAATATGTATTAATTTGAAGTATACACATAAAACCTGCACAGGGTATCGTGTTATATGAATTCTCTATGTTGTCATTTTGGATACTGATATCAGTTATTTTTCATTAAAGTTAAGATGCTTATTTCTACTGTATATAAACATACTGCTATGAAAAGTCAAAAACAATAATGTATTCATTTAAATGCAGAAGCTCGTTGTAAAAATACGATAGAAAAATATATATAACGACAAAAGGAAATCCATTTTTCTTGCGCTGATTGAAATAGCTCAAATGGGAGGTTCAATAAGAATGTTTTGAGTTGTTGTACGCACTGGTGCTTAAGAAAACAAGGGCGTAAAGCGAGTAAAACTTATTGATTTATTCGAACATTTGATTGGGTAAACTTACAATGGATTACATGAGATAATTTGGTTAGGAATTGAAGTACAGGTTTTTTTTTCGTCACAAGTCTTGTTCCGGGTTTTAAATTTCATTACACATCAAACCAAAAGAGATACAATGATGCGTTTGTTTGCGTTTGTACATAGTTTCTAACTTTCTTGTGGTCCTTCATTACACCTCAAATGTGCACTTTCTGGATGTAGCACTAAGCGATAAATCCAAATGTTGGCCAATATATCCTCGCCAACTGTGATGTAATAGTTCCTTGCACGACCAGCTTTCATAATCAGAACAGAGATTTGGAAAAATCATGACATCTCCCACAAGAGTCTAAAGGCATCACATCAGCAGACCGTGGGACCAGGGGACTGCCCACCACATCAAACATCTACCGGGAAGTTCTGGGTTGTAAAGTGGCACTCTGGCTATCTGCACTTTTATTGCCGTGAAGAGCAATTCCTGTGGTACAAGTTTGTTTTTTCTATTGTAATTTCCAAACGTTAGGTTTGGCTTAATTTGAAGCAACTACTGTCTTTTTATTTTTTCTCTCCCGAGGAGCATTTCTGTGTTTCGAGGTGGGACCAGCCAGAAAGCATTAGCCTACTAGAGAGTGCAGAGCATCTCTAGTAGGGATGGCACAGAAAAAAATGTCAGCCACCGCACATCAAAACTAAGTTGGAGTATCTTCTCTAAAAGCTGCTTAGGCTACATATGAAGCCACCTGGTTGTTAGTGGATTGTCTAGGCAGGGATCATTTCAGTAACTTCAACCATGTCAAAAAGAAAAACCGAGATGATCAAAATGTCAAATTTTCTTCTCATTCATCAATAATCATAATAAACTAGAAGGGCAACTCGGTAGAGCACATACTCACCCTAAATGCCTGATCCACAGAAATAAGGGCCCAATACATTTTTTGAAACAAGAAAAAGAGAATCAGACTTGCAAACCTTGGCAAGGATTCTTTTGAGTGGTGGATTTTTATAGGTTTTCAGGTAATGCCATTGGCTGCCAAACCTGGTGACTTATGATCATAGTGTGACCTTTTGTTCCTATGGATAGGCGGTCCTATGTGTAAAGTTTGCCTGGTCTTTTAGCCATTTCAGAGAAGATTTTTGAAGGTTATAAAAGAAATTTTAAAAAACAATATGGCTGCCGAATACGTGACCAATGATATCATAAAAAAAATTGTGGGACATTTTTCTAGTTTTTAATATTTTATCCCATCTAACTATGAAATTATGTGTCATCATGAGGCAAGCACCGATGGCACATAAATTACACTTTATTCCCATCGCTATGTGCATTGGACACCATGGCTTGGGGAACACTTGTGTGAAGTTTCCCTCCGTTTGTCCACCGTTCTGGAGAATTTCTATAGGTTTTATGATAAATCTAAATATGGCGCAAAACCTGTGACAATTCTATCATGTGTGAACCTTTTGCTTCTCATGGACAGGCGGTCTATGTGTAAAGCTTTCACTAGATCGATTCAGCCACTTCAGAGAAGAAAGATTTTGAGTTTTTTTTTTTTTTTAAACAATCGGGCTGCTGAATCATGTACCGATGCCATCATGAAATTTTTTTCTGTGGGACCATTTTAATCCAAGATGAGCTCAAAATTCTTTCTACTGACTCGGATGTGGGTTCTATATTTCAATTATGACTCTACGGAGGGACCTATGTATCGTAAAAAAAAAAATCATACTCATTCCCCATGAGGAGTAGATGCTGTGTGCAAGTTTAAATTTTTCCTTGGCGTGCGGTTTCAGAGATACCAGACGTCCAACTGTTTCTTTTTTCCGTTTTTTCCAATATGGCTGCACACCCACATGACCTATGATGTCCATAATTATCATAACGAAACTTCTAAACACGAGTAAAGTCGCACTAATGGTGAAAAATTTTGTCTCAATCGACAAGCAGTTGCGGAGAAAAACAGAAAGTTCTGTGCAGACAAACAGACAGACAAAACGAATGAAATATCAGTAGAGTGACAATTGGCAAAAACAGCAACAAAGTGGAATGGCATACTCGGTAGAGGGACTTGCAATGGAAAGTACGTTTTGGTACCCACTGATGGGCTGGATCTGAACCAAACAATCACGTTCTTGTACTACCAACTCATACCTTGTTTTTGTCATAATCGTCACAACTTTTTGAGATACAGAGATATATTTAGTTTTTGACGCTATCTATCAATTTTAAGAAATTAGGCTGTGTTGATCTCTTGACCTTAAAATTTTTGTAGTTGACTTCAGCGACCTACATGCAATGCTCCTTCAATTCAAGTTATTGGATTAAAAATTGATGATTTAGGAAATTTGGCTATGCGACCTTTGATTTAATGTTTTTGCTTGTTTGTTTGCTTGTTATACATTGTCGAGGCTGTATGAAAGCTAACACACAATGACAGCAGAAGGGGGGATGAGACAAGAGGGGTGGGGGAGGGAAGTCAAAACGGTGGGGATAGAGACATGAGGAGATTGTGGAAGGGAGAGGAATGGGGGAACATGGGTTATAACAAAGATGGACACTACAATAGTAAGATTTCAGGAAGGAAAGAGGGATTTGAAGGAGGTGGCTTGTGGTGGATTAAGCAGGGGCAGAAAAGTATGGTTTGATCGGGAAGAAATTTTTTGTGGTGACTGCTGTTTGAAAGCCTGGAGGGAAGAATGGGATTGAAGAGAGTGTGGAGTTTATCAAAGGTGGGAAAAAGAGGAATGAAGAGGGAATTGAATGAAGGTGAGCAGTTGATTCGTGATTTTGGTCGTTTTTCCAGAAAGGGGTTGTTGGATCCTGAGCGCTGCAATAATTATGGGGGGACATATCGCAGATAGAGCAGGGGAGCGAGACGGGAAAGACAAGGGGGAAAGACGGTGAAGACAGAAAGCACACTGCTTGCGTGAGAGAGTAGGGCCAAAGGCAGCTCATCGCGGGAGATACCAGATTCCTAATGCTGTTGTTTTACGCGTGGCGAGAAAGGTGAGAGGCAGGAGCACCAGCAGAGGGGAGAGCAAGTTCTCCATTAGGCTGCGGAGAAAGCTTTGTAATGTGGTCAGGAGCCAGGGTGGGCGAGGAAGGACTTTGCACGACGAGGATTCCCAGTTGGCGTGGCTTTGGAGGCAGGTTGGAAATGCGGCTTTCCCAGGAAATATCATGGCAGATAGAGACCGAAGCTTGGAATGAAAGGAATTCTTCCAGAGAGTTGTTTAAGAGTAGATGGGGATTTTGTCAGGATGAAAGACATGCTCCACGTGTTGGACCATTTGTGATTTTATCCAGATCTGCAGAAAGCGAAGAAGCTGTGACTGCGTCTGAGGGATGACGTGGTATGACAAGAGGGTGGACCAATCACAAAAGAGATAAGGATGTTTCAGAGAGTGGAGATATCATTGATGAAACCAGAAAAGAAAGGGCCAGGATCTGCTGAGGAATCCAGCTGGACAGGAAGAGGGGATGAAGAATCCACTTAGGGCCACACGTTGGCTGCGCGAGAGGAATCTGTAAGCCAGTTATGAAGATGTGGATCATTGGAAGCAGTTTGTTAGCAGGGTAGGGTGCAACCATGTAAAAGCCGCGATATTCGAGGGATATGGCTCTGTTTTCATGTCCGGATTAAGGACCTCCATCCATTGTTTGGGGAGGCAGAAGCAGCATATCCACGGTAGAGTACTGGTCTGAAACCAAATTGATGATGGAAATAGCATTGGGAAGAGGAAGGATTTCTGTTGAATGATGATGGATTTCATAACTTGCTGATGCTTGGGAAAGCTGATTGGCGTAGTGCAGGGATCTGTTTTTGGGCACTTTTTATGCGGGCGCTAATCTTTGCTGATTTCAAGCAAATAGCAGATGATTGAGGCAAATGAGAGGGTGAATAGAAAGAGAGAGAGGGTGAGCAAGAGCAGAAGGCAGGTTTTAGGACACGTGGGCTGATGCCGTCGGAACGTTGCAGAATCTGAGTCGAAGTTCGACAGCAACTTCCATTTTGTCAGAAAAAGGAACAGAGTCCAGGGAAGTGAGTGCGACTGGATAAGGTGGTACAAAAAGCGATGGGTTCGGACCAAGATTTAAATGCAAATAGGAGTTCAGGCATTCAGCTTTCATGTGGCGGTATAGCAGTGTGGATTTGCGTAAGAGGGGATGGAGGCGGAACATCACAGAATAAGATTTGTTTAGACAACCACAGGATTTGGCGGAGGGATAGAAGTTTGAGACTTTAGACTTGAGATGAGAAAGATTTGTTTTATGTCTCTCCTGAGGGTAGATACACATTGTCGAGTTTTGGAAGGAACTGAGATTACTCAGTTGGGTTTGCTTTCCAGAGGAAAGGCAAGTTGTTTCAGGAAACTGCTCACCACAAGCTTCAGTGAACCAAGGGCGAAAGGAAGCGTAACGAAACTGAGATGAGAGGGGATAATCTCTGTGCATGAGGGAGAGCAGTTCTTTTGAAAGAATTTCAGGACGAGGTGATGTTGGGAAAGTGCGATAGGAGACCAGTCATAAGTTTGATGGTGTTGGAGACCTCTGCC
This sequence comes from Eptatretus atami, assembly GCA_035128595.1. Classification (NCBI taxonomy): domain Eukaryota; kingdom Metazoa; phylum Chordata; class Myxini; order Myxiniformes; family Myxinidae; genus Eptatretus; species Eptatretus atami. Next base: position 109,669,723 of record CM068954.1, on the reverse strand, counting down.
AATGCACTGAGTGAAATGCCAGATCGAGACGAGGTGGTTCTATAATACAGCCAGAGAGATGTTACTTTGACAAGCACGTGGTCAGAAGAACAGTTGGAGCGGAGGAGACAGAGATATTTCAGGGAAATTTGTTCAAAACAGATCCAGAAGAAGATGGAGTACCATGGTTGAGATCCGGGTCAGGAAGTTGACTGATTGAGTCAGTCCAATGAGTCGAAAAGTCTTTTGTGAAGTGCCATGACAGGTGAGAGAGGTACCACACCTAGCAACGGCTGATGACAATTGAAGTCCTCACATTGAGGAAGAGTTTCGGATGAGAAGATAGAAGATGTCCATGTTTTCGGAAAAGTGAGTGTAAATGGAAGTCTACTGTTTTGGGTAGAACGGTACAGCACATTAACGAGGTGGGATGGAGGGGAAGCCGTAGCAGAGGTTTCCTGGGGGTGTGGGGGAGTGGGGCAGTGCATAGAGAGTGAGGGATAGAGTTTTTTGATGAAGAAGCAACTCCTCCACTCAGAGAGGCGTCTGTCATACGGAGGGGGAGTAACGAGGCAGAGATACAGGTGAGTCAGAGACATCTTGGAGGAGGAAAGTTCTGTTAGGCAGATTAGTCTGGTTTGTCAGTAGCTACCTTATGGAAGATCTGTCAGGTTTGAGCGAAGGCCCGATATTGAGGTCCCACACTGTCAATGACGAGGGAGGGAGGAGGCTTTGGGTGCAAGGGGGGAAGGTGAGGGTAGGACAGGGGGGGGGGGGGAGATAAGGAAGTTTGTTGAAAGAGTGGGGGGATTCAGAAGAAGCTCGGGGAGGGGCAGGATGAGGAGGAAAAAGGCTTGTGGTGCTGGGGTGAGGTACAGTGGGGAGCCATAAGAGATGGGAGAAGGCAGTTGAGGTTTGAGGAGGTAGAGTGATGAGATAGAGGAGAGAGGGCAGGGGAAGGAGGCAGCTTTGTGGATGAGGGGGGGGGACTGTGGGAAGGGTGAGTGAGGGGAGAATGGTGGGAGAAGGGTGAGTGGGGAGAGTTGAGGAGAAGGTGAGGGGGAGTTTTGAGAAATCGTGAGAGGGAAGCTTAGAGGGGAAAGAGTGTGATATTTGCTTTGAGAGGGAGGGTGAGAGGGGGAATTGGGCACTGAGTTGGAAAAAAATGACGATTGAAGGAGCGAAATTCATAGCAGACGGGGTTTGAAAATGTTTTTACTTTCAGAAATGCGATTAAAAGACATTTTCTTGATGATGCCATAAAGGCGAATTAAGAGAATGAAGAGAAGAAAATCTGTAAAAGTTTGGATTTTTTTAGACAGGTATGAGGAGAGGTCGAATTGAGAGGTCTGTTAAATAGAAAAGAATCTGATTATGATACAGTATGAGAACCCACGTGTAAAGAGGAAGATGAAGCATTATAAGAGATCGTTTATTAATTATTATATTATAATTTGAAGAGATTGCATAGATATTAGGTGAATGGAAAGGTTGAAGAAAAGATCGTGAGGTGAATGGTGAATTGGATGGTAACGCAGAAGTGGAACAGATCGCGTGTACGGGAGGTTGTGTCGTTAAAAGTGACTATATTTATTTTATTATATTATTATTATTTTTAATAAGGATTACATAAGGATTGGAAAAGGAAAGTTGAAGTAAAATCGTGGAGGTGTATGGTGAATTTGGAACGGTAAATGCGAGTGAAGCTGATGGATATAAAAAGTACAGGAAGAGGGTAGAGAAGACACGTCGTACAAGGGGTGTATAGTTAGGAAGGATACAAGGAAACTTAATTATTTTTTTTGAGGTTTTTGAAGATTAGATCAGATTGGGAGAATGGAGGTTGTAGGAGATCGTGACGGTAATGTTGAGAGTGGTAGTCAAATAGAAGACAGTGGTGTCCAGCTGGAGGAGGAGGAAGAAGAAGAAAAGAAGAGAAGAAGAAGAAGAAAAGAAGAAAGAAGAGAAGAAGAAGAAGAGAAGAAGAAGAAAAGAAGAAAGAAGAGAAGAAGAAGAGGATTCATACTTGTGGGTATGCGTGAAAGGGTTGTTATTTTTTGATATTTTTTAAATTTAAGAAGAAACGAGTGTGGTTGTTGGAAGGAATATGGGGCGTTGGGAAAGAGGAAGATTGATGGTAATAAGGAGAGAATACATAAAATGATCGACACTAGACGGGAAAGAATGGGTAGGCCTTAAGGAGCCCGATAACAAGGTCGACGAAACTACAATTGCACATTTTTGAAACACACCGAACTAGAACACACAGTAAACAATGGCAGGTGAGAAAAACAATAAACGTGATATATTAACATCTGAAACTTACTTTGAGAAGTCGGCAGAAGCCCTGAGGGAACCCCATTGCTTCAAACTCGAACCAGAAGTCACCAAAAATGTTGTCGACAAAATGTTAATTTTCACGCTATGATGATCAAAAAATAATAGGTGGTTGATTCAGTGACTTGATATGTAATGCTTTCAAATTGAACTTCAATTTGGATGAAAATTGAGGATTATTAGAAAATTTGGGGCCAAATTGGCCTATTTTGACTTTTTGGCTTATGTTTCCTCAAAATTAATAGGTGTGGTTGAATTGGTGACTGATATGAAAATATCTTGAAATTTCAAGTCAATTGGGATGAAAATTGAGGATTTTAGAAATTTGGCCCAATTTGGCCTATGTTTATCTAATATTAATAGGTGGTTGATTAGGACTGAATGCAAATGGTCCTCAAATTTCAAGTCCATCAGATGAAATTTGACAATTTTAGAAACAATTTTAAATTTTCTATTTTGGATTGATCTTTTGGCTAATGTACCTTTTGAACCAATGATAACTCAAAAGTTTATCATAAGTGGAGATAACTCAAATGGTGGTTGAAATTTTGTTTACCTGATAGGCAAATCCTGTTCAAATTTCAAGTCAATTGGAATAAAATTTGAGGATTTTTAGAAATTTTGGCTCATTGGGCGATTGGCGGATGTAGACCTTTCGGTCGACAAATTTCTTACGAAACTTTCAATACGTGACGCACAAGGGTCGGTGTTTCATTAATCTCTGAATTTCGAAACGATCGGTTTGAGCGGTTTTTGGCTGGAAGTGAGCAGACAAAAAAAGGAGCGATCAACATACTTGTAAAAAAACAAACTTTTGCAAGTAAAACAGACCCAATCAATACCTCTCAGAATCTTTGGTGAGTTAATACTCATGTTTTTTATTACGCCCCGATTATACTATTATATATAATATATATATAATATCTATATATATATATATATATATATTATATCGGGGCGTATTATGTGATACCGGTCGTCGTCGTCAGCGTTTGTTACACTCTAATCCCAAAGTTTCAACTTTCACGTTTCATATTTGGTAAATAGGTACAAGACTGTGGGAAGACGGTGTGTCGCGACATACGTTGTCATCTAAGTGGTGCCATAGGCAACCAGGATGCTGTTCCATGTAGTAGCACAATTCTGTATACATTGTCACAAGTTTCATCGATCGTACACAACTTTTTAAGATATCATGCTGTAATAATATTTTTGGCCCGATTCTCTCAATAGTGAAGATCATTTTTTATAATTCTCAGATTCCGGACTTCACAAAAATGAATCATTTTCTTTCACCCATCTCTCCACCAGTTCAATTCCGAATCAGTCGCAAGTTTTGAGATATCGTGCTATTATTCGTTCTTTAGCCCGATTCTCAAACGGTGACATCATTAAAAAATTCTCGTAGTCGGATCCGGATCGGATTTTCACAAAAATCGAATCAGTTCGACCTTGTCACCCACACCCAAACCCAAATGTCCACAAATTATCGCGGATCGGCTCCACAAACTTTTTTGAGATATCCTGTCAAAACAGAACAGACAGAAAGGGGTGAAAACGACTCCTTCACCTTCGGTGGCAGAGGTGATATAATAATAATAACTAATAATAATAATAACGATAATGATCTTCAGAGGTGTATTCGAGCTACTCCCTCAAATGGAAATGACTCGTGCATTCGAACAAGAGTTTACTTGGTGCAGATCCTTGCTAATTTCTTTTCAAGTTGCCAAGGCCAATAAGACTTGATGCGGTGTGGTTTATGGTGGAATCTTATCAGGGTTGGTGTCTAAAGTACATCTCAATCAAGTGTCCTCTGTGTGCTGCCTGTTCGTGCAGGGTAGGCCAGGGCCAGTCGACAGCAAGAACACACATACTATTTATACAAAGTGTACTATTTAAATGTTAGATAATCAATAAAGTATTACGGACCATGAAGGCTGCGCACGTCTATAAAGTTTGTAACTCCAACATTTTAAATCAATAGAAGACATAGTCAAGGCGTCTTGTCACATACCTTGGCAAACATTAGAAACCAGAAATACTGTTACACAATTACTCACTTAATATCTTCAGAAAAGATTGTACTCCATTCAAATTCCTCGTACCATATCATTCCACCCGAAAGTGTCGCGGGAGGGAGGGCTGCAGTCTCGTGTTTAATGCAACAAAAAATCCTGATAATAACAATAAAAATTCCGTAAATAACATTAAACTTCTAGCAAGTAAACACACTTCCTAAAAAAAGTAATAGTTAAGTAATAAACACATTTGAAAGTGAAGGAGGAAGGTAATGCAAACCTGAATGGGCGAGTTGGATGGACGACCTGAAGTGCAAAAAAAAAACCTGTTTATATACTTTTTTGAGCAACATCCATACTCTTTTGTCATTCTTACTCCGTCACCGAAGGTGAGGAGGTGATGTTTCACCCTTTCTGCTCTGTTTGTGTAAGGATATCTAAACGTTTGGTTTTACGATTCATGTGTGGTGGATATGTCGGGTGTAGTGAAGGACTAATTGATAGATTTTGGTGAAGTCCGATCGGATTCTTGGACGAGAATTTTTTAAGTGGATTCTTCACCGAGAGATAGGGCCAAAAATGTATTCTCAAAAATGTATTGGGCAGATATGTTTTCTCCCGTGGATGGCATTACGTGGCGGTGGTACTGCCGTCTACCGGTGCCTTTCGTTTAAAAATGTTTTATTAATTGTTAAACAGTACAGTGCCTGCAAAAGTATTCACCCTTACCAAATGTGCACTTTAGATAATTATGGAAACACTTTTTTCTAATGAACTTTTTTATTACTGAAGAGATCAAACTAAAACTGTTATATTGAAGGCGGTTATGTCAGGAATGCCTGCAAAAAACATGTACACATGTACAAAACCATACAAACAAACATCTTGTTACTGTCCATAAGGCAGCTTTGTGAAGGGGAACGGGATATTGCTTGATTGATGACATGCCCCCTCCTTGGACATGGATCTTGCAGATCTTTCAAAGTCATTGTGGGTTACAGTGACATCCTGAACAGTTTCCTGATCCCGGTTGCTTGAGTTTGGATGGGCGACTGAATCTGGATTAGAGTCTGGGTGGTAGCAATACGTCTTCCTTATTCATGATGGATTTCCATATCAAATGGATTAATGAGTGATTTGAATATTTTATCACTCTCTGAAATGGTGTTATCACCACTTTATGTCTGATTCTTGGAAAGATCTGTATATATTATTTATATATATATATATATATAAATATAAATATATATATAATATATACATATATATAATGTATACAGTATATATATGTATAATACTAATGTAAATAGTTAATATATATATATTATAAACTATATATATATAATATATATACTATGAGGTCCGTCTAAAAAGTAACGGGATGAGGCTGCTGTGTGCTCCACTTACACACTGAATGAACGGGTTGGCGTCAAGTTTCGACATTGCAGCAATATATGAATTCGGTGATGGTTTGACTGCGCTATTGTGTGATTTCTTACAGGTAGTCTTTACGTTGCTCTAGTTGAGTCGTCGCGCTATGATTCGTGAGCAGAGAGCCAAATCTGAAGTTTTCTGCAAGCTTGGAAAACACTTCGATCATTTGGCAATGCTGCAGCAAGTCTACGGGGAAGAAACGATGTCACATACACGGGCATTTGAATGGCAAAGAGGTTCAAAGAGGGACGGGAGGAGGTTTGAAGACGACATGGTCTTAAACTTCAAACGACAGAACGGCGGACAATCTAGCGTGTGAAGGATGGTGCACGAGATTGTAGACTCAGGTGCAAGATGATGGAGGAATTTTCATCAACAGGAACTGTTGGAAGCATAATCACTGAATAGTTCTCAAATGTGCAAGGTGTGCCAAAGATGGTCCCAAGCTTGTTTCGGACAGAAACAGCAAAGAATCACTGTCCTGTCAAGCCTTTGAGGCGTGCTGGGGCTTCCAGGCGAGCAGAAAAAGAAAAGACAGTGGTGATTCTGCAGAGAGAGAAACTGAACCTGGGCGCACCGGGTCTGCCTTATGTGGCTTGGAGAAGCGAGCCAGGGCCGAAGGAAAGGCAGGGAAAGGACTGCATGAGGTCTGTCTGCCCTCGGCTGGATGGAGAAACGACTGGTGGGAGTCGGGATCTGCGTGTAGGGACGGCTGTGTCTGTCTGCGATCTGCTTCGTGAAGGAGGCCTGGTGAACAGGCCAGGCCTGGACTTGTATGCTGGACCTTGTGAGAAACCAGCTGAAACCCATCATCGACCTGACGGTCTGGTGCAGTCGACCTCGGCGGGGTCTGAACGCGCGGAGGCCGCGTGCGTGGGCAGCGCGACAAAGGAGGATGAGCGCCATCTTGCCACGGCGTGCTCGAGCTTGGGGCTCGAATCCATGGACATCGGCTTGTTACGAGTGACATTCGTGCTTTTTGACACTTCCTCTCGTCCATGAAACATCACCAAGTACTCTGTCTTGTCTGCATGCTGTCTATGTCTTGTCTGATGTCGTTTAAGGCTTATCTCGGTGGGGACCCCTTCGAAACCCGTATCTCTCCTAGTTAAGAACGGGTTATAGATTAATTAAAACATTGTCGTGAATATTTTTCTTGTGTTGTGTTCCCGATGTTCCCCAATAAATCTGGCTGATTCGTATGAAGTTGCCGCTTTGAGTCAATTCGTGCCGCGCTGAGAAACAATTCGCTCGATTGGTATATAAAACCAAAATGGTTACAGACTGGCAAAAACGCTCGGTATCTGACAAAACCAGTCTGTAACCGGGGTCTATTTTCCCAACTGGTAAGGTCCAAGGGTACGTTGGTATCGACGATTGAAGCCGCTGACCCGAGGCCTGTGCCGAGCCAGCCGCGTTATAACCCCGGAGACGGCGGTGGTTAGGGTGGCGCCGAATCTGTAGCATTTGGCTATCAAGAGTCGGGTGCGAATCCGCCACCGCTGAATCCTCAACAATATATATATATAATATATATACATATACATATATATACATTTTTGGCCCAGAACCGGAAATGACCTCATTCACTTCTGAGTAAACCTTAGAATTGGGGAATTCAGCCTTCTCATGAGCAGTCACCTGTGGTGCCATTTTCAGTGATGGAAGGGATGGAAGGGTAGCATATGCCAAAGACCAACTTGACAAGGCACCACCAGGTTTTAAATAAGAGAGAAAAGTTTGAAAGCTCATTCTTGAGTTTGGACAGATGTTGTTTTTGGCTCTCCTGAGGGTAGACACACACTTGTTGCGGGCTTTCTGGAATGATCCGAGTTTTCCTTGGGTTGGAGTTGCCTTCTAGGAGGAGAATGCACATTGTTTCAAAGCAACTGCCTCACCACAGGATTGAGAGAACCAAGAGCAAGAGGATGGGTAAGATAATTGAAAATGAGATGGGATTAATCTGTGCATAAGAGAGAGCAGGTTTCTGTGAAGAATTCCCAGCTGAATTAATATCAGAGGTCTCCCATCCAAGCACAATTGAGATAGACTCCTTACTTCAGAGATCTGATTGAATCAAGCAGCCAAATACAGGAGTGGATATGGAAGAACACTCCTGAAGTGTAATAAATAATAATAATTAGAAAATGGCGAATATGTGCGAATGTAGAATCAGGTCACACTTTATGACCTGCAAATACTCGAGACCACGAATGTCGAGGTCTGATGGTGTGTGTGTGTGGCTGTGTGTATATATGATATATATATATATATATATATAATATATATAATCATAGTGGATATGTACACATACAGACTGTACGTGTGTGTGTGTGTGTGTGTGTGTGTGTGTGTGTGTGTGTGTGGTGTGTGTGTGTGTGTGGTGTTTCCTGTCTTCCACTGTTGCAAGTATCTTATTCCAAGAACATTCCAAAAGCCCTCGTATTCTGTCCAGTCAGACAAAATAAAGTTGGGACAAAAGCTGAAAATCGAGGTCACTTGGTCACTTTTCTGTCAAACCAACCGACTCTGTTATTCCCTGTACAGCATACCATCCCCACTCTGCATAACACGTGACTCCACTTGTGATATATTAGGTTTTCTCCCTACTGTGGACTGTGTAGTTTGTGTTTTGTTTCTTTTCCTTTTTTCTGTTTTTTGTCGTGTTCTTTGTTTTTTCTTTATTTTTCCTTCTTGGGTTCTTTGTTAAGTCTGTTTGGTTTGTTTTGGTTCCTTTTTTTTTTGTTTTTGTGTTTTTGTTGGTTTTCCCTTTTTGTTTGTTCTTTGTTTTCTGGATTGTTGTCCCGACTGTTGGTTGCCGACATTCAGCATCCATGTCCACCGACGACATCACCATTTGATAAGACTATTAGCATTGGCCCTCGGGGTCCTTGCTATCTTTCCTTTCGAATAATGGTTTCCTGGCTGGTTCTTTTTCTTTAATAACAATGGTTTTAAAAAAGTTAGTATGAATGAGACACGTTACTGTCAGTGCAAGACAGGACAACCTATTACATTTTTCAATGTATAAGTATATTTGATTAGTAAGAAAAATACAGGTATTTCCTTACTAACAATTTATTGAAAATTTTAAAAGGTTGGCATGTCTTTAACGATGTATCTTGTTCATTCGTGGAACTTTCTGTAAGCTCCTTGTACATGCAGTGTAAAACCGTACGAAGGGAGGGTGGACAAACGTTTTGATCACAAGACCAGTTGTATTTGTCTTTGAAGTTGTGCAGAATAAGGGCATTGTGGCTTCAAACTTATCAGCGTGAATGAGTTTGATTCAATGAGTACTCTGAAGTTAAGCAGTCGATCTCAATTAGTGCTTGGATGGGAGACCTCTAGGTTTTTTTATCCTTGGGGGCGATAGGATAGTTAAGAAGGCAGCATGCTGACCTCTAACCTGTCTGGTCATCCTGTGTATTTGTTCCCCTCTAGAATCAAATTCGACTTAAACTACTGCCTTGAAGAATAGCTGGCAGAAAGGAATACATCATGGAGCAAAAGTGCTCCTTTGGGCTGGAACGTAAAGCTAGCTGTCTCATGCATCGGGGTTGTGAGCATTAAAACTCCACATCTCTTTATAACATGGATTCCATGGTACATTTGCATAAAGTAGGAAGTCATCTGCCCCTACCCTGGGTCCATCTCCTGCCTACAGGTTAAATTGTATTTAACCATGGAGGTCAGCTTTTGAGTATGTCAGCTCAAAAGCAGCACACAAGTTTTCTAAATCTTCTTCTCTCGTATGCAGCATGTATGTGGCTGTTGATTTTGATTATTGCAAGGAATGTAGATGCCCCCTGTAGATTTGGGTAAGAATTTGTAATTTGTTCAAGGTACCTGTGTTAACTCACCTACGCTTTATCAAAAAACGCAGTGGAATCTTTAACATCCATCAACTAATACTAGCAGACAGGACACCAGCTTAACGTCTATCTTGAGGACACTGTAGACTTCATCACCCCTACCTGTGAAGCATAAATCCGACAGTTTATAGTTGGGTTTGGAATCAAACCATCTGGTTATTGGTGTTGGGCTTCCGGTTTCACGGCGGAACACGATATGTGCTTATTTTTTTGTTGCTTTTCATATTAGTTTTCATGGTTTTTGGAAAGCTGTGGTGTATTTGATAGTGCTGAAGATTGCAGCAGTGTTTGAAGAAGATTAGCAGGTAATTGTATTGTTATTTTTTGAAATGTATATTTAAGGTCTGCTCGTTGTAGTGGCTCATCAAGCAGTATGTTCCTTTTTTGAGTAAGAAAGGTAGTCAAAATATGGTTGCTAAATGAGTTAATAGAAAGCGAGTCATTATAAGAAGAGGGGAAGATTATAAACAATATTGGCATCCATGGGGAGTCGGAAATTCCTCCTGAGGAAATGCCCCGCTGAGTGTGGTTAGAAAAGCGGCGCCATTGTTGTGACCGCTGGTACCAAGAGTACCACGGGAAGTGACGGCACTTTGCCAAAGGTCAGTGATTGTTTGTCTCGTCTAACAGTCTTGTATTGTATCACGTATGCTGGTGTGTGTGTGTGTGTGTGTGTGTGTCAGCTCCACTACGAGCCTTAAATCATGTAAAAAAGAAGACAAGTGTTTGATGTGAGCACTATAAGGGATAGCAGTGAAAGCGGGACATCTTTGCAATCGGAAATGTATAGAAATGGCACACCTCAGAATTATAATCGAGAGGTTGAAGGAGCAATTAACTACTTTGCAGGAAGTAACAGTGTGAAAGTTTTGTGGATGACAGTTTGTCACATTTAAGGACTGCATCTGTAGAAGAGATTGGCAGTGGTGAGGGTGTAGCTTGTGCCAGTATGACTACTCCTTGGCTTTTTTCACAAGATCTTGGCTATTCGTTGTTCACCTTGACGTCTTGGTTTTCTATAGATTTTCTTGGCGTATAGGTTTTCTATTACCATCGCTTTTTCGAAACCTTGTGAATTCTTGGCTTTTTTCATTGGCTCACCTTGGCATTTATTGAAAAGAAGGAGTGGTCACACTGCTAGTGCAAGGCAGGGGTGAGGCTGGAGCGAGTACAGGCAAGGTGAGGCCGGAGCGAGTCGCAGAGGTGAAGCTGGAAGCCAGTGTTATGCAAATGGTGTAGGATGGAGTTACTGCAAGGTCGGGGTAGAGCTGGAGAAAGTACAGGCAAAGGTGAGGCTGGAGCAAGTCGGGCAAGAGGTGAAGCTGGAGCCAGTGTATGCAGAGGTGAGGATGGAGTTACTGCAGGTAGGGGTGAGGCTGGAGTGGAGCAGGTGCAGGCAGGTAGTGGAGCAGAGTGCAGGCAGGGGGGGGCTGAAGTGGAGCAGAGTGCTGGCAGGAGTGGAGCAGAGTGCAGGCAGGGTGAGGCTGGAGTGGAGCATAGTGCAGGCAAGGGTGAGGCTGGAGTGGAGCAGAGTGCAAGGCAGGCGTGAGGCTGAGTGGAGCAGAGTGCAGGCAGGGGTGAGGCTGGAGTGGAGCAGAAGTGCAGGCAGGCGTGAGGCTGGAGTGAGCAGAGTGCAGGCAGGGGTGAGGCTGGAGTGCAGGCAGTGGTGAGGCTGGAGCTAGTGCAGGCAGTGGTTGAGGCTGGAGCTAGTGCAGGCAGGGGTGGGGCCAGGGAGATGGTTTTTATTGGTGATTCAACTATTGAATATGTTGACTTCAGTCTGCAGGAAGGATCATTGACATAGAGTTCTTTTGATGGATTGGAAGTTCGAGATATTGAAGGAAGGTGAAATATCTGTCAGGTCAGGGAAGGAAGATGTTGGCTGTGATATACAGTACTGTACAAAAGTTTGGGTTATTCCAATGATATTCATACTTCAGGGTAATTCATCAAATTATCAGTGACAAGCAAAAGTACTGTGCCTTCAGAAAGTATTCCCACCCCTTGACTTTTTCACATTTTGTTGTGTTACAGCCTTAATTTAAAATGGATTAAATTTAAAAAAATTGTCACCGATCGACACAAAATACCCCATAATGTCAAAGTGAAAACATGTTTTTAGAAATCTTTACAAATTAATTAAAAATGAAAAGCTTAAATGTCTCAAGTCAATAAGTATTCAACCCCTTTGCTATGACACTCCAAATTGAGCTCAGGTACATCCAATTTCCTTTGATCATCCTTGGGATGTCTCTACAACTTGATTGGAGTCCACCTGTGGCCAATTCTATTGATTAGACACGATTTAGAAATAAACACACCTTTATATATGAGGTCCAACAGTTGACAGTGCCTGTCAGAGAAGAAACTCTACCATGAAGTACAAGAAACTCTCGGTAGAACTCCGAGATAGAATTGTGAGGAGGCATAGATCTGGGGAAGGGTATAAAACAATTCCTGGAGTGTTGAAAGTTCCCAAGAACACAGTGAGCTCCATCATTAGGAAATTTAAAGAATATGGAACTCCACAGACTCTTCCTAGAGATGGCCATCTGACCAAACTGAGTAACTGGGCAAGAAGGACATTGATCAGGGAGGTGATCAAGAACCCAATGACCACTCTGACAGAACTACAGAGTTCCTTGGCTGGGATGGAAGAACGTGCCGGAAGGACAATAGTCTCTGCAGCACTTCACAAATCTAGGCTTTATGGGAGAGTGGCCAGATGGAAGGCACTCCTGAGAAAAAGGCACATCACAGCATGCCTGGAGTTTGCAAAAAGGCACGTCTAACACTCTGAGAGCATGAGGTAAAAGATCCTCTGGTCTGATGAGACGAAAATTGAACTCTTTGGCCTGAATGCAAAGTGCAATATTTGGCAGAAACCGAGCACAGCTCGTCACCCATTTAACACCATCCCTACCGTGAAGCACGGTGGTGGCAGCATCATGTTATGGGGATGGTTTTCAGCGGCAGGTTCTGGGAGATTTGTAAGGACAGAGGGAACAATGAATGGAGCCAAATACAGGCA
>CM068954.1:109608039-109626352 GCA_035128595.1 Eptatretus atami | reverse complement strand
TGTTAACAAGGGCCAGGCTAGGTCACCCTCTCCAAGTGCCAGAGAGGCCACCAGTATGTCATGAGCACACGTCCACGAATATAACAGTTGAGTAAGAAACACACCATCCTGTCTGTAAAAAAAGAGAAATAAAAGAGAGAGAACTTAACCGAAACAAGTCAGGCAAGGAAGGTTAAGGGTACACTCCATCTCACCTGGTCATCTGAGGTCATTCACACCTAAGTCCGGAGCCGTCGCCTTTTGACAATTAGTACCACCTGGGGTAACCAACTTTATTGGAGTTCTGATAGCTATATTATCTGTAACTCAATGCACATGGAATGGACATCTGCGATCACAGCTTAAGTTTCTCATGAGCCTTTTAAACATAGGTTGGGTCTACTCAGAAAAACGTCATATTTCTGAACATAAAAAAAACAAACACATGCTGTACTCATCAGTATTTATTGACACCAACCTAACATGAAAAAACACAAGTCCATTTTCGCATGGGATTGTACCAACTGGAGAGAATTACATTAATTGAATCACACCAAATGATATTGATATTGTTTATAATGTTGTCACTAAACTTCGCTGTCCACTGTCCGAAGCCAATCAGATCCCTCTCCTGCTTCAAGCATGGACCTCACTAATCTTCAATGTTCTCACACCTGCAGTAACAGGCCTGAGTAACAGTGCAGTTCGTCCATTCAACCATACACTGGCAGGTGGGCAACTTGCATGAACTTCTTTGCATTGCAAGACAGGAACTCAAGACTGTTATCTGGGCGGTCGCAGCTGCATCCAGGTCTTGTATAAGTTCCTCCGTCATCACCCAAGGACGCAGCCTTTGTTCTCCAGCAGTACTTTGACTTCTTGGGTCGTGCCTGCAATGCTCGGTGCAGAATGGCAGCCTGATAGTTGGCCCTCCGTGCAATGTAGATGCAGACATGTTTGCAGGGGGGCAACTGTCGCAATTCTACGTTTCATCTTTTACACAGAACAGTTTCATATCGCATCTCATTCACACACAGAATTTCTGACTGGCTTACGTTAGAGAACTACATGTGAATCCTTCAAGACCTTAAGAATTTCATCAGTGAGCTGCATTCATTTTCCCAGTTTGCGAATACATCTCGAATGATCATGTGGCATCAACAATTTAAGTGCAAGCGAGCATAACCGCGACTCACTAAAAGCACCAGCGTAAAGTTCTTCAAGCCATCTAATGTTGTCATAGGCAAGTGGGAGGGAATGCACGGATGGGAAGATGAAATGGTAAAGAACTATACCTCGGTCTGCTTCTTTCATCTGCTTTGAAGCACAATGCATGTCCCTATTTCTTCCGCTTGGAGTAGGAAATACCATCGGCCCAAGCCGATGAGCATTTTGATGAGCTCTCAACATTTCCTGTCAGTGAACTTAACACCCCATGGTAGCATATGTGTTTAGCATGATCGACTTTCCTCTACTGAAACAGCTAGATATAATCTGACCTACCGTTGGACAACTCGTTCCACCTTCTGCGTCCCATCCTTGGTTTCTGTTCTCCTGAAGTAGCAGTTTCAGAAAACATCTTAAGAGAATTCCTGGCAATTCATCAGTGCAATTTCAGTTTCAGCCAGGGTGTGGAGGCCAAGGCTTTCTCATGCTTTTTAATTTGTCCTCTCAAGTGTTCGCAGCCACCAGTTTGACAATGTTCCAATATCATCTGATACTTTGCATCCTGAGTTTTCTTCGGCCCTCATCATTTTTGACCATACCTGCCCAGGATAAGGCATCGGTATTATACAAGAAGTGTTCCTTTACATCAGAGCGAAATAAGTACCTCTTGAATTCACATTCTAGCTTTCCGGCGAAATGATTTCTCGTAGAGGGTTCAACATCATTGATGCAAGTTTCGTGCAGGAAATCAACAACTTGTTCATCAGTTCCATCATTCTGACAACTTCAGGTTGAATCAAAATGTCTTGCGCACATGCTTAACAGAAGAAGTGTAAGGCCTCCGCTCGCTGCCAGATAAGCGTCATCATCTCGTGACTTTTGATGTTTTCTCACATTGCTCCACGGTGTATTTGCGGTAAACCAGATTTAGGTAATGAGCCCTCGGCAGCAACCAACTCTCTGGATGTTGAATGGAAGTATTCTCGGATTCCAATTTTGGCCTGAGCAACACTTCCCTCACTGTTTCATCTGACTGAGTTCTCTGACTGAGTAGTGTTCACCTGGGTTCGAAACAGCCCACATAATTTGCTTTCTTCTCACAGAAGATACATACATGGTCCCCTAAAGACACGAGAATGTCCGTTGAAGGAGCACGAGAACTTTTTCGCCTTTTGGTGGAACATTCCGGCTCAGAGTTCAGGTTCTTTGGACACTTCTGAAGTCATTTTCTTGTGTTACAAGCAGATCTACAGTCTCTGTGTAGAACAATCTTTTCGCCGTATTCATCTTTT
This sequence comes from Eptatretus atami, assembly GCA_035128595.1. Lineage (NCBI taxonomy): Eukaryota > Metazoa > Chordata > Myxini > Myxiniformes > Myxinidae > Eptatretus > Eptatretus atami. The sequence continues at coordinate 109,623,914 of CM068954.1, read as the reverse complement.
AAGTTCAGGAATGGGCCCAAATTCCGTAAGTGGCCTGCATGGAGTAATACAACCAAACAGATTCATCGTCCTCTGGGTTTGTCATTTCAAGATTCTGAAGTCGCTGGAACATAATCAGAGCCCTTTCTTCAATGATTGCATTTTCTGTTTTTTTACTTGGTGAGTCCATCATGTATCATTGGTAGAGTGTTTACCTCCATACAGTCATAGAGGTCACCTGAAAAGAATATAAAAAACTGTTAAGTAGCACTATTGTATATAAATGTATCCACCTATTATCATTTTATTCTGCTGGATCCTTGAATCATTTCCAAATTTTGCTGGCAGCTGGAATACATATTAATATGACTTAAGTAAGGTTTATCAAATTAAAAAGATCCAACAAGGTATAAAAAAACTTAGGAATAAAAATGGTCTTACTTGATATTGGAAGATCGGTGAAATGAAGACAAGCTTCGACTGCAAAACAAACTTGACTAGGACCGGTAGTAATAATAAACTAGAGGTTTTTCAACCTGATAACTTAATCAATATGAAAGATAATCTCAATAGAATGTATCATAGTCCATTAGCAGTAAATATTTAGGCTATTGATCAAATATTGCGCAAATTATCGATTGTCGCAGAGATCTAGGACGCAAAGAGGAAATTACAATCACATTTGTTATAATTATTTGCAATATATTTGATATATTTCCTTAAAAGTATATCCTTTCAGACACCCACAACACAACTTCAAATATGATATTTTATTTTATTTGGCCGTCCAGCCATTTAAAGCATTAAAACATGGATGAAGCAAAATTGTACATTTTGTGTATTTGCGCAAAAAAATTAATTAAGCTATAATAAAACTTAAAGCAGTGAGTTTGAAATGTCAGTCATGCATTTTCTTGTGAAGTATTATGGGTACACTCATATCAAAAAAAATTTCGTTTGGTTGCGCCCAAATGGTTAACGAGTATCTTGTCTGGCTACGGACTAACCCATTGCATCCTCAAGAACAACTTCCAAAGCTGCATTTGCTTACCAATCGTATCACCGGCCAACATTGCTGTGTCACTGCTGTCACATGCAGGGCTTGTTGTCCCTGCTTGCTGCTTGTGAGTAAGGCCATATGGGCCAAAGCATTTTGTGGGCCATTGAGGCCAAATTTGCTTCCTTGTGTGGCCTGTTGCGCCTGAGATCTTGCGCCATTTTGTGGGCCAGTAGGCCGAAAGAAGACTCTTATTGTGAATTAAGGCCACTGGGCTCGACTGAACTCACCTGTAGAGGCCAATAACACGAAGTGAGGAAACGCTCAGTCGGTGCAATGGACAATAACGGCCGGGAGGGCATGAAGCGCAGAACAACGTTGCAAAACAACTTTGAACGTGAATGTCCTGCTCACTAATGCCAAATGGTGTTAAAAGTAAAAGTGAATGCCCTCCCGTTCAAACCATAATTAAATGTAATATGTTGCATATGTGAATTTGTTTGTTAGTTGGTGACCCGACAATATGGAACATTCCAATCTGTTACGTGCACACTTGATTTTGGAGTAGTGCTTCCCATGTTGTGGTTAGACGTAATATGGGAGATCTGTCTGTAGCGTAGACAGGGCCAATTGCCGTGGGCCCCCAGGTGGAGGCTCCGGGAGAGCCTCGTGAGAGGTGGAGGTAGTGTTACCGAGAACAATGGCCCTTTACAAATAACTAAATATTAGCAATAGCTCAGTTACCCCCTTAAATTCATGTAATAGATAGGTTGTTGTTGTGGTAATAAGGGACGATATTGAGTGCTCGGAAGGTGTAAAAAACTTTATGTTCGTACTGTGGTGGTGAAAGGCGGATCACTCTTCTTTCCTCTCCTGTACGAAACGAAGGAGGGGTAGCCGAGAAGGGGTGTGGCCGGAGAGAGGGTGTGGCCTGAGAGAGGGTGTGGCCTGGAGAGAGGGTGTGCGTAGAGAGAGGAAGTGACGCGAAGGGGCGGAGCTTTTTGTCGCAGTCCCGCCGAGGGAGGCGTGCCTGTGGAATCGAAAAGGAGAAACTAAGAGAAAGGATTTCAGTTTGGACGAGCGTCCGGTCTCGAGGGTGCTCGGGTTTCGGAGGCACGAAGCGCGAAAGGAGTGTCTCAAGTTTGAAGACGGAGTCGCTGAGAGAAGGCGGTCCTCGTGTCGAAGGAGCGAACGAACGGAGCGGAACGAAAGGGCTTCCGTGAGAAGGAGTGCTGTGTGTGAAGAACAGTCGGGTTTCGAGCGTGCCTCGGAGTCGCTTCGAAGTTGAGAAACGGAGTTGGGAAGTCGGCTTGAGCGGGAAGGCAGGAGAGGACACGCCGGGAGCCTCTGGACGTCCCTGCTCACACCAGACGGCTCCGACACGTTGTCGATGCGCCTGGAGCCGGACTCAATGTGGGCCTTGACTTGTGAAACGGGCCAGGCCTGATGGTGCTATGCTGAACCTGGGAGAGAAGATTCGGCTGAGGCCCATCGTTAATCTGGCGGACTTGTGCCGTCGACATTGCGGGGGCCCGGAATGCGGCTGAGGGAGACATGCGCAGGCGGTGCCTTGAGGGAGGCAAGGAGTAGACGCCTCCATTTTCGCTACGCGGGCACGTTGAGCCCTGTGGAAATCCATGACATCCGCCGTGGTGGGAGCGGACACTACGTGCTTGACACTGTCCTCTCCCGTCATCGAGACAGTCACCAAGGTACCTGTCTGCATGCATGCTGTCTGTCGTTTGTCTTGCACGTGTGGTATAAGGCATACCTTTCAGTAGGGAAAAAAAAACCCCCCCTCGAACCTGTACTCTGTAGTGCCCCTATTAAGAACGGGGTAAAGGAAAATAGTTTAATAAAAAACATGTGCGTGTGAATTTTGCTTGTGTTGTGTATTTTTTTTTTTTTTTTTTTTTTTTTTTTTTTTTTTTTTTTTTTTTTTTTTTTTTTTTTTTTTTTTTTTTTATTTTTTTTTTTTTTTTTTTTTTGTTTTTTTTTTTTTTTTTTTTTTTTTCCTTTTTTTTTTTTTTTTTTTTTTTTTTTTTTTTTTTTTCCGCGAGTGTCCCAATAAATTCTGGTTAATTCATATGAGTTGTGCCGCTCTGGATTAATTTTGTGTCGCGTCGAGGAACGATACGTTCGATTGGAGCATATAAACCAAAAGTGGTTACAGACTGGTAGACTCCGTCAGTCTCTGGAACAAAACGTCCTGTAACCAGGGGTTATACCCCAACTGGCAGGTATCAAGGATTACGTTGTTATTCGGCGAGTGAAGGCGGTGACCCGAGGCCTTGTCTAGCCGGTCCGGCGTTATAAATTCGGGATACGGCCGGAGTGGGGTGAGAAGCCCTCCGTCGCGAAATCCTTAACAACTATACTATATATATATATATATAAAATATATATAAATATATATATGTTATGTGTTGTGTGCTATATACAGTATATTATATATATACATGTATGTATATATAGTAATATGTATATATATATGTTGTGTTCCCACCCGCGTCGGCGTGCAGACGACCCGCTTTTTTTTAGCCAACTCGCGGCCTAGCGATGCCCACCGGACGGCAAACCTAGTCAGCTTCTCGGACAACGCGAAATCGCCAGCTACGGGTTGTTTTAAATCATACCGTAAATCAGCCATAACTATTCTGTCCAGCGCGGACAGGGTGAACGCCAGTAATTGTCCGATTTACCTTAAGTAATGCGCGCGAGACAAAATGCCCGGGGATTCTACACTCAACGGGAACTGCCTGGAAACGTGCCGCTTAACAGCAGCTCGCTCCGTTTGCGATGCCGTAGCGGTGTATCATCGGACCAAGCCCCGCCAGATCGATTACTTTAGCGCTATTAAAACCGCTGAATATCCCGAACGCAATACGGCAGCTCAATGAAACAAGGAAAGGACGGCAAACGAAACGGTGAAACATTTAAAACAATGCATTTACTTTCACACACGACAACATATGCCTCATGCAGTCATATAACGCAATGCAGGTAAGGGACAAAAACCGAGCAAGAAACAAAGAACTTACAACCGTTCTTATTATTTTCTGTACACAGTCACTAACAGTTCACTACTTCACGGACAAGGCGGCCACAAGCTTTATGCAAAGAAAACCAGGAAGGGAGGCGACGGACCGTAGCTTTTTGAAAATATTCGCGGAGCTGTGGAGATCCGCAAGAGCTCCGAGAGACCGTGCTGGTTACCTGCCACCCTCGTGTGACTCGCTGGGCCCTGTTCGGCGACCCTCGTGGCATCTGCCCCCGCCTCGCGGGACTCCACCAGCTCCTGATTCACTCTTGTTCCACTGGCGCCTCCCGTCGATCAAGGAGAGAGAGAGAGAGAGAGAGAGAGGAGAGAGACAACAGACCTCTCACTCCTCACTGCTTCCTCCGATTCCAGAACTTCAACTCCTGCGACCCTCTCCCAACTCCACACACCCGGCGTTTTCACGCGCCCGCTTTATAGCCACGGAGCCTCGCCCTCCCTTTCCGGCGCGCGGGGGAAAATTCCAGCAGAGCTCGGCTGGGCTCAGTTGTATTGCCCCACAGGGGTCCAGATGGGCCTTTTTCCACCCAAAATAGCGCCCTCCCGTTACTCTTCAACCTTTGAACCTTGGCTCGATCTCGCCCCTCCTCCCTCCGCACGGGGGGGGGGGGGGAGGGGGGAGGGAAAATCCGAGGCGTTTATGCGGAGTTTCTCCTCTTCGGAGCACCTTTGTTGTTTCTAACGTCGGAGCAACGGGTTTTTTTTTACCAATTGCTTTTGTCCGTCTTCTATTGTGAGAATCCATCGCGTTTGGTTGAGTGGTGGTTTCATTCGTTGGGAGGCGTGTGTGTTGATGTAGTGGTGGGTTGGCGTGTGGTGGGGATGGCGTGGCTTGTTGAGATGCGGGATTTGTTTCCAAAATAAGAGATAGCAAAAGAATATGGCTGACTCAAAGGATCACAGCCCGGTACACGAATAAACTTCCCTTCAGACATCGGTGGGTGAAATCTATCTGAATCAACCATTAGTCGACATACTGATCTCCTGGGAAGCCTGAATGGTGGTTCTGTGAATTTCCACAACCGTAACAATGTATAATATATTATGTATATGTACTATACTGCACACACACACACACACAACAACACACACACACACACACACACACACACACACACAACACACATTAATATGATTCGTTCTTGTGTAAAGTAAAATGTTGACATAATTCGCTGTCCTTTGGCAGAAACTAATAAACATCCACAAGTGTGGTATAGTTGTATCAATATTAATGGTTTCGTGAAATGGTTTAATTTTGGAAGAAAAAGCTTTCCATCATTTTCACAAACATTCCTTACATTCGTTTTTAATCCCCTTCTAACCACTCTCCCTCGCTTCATATTCATGAAAAGGAAGGAGGAAGGAATTGGAGGGGTTGGGGGGGCGGGGTGGGGTACAGGAGCGGACCGGTAGTAAGAGAGAATGTGGAAGCACGAGAAGAACATTGAGTTGAAATGAGAGTGCTGGGTGGTGATGGTTAACAAATGGATACGTTGCTGTTGTGATCCTGTTTTCTGCTCCTGTGCTGCAGCTCGAAAGAGACCAAAGGTGAGAACTACTGTGCAGTGTGAGGGATTCGGGTTGCAAGACCGAGTGATATTGAGTGCAAGATAAGGCTAGACAGGAGAGATTGTGCGGAGATGGAGCAGACCGAGGCAATATGGGCAGGATGTGGGAAGGGAACAAAAGTCAGGAGAAAGTCTGGAATATTGTCAAGTGAGGTAATGGAATCTCGTTTCCCACCGACTGTCAGTTGTTTCATTGCTTTCGGGCATTATTTCGTGTGTTCTCTTAATACTGGTTATGGGTGAAGACAATGGAAAGTAGGAAACCTGTGCGCTGTTGTTCAATGCAGTTCAACATTTCCTTGAAGTGAAATTTTCAGTTATTTTAATAGTCGATACGTGAGGGTATATTTGTAATTTTATGAACACCTTTGAATTTGAGACACATCCATTTTTATTGCATTGTTGAATGATACTACCATAAAGTACGGAGTTTATGGATGAAGTGTGGTAGAGCAAATTGGATGAATACGACCCTCCTTTCTCACCCCCCATATCAGGTTTTCAACTTCTCCGATTCACTTCAAGTCTCATTCCCGACAATCCATTCCACATTCCTGGTGTCAAAAAGAAAAAAAAACATCCTTGGAAAGTTCTTTCAGGGTTCGCTCAAAACTATTAGTCCATGCGCTCAATATCAGAAAAACCAGATGGCCCAAGACACGAGTTGATAAATTATGTTGAAACAGATTTCAGTTGGTTGAAATATGGTCACCATTAATCAGACAAGTATCATTGGTTCATCAAAAGGGCGCGTTGCCAGGGTCCACGTCGCATAGGGCGTCTGGCATCGTGCAGGAGTCTGGTCACGTAGGGGTCTGCGTCCACAGGGTCTGTGTCATGCAGCGTCCGTGTCCATCACATTGATCGCGCATTGCGCAGGAGTCACATCATGGGTGTCCACGTCACGCATGCTCTGCATCATGCAGGGTCCAAGTCACGCCGGTCCACATTGTTGCAGGTCTGCGTCACGTTAAGCTCCATGCGTGCAGGGTTCTCGACATTCATAAAACAATTAATGGTCATATTTATTCTCACAAAATGATTACTTTCCAGAAAAGTTCTCAAGGTTCACATGACATCAAAAGTCACATTGTGAAAGGCCGATAATGATTTTCGTTACCATCCACTGATGACCTCCAGACCTCACAGTTTTAACCAAATTTCTATACTTTCATGAGCAGTGCTATTGCTAACTCCACCACTGGCAAGGGTGGTGAGGATGATGTTTTTCACCCCTGTCTGTGCTGTCTCTGTCTGTTTTGTTTTTTTGTTGTGTTGTATACCTTGTCGGGCTCGTATGAGAATAACACACAAACAACACAGCAAGGGGGCATAGACAAAAGGGGAGGAGTGAAGAAGGCCAAAGGGAACAGAGACATTAGGAGAATCGTGGAACAGGGAGAGGGAATGGGGCGGGGAACACCGGGGTGATACAAATGGACACCACAGGGACTATCAGGAAGGAAGAGCATGAATTTGAAGAGGTGGGTTTGGGGTGGCTTAACGGGGGAAGAAACGATCGAGGGTTGGATGGGGACGATAGTGGTGGTGATACAGCTGTTTTAAGGCCTGAGGGAAAATGGGATTGAACAAAGTGAGGGAGTTTAAATTTCAAGAAGGCGGGAAAAAGAGAATGAAAGAGTGTAACGGTGAGCAGTGATTCGTGATTTTGGTAGTGTACCAAGAAGGTTGTTGGCGGACCTTGAGCGCCCTGCGGAAATTAATGGGGGGACAACTTGCAGACAAAGCAGGGGGGCCGAGGACCAGAAGGAGACGGTAGAAGACAGAAAGACCACCGACTGTCGCGGTGGAGAAAGTGGAGAGCCCAAAGAACTCAGCCTCATCGCGGAGATACCAAATGAATCCGAACATGCCTTGGGTTTCCACAGCGTGAAAGCCGAGAAAGGTGAGAGGCAGGAGCAGCATGCCCGAGGGGAGAGCAGTACTCCATCAGGCTGTGGACGAAAGCTTTAGCTGTGGATCAGGACTCAGGTGGGCTGAGGAAGGACTTTGCCGACGGAGGCATTCCCAGTCGGCGGACTGTGCTTTGGAGGCCAGGTGTGAAAGTTGGCCTTTCCCAAAGGAAAGATCATGGCAAGATCGGAGAACCTGAAAGCTTGAAGAAAGGACTTCTTCCAGAGGGCTTGTTGGGGGAGGGGCGGGGGGGGGGGGGGGGGGGGGGGGGGAAAGTAAGATGGGTCGGGGGGGGGTGGGGGTGGGGTTCCAAACAGCCTTTCGGAGAACATAGTCGGAGAGTGTGACATTGTCCGGTGATTGAAAGGCATGTGTTCACGTGATGGACCAGTTTGTGATTTTACCCAGTAATCGCAAGCAGCGAAGAATGCTGCTTGTCAGTCTGAGGGATGTACAGATGTTAACGGTCAGAAGGGTGGAGTCTCACCAAACTAGATAAAAGGATTTTCCAGAGAGGAGAGTAAAGGAGGAGATCATTGATGAAAACCAGAAAAAGAACAGGGCCAGAAAGCTGTCTTGTAGGAACTCCAGCTGGACAGGAAGAAGGGGATGAAAAACTCCAATTTAGGCCACACTTTGCCTGTGTACAGGAGTGGATAGTCTGTAGTCCATGAGTGGAGATGGCCTTGGATACCATAAGGTAAGAGGGTTTGGTGAGCAGGCAGGTGCCAGACCATAATCGAAAGCACAATGATAGTGTTGAGCGATATAGCTCTGAGTCATGTCTGGCATTGAGGATCTCCATCCTTGTTGGAAGCAGAAGCAGCATATCCAGGGTAATAGTGACCTGGTCTGAAACCAAAAATTTGATGAGTCGGAAATTCAAGGCCATTGGAAAAGAGGAAGGATTTAATGTCTGAAAAGCGAGTGATGATTCCATAAACCCTGCGAGATTGGGAGAAGGCGATTTGTCTGTATTTAGTTCAAGGACAGCATTTTGGCACCTTTTTGTGCAGGGCAGTAATGTTGCTTGATTTCCAAGCAGATGGCAGAATGACCTTGAGCCAAAGGAGAGGGTAAATAGAAACAGAGAGAGGGTGATGCAGAGCAGAGGAGCAGGTATCTGGGAAGACACGTGGGCTGGCTGTCCGGACCGGTGCACAATCTGAGTCGAGGGTTTGACAGCAACTTCTCCACATTGTCAGGAAGAAAAAGGATCTACAGAGTCCAAGACAGTTGGGTGGACGGGTAGGGTGAGTAAAAGAAGAATGAATTAGGAACACAAGATTTCGATGCAAACACCGGAGTTTAGGCATTCGAGTCCTTCTTCATGTGCGTATCAAGTAGTGCGGCCATTTTGAGAAGGAATGGGATGGAAGGGGAAAACATACCCAGAAAAAAAGATTTGTTTAGACGCCATCCAGGATTTGGAGGAGGGAGAGAAGGTTTGAGAGTTCAGACTTGAGCTTAGAAAAATGTTTTCTGGCTCTCCTGAGGTTCCCATACAACACTTGTTCGCGAGCTTTAAATGAAGGAACTGAGATTGCCCTTCAGTTGGATTTTGCCTTCCATGGAGTAAAGGCAAGTTGTTTCAGGACAACTGCTCACCACAAGCTTCAGTGAACATGGGTGGGAGGAAGGTAGGCAACTGAAGACGAGGGGATAGAATCGTGCATTAGAGAAGAAGCAAGTTCCTTTATGAAAGAATGTCCAGGAGAGTTGATTTGCGAAGAAAGTGGCGATGGGGAGACAGCTTCGAGAAGTTTAATAGCTGCTTGTAGACCCTGCAAGTCAGCCCTGAGTGAAAAATGCAAGACCTGACGGCGCTGGAGGTGGTCCTGATAATAGCCAGAGAAGATGTCCACTTACAAGACGTGGTCACAAGAACCGATTGAGGCGGAGGAAGACAGCATATCCGTCACTGGAATTTGTCAAAAACAGATCCAGAAGATGAAGTACCATTGTTGAGATCCGGTCGGGACAAAATGACTGATTGAGTCCATGTCCTAATGAGCCGCAGAACACGTCTTTTGCTGAGTGCCAAAAAATATGTCATCATTAGCCAATTTTTGCAGAAAATGAGCACCGGTCAAATAAAACAAAGTAAGTTCAGTGTTTTCAGCCTCAAATTAATTACACAACAAAACAAGTTCATATTCATTTTTTAAACACAAATTTAATGTTTAACTTAGGAAGAGTTCAGAAATCAAATATTTTGGAATAAACTATTTCAATCACAGTGTTTCATGCGGGTCTGGCAGCTCTCACCAGTCTTCACATTGCTGTTGGGTGACTTGTGATGCCCACCCTGGCGCAAAAAATTCGAAGCAGCTCGGCCTGTTGATGGTCTTGTGACATGCCATCTTTCCTCTTCATACATTCCAGAAGGTTTCAATAGGGTTCAGGTCTGGAGATTGGGCTTGCATGACAGGGTCTTGATTGATGTCGCTCCATCCAACACTTGAATTGACCTGCCCTGTGTGTCATGGAGCAGCTCCTGGCTTGGAAAAACCAATCCCTCAGAGTTGGGGAACATTGTCAGAGCAGAAGGAAAGCAACGTGTTCCTTCCAGACAACTTGTACGGGCTTGATTCACGAGCTCCTTCACAAAAGAACAAATCTGCCGGATTCCGCCTTGTCTGAAGCACTCCCCAGATCGTACGTCCTCCACCAATTTCACGTGGGTGCGAGGCACTGTGGCTTGTCGGCCTCTACCCCAGGTCCCGTAATCCATTATACGACAGGTGGGTTGGCAATAAACTGTAAAATTGGAACTTATAGAGAAAGATACCTTACTCAGGTCCTCTATGGTCCAATCCTTATGGTCTTTTTGCAAACCTCTAGCCTCGGTCTTCTTTCTTTGCTTCTCATTGATGAGAAGGGCTTTTTCTAGCTTGCACGACTCAGCCTGCCCCAAGGAGCCTTTTCTGAACCGTCCTAGCCGTGCACTTTCACCCAGCTGCCAATTGCATTCTTTTTTGTAGGTCACTTGATTGTTATCACTACCGGTTGTTGAGTGACTATTCGAATGAAGTTGGGGTCAATCCGTCCACGCTCGGAAAGTCTTTCCGCCTCTCCAAAGTCCTGGTACTTTTGTGTCCCCAAATGCTGCTGCTTTGACCTTGTGTTTCTTATGAACCGCCGTCTTTGAAATTTAGGATCGGAAAGCAACGTGACGCTTCACTTATCGCCTGCCAGTAAAGCCAGAATTGGTAACCCTTCTTTCTCAATCAAACTTTTTCTTTTCAACTCCTCTTTGGCATGGTCAAAAGTTTATGTTTTTTGATTCCAATTACCACTTTTGGGAACTACCAGCACTGTTTTGCATCCAGCTGGTCCTATGCAAGAGGATAGTGATGACCACAGCAGGGTTTTTACTTTTCTTGTTAAACTAAGATTCGTTCAGGTGATCAACCTACTCAGTAAACCTCCTATAGATGAGGTGGCTTGTGTTGGAATTCAACAGACACAGGAATTGGAATGGCTGCCATACATGTAGAGATGGCTGATAAAATATTTTTTTTGGAGTGGTCCCTTATTTTTTCCAGAGTGTGTAATAATATTATATATATGTTGTATGTATATATAGTTGTATTAGTACATCACACCATTTGGAAGCCTTATACCTGAGCAGGGGTCAACGCTCTTTTCGGGCCTCCAATCATGGTCCCTTTGCTTGTGCAAATGTTTTACGCCGGATGCCTTCCTGACTGCAACCTTGTAGTCGCCTTTCGACCCTGAGGGATAATTACCAAGTATACTGGTGCTCATTTCACCGACCTTTGGAAGATGACAGGCCTGAGTCAACCCCCTGTCGCAACTCGGCGGCCAGCAGGGCTCGAACTCAGGAACCCCAGGATCCAAGCCACCGCCCTAACCACTTGAGCCACGCGAGGCTCATATGTAATATATAACATATTTTAAATAATATATATATATATATATGTTTGTAAAGATGTATATTGTTCCTTATACTGTGTGGACTGTTTTCTTCTCTCGAATGGACTCTGGTAAGCTTTGTACATGTTCTCGTTTAGCCTGGGGGGGAGTAATTCCTGAAATCTATCGTCTGGGTTCTTCCAATCTTTGTTTCTTTGGTCCTTTCACACTTCTTCTTTGTGTAATATTTTTTTCTTCAACTATGTCTCTTATTCATTGTTAATCTTGTTTATTTCTCTTTCATCTCCTTTTACTCTCTGTTCTCTCTTTTTGTATCTATCTCAAAGAGAAGTTGAATTCTTGTGGAAAGTTTTCTTCTGTAATCCAACATGGCTGTGCGGATGGGTTGAGGGTGTGGAGTAGCGGCGAAACCCAAATCCTATCCAGGTTCCGTCTGATGACTCCATGTTTGCTCTTTATTATTGGTTCTTCCTGTCCTCCCGTTTGATTATGGCAAGTTTTGTCTCACGAGTAAACAAATATGTTTTGCTACAAAAATACTCTTCTTTACATCGGTGGAGAGATAATACCAAACAAAATACAACACAATGTTGTAAAAACTCAGCTAAGCCTCCTGGATTCACACGTAGCAAACTGCTAAAACGGGGACCAATACCTCGAGCACTCAATGAATATATTTGAAATGGTTTTTGGCAGCACCAACAAAAGGGACACAATCCTGTGTGATCAGTACATGTATGAATCAGCTCCGAACAGTTAGAGCATAAAATGTAGTGTGCCAGCTGCACTGCAAGTCTCTGGAGCACTTGGCAGGGCGGCCTTGTAAACATAAAACCAAGCCATTTGCATCTAGTGGAAAGGAGTCCGTCTTGAAGTGTTCTCCAGTAACTTGTGGGTTCTGCAGGTCTATCAGGAACAAGGGTTTAAACACACAAAAATAAATAGAAGACTTGGCCATGAGTTAAAGGAGGTAAAACCTTGAAAATGACGCAAAAGTCCTGGAAAAAGATGTTGGACAAGTAAGGCTCGCTCCAACCTGTGAGGCCCATTTAAAAGCCCCGGTTTGTTAAAAAGTGGCAGAAAAGACTTCCTCCTAATGAACTCCAATGGACCTAACTCTAAGGACACAGCAAATGTAAGTACCTGACTTCCACTGTAAAGAAGAAGGGGTTTAACAATGTCACACTTTGACGTCAGCCATCAATAACTTTTGTATAAAAGACAGTCTGACAGACCCCTTCAAAAAGTATTAGAAAGTTGGCTCATTTTAAAAACATTTTGAGGGAACAGTTCACTGTTATCATGTAAACAGTACGCTCTCCATGCTTCCAGCATATTCTGTATAAAAAAAAATAGGGGCTGATGCGAACAGCTTCTTGGTATCAACAAAGAAACAATTCTTGATGCATGGCCGACTTTCTTGCTTGTCTAAGTCAGGCAGGAGCCGAGCTTTCCACGAGACGTTCCTGTAAAGAACCTACTTAGTGAAAGGACTGCGAAAGCCAATGACAGTAACTTGTAATGGTACCAGCTATAGCAGCCCCTCTCCTTCAGGCAGGCTTAAGCAACAACCAGGCCAGAGCATGCTTTGCTGTCCCCACCCTCCCCCCAAAAAAATCAAATAAAAAAATAGTTTAAGTGTTTTTGTTAATACGTCCCGATACAGTTATATATAATATATATAAATATAAATATTATATATATAATAATATATATAAGTATTGTTACGGCTGTGAAAATCGCAAAAGCACCCCTATAGGTCCTTAAGCGCCTGTCACACCTTACGTTTTAGCCAGCAATGGCAACGTATAAAATGTAATGTAAACACGGTTGCGTACGCTGAAGTTTTGAAGGGTTTTAAAAAAAATTTGGTCGTATTCATACGTTTGGGTCGTATGCATAACATAGTAACGGGCACAGAACGTTCATTGTTTATATGAACTTATACGAGAAGCTTAGCTTGTGTCGGCGTTCACAACCTATGCCCAACGATAGTTTAACTTAGCATAGCGCGCTGCCGTTCGCCGACAAACTCGTGGCGTTTCTCTGTAATAAACCTCGCCGCACGCTGATTTAAATCAATAACCGCCTAAAATTGGAAGTGTCAAACATCTACAATCACACTTTGAACGATTTAGCCAGCGTATGCCGATCTATGAAAATGTGTCTAAAACGGCTGGCACACGGAATACGGTATGGGAAGTTGTGTATACGTTAGCCGCACGCTGAAAACAATGAAGTACGCTGTCATATTCCGTGTACGTCTAGTAATCGTGAAATTTCAAGCAGCTGAAAATTTTACGAACGTAACTGACGAATGCTCACCGTTCCGCATACGGCTGGCAAAGTTTCCTCGCACGCTCCGCGATCGTAGTCCACACGCGACCACACGTTACGATGTAAAGTTACTATAGTCGAAACCGTCGAGGTAATGTTAGCAAACCCGAAAATTATTTTAACCGATGAGTAACGTGGCTTTGAACCTAGAGTAGCATGCTTTGAACCTATCTGTCAGCGTACTTTTGAACCCTATTGTAAGGTATCTCAAAACGCACATTGTCGTATGTAGACGATTTGATTAGACTGTCTTCCCGGACGACCACAGAACTACTGAACGGTGTTTCTTAACTTAACACTACCGTAAAATAACTGCGATGGCACGTAGGGAATTGATGTACAAATGGGCTCACAAGAGGCCCGTCAGTGTTCCAGACTCCTTGTTGAGTAATGTCAAATGCCAGTAAGTTCAGTTAGTAGTGTTAGGTGAGCATGTCAGTAAGAGTGTAGTAGTAGTAGAGTAGTAGGTAGTAAGTATAAGTCCCATGTCAGTAAAGTATGTGAAGCGTGATGGGAGGGTGTGGGTGATTTGATGGATCCTTCGGTTGCGTCCACGAATAGGAGACACTTGCACCATTGATCGATGCTCTTTCAGCTAATTTTTTTTTCTCATTCCCACATGAACTTTTTGTTTCAGTTTTTAAAGTATTAAAAACGACTTGACAAATGCATAAGACTAGAAGAACACAGAACGCTTTCGATAACTTATAGAATAAGCTTATTCAACGATTGATTAGTGTGTTTTAGGCGTCCACAACCTATGCCCAAACGATAGTCTCACGTATGCAAGCGTGGCAAGCGTATCGTCGACGATTACGTGATTTTCTATTCAAAGTGCTGCAACTTCAAACTTTTCAATAAATGCCTGTCACCGCCTATTGGTTTTTGGACGCGGCTGCTCGGCAATGAAATCGTCTTCATTGAACGAGTTAAATCGCTTCACAGCACTGCAGCAGGCCACCAACAGCAGCGGCTCCGTGCCAGCCTCAAATGCCAGCGCTCAAGCGGATCCCGTAGAAAGGTTACTCTTGGTTTATCCTTGGACCCACCTGGCAAGCAGCTCGTCCGAAAATCCGCTGGGGCATTCGCAGGAATGGTTTGATGAAGGATCGCATGGGTCCCTCGTTCGGAGTTACAGCAGAAAGCTGGTCATATATGCGTAATGGCGTCGCCTTCGATCTATGGTCTGGACCCAGTTCCTTCCCCCGTTCACGTCTTCCTCTCCCGCTCTAATTGGCAATGCAAATGGTGCAGTGTCAACTCGAGAGGTCATGTTGATCGTTCGAGGCAGTCAGGTATTGCGTCTCGCCCTTGCCGTACTCCTCCATCTCTCGAAATTGACAGGACATTACTCACCACGAAGTCTAAAAAAAAGACGGTTACTCCTGCGAGCCCTTTATATACCAATGCCCCGAAGTCGCTGCCAATAATCCATGATACGGTACGTAGTTAGAAACGCGTTTCAGTAAGTTCTGTGGTCTCCAGAAGCGTCAAATACGACAACGTATTGTGGCTAAACATGCTACAAAATAATCCCCAGCCAGTTACTCTATAGGTTATAAAATAAGTACGGGTACCCTAAAACAATTACTTTGACGTGTGTCGACGTATGAAGGAGTTTCATAACTGTTGCGAAGTGTGAAACAACGTCGGTAGCGTTGCCTCCAAACAGTTACTCATAGGTTTGAAATAAGTGTCGGGTACGCTAACTTACCCGACGTTTTCGACTTATGAGTAACGCCCAATAACGGTCGTCCGACGTTCAACGATCGCATAACGTGCCTACAACTTATGCCACGTAGCGGAACGTGGAGTCATCGCAGGCAAACGTCGTAAAATTTCAAGCATCGCAAAAATTGAGGACAACCCAAGACAACGTTTAAAGCCAAAGCGGAACTAAGAGGTATGGCAGTGTTTCTTCCAGTGAGTGCTCTTAATCGTATCAAAGTACCAATAACGTATTCGCTGTGCAGCGTTTAGACAAATTTCATAAATCGGCAATACGCTGGAAATCTCAGGTGACAGGCGGCTCTTAGATCAGTTATGCGAATCTGTGTCAGATAGATTTCCCCACCGTTGTCTAAGGAATTATCGTGGTCACCCGGGCTGTGGACTTTGAGGT
>CM068954.1:109568385-109581765 GCA_035128595.1 Eptatretus atami | reverse complement strand
GTCTCCCTGTTCTCCTTCCCGCAACAATCTGCTTCGTGCGTTTCTTCATGTTCTCGAACGTGCTGCTAAAGTCTTCCAGCGCGATCGTTCCTTGCATCGGCAATAAAGCACATAATTCTGAGACCTCGTACGACTGCCGTAATGCCTCTTCCAAATTAATCCTTGCAATCTCTATAAGCAATATCGAACCATCTTCAAGAGAATCCCAATTGTTGTGAGCTTTGCCAATGTTCACAATAGTGTCCTGCACGCCTGATGGCACACCTGCGTGACAAGGTTTGCGGTGCGATGTTGCCGTTCTTGCGCTATATTACTCTACGTCGTTCGCAGTCAAGGTGGAGCGGGCGCTTGTTGCGACTCCATTTTTTATTAATGCAGTTTTCCCAGATCGTCAATACTATAAAACAATCAATGGAAACCGTTTTTTATTCTTTTTTTTTAGCTGTCGCGGAACCGAATGTCCGTGGCGAAAATGCACACGTTCAAATATCACTCCTGCACAAACTGTTGGGATCGGGTGGGGATTATCCATCCGACTTTGAGTCCCCACCTACACGCTGTTCCGGTGTTATAACAGCGCGGCTGGCACAAGCTCGGGTCCGTTTCAATCGACGATAAACCAAGTAATCCTTGTACCTTACATTGGGGGAGATAGAACTCTGCGGTTACAGACTGTGTGTTCAGAGCCGAGCTTTTTCTGAGTCTGTAACCATTTTGGTTTTATTGCCATACTACGGATGTCTTGACGCTAACGAATTAACCATAGCGCAACTTCATTCGAATACCATGAATTTATGGGGTAAACGGGGACGACACAAGCAAAACATTCACGACAATGCTTCTTTATTAACAATCTTAACTGTATAATATGGAATACGGTGCTAAGTTTCGAGGGTCTACCGAGATACCTTAACAAAATGCAGACAAAGAACAGACGACAGCATGCATGCAAGACAAACAGAGTACTTGGTGATGTTTCATGAAACGAAGGACGTGAAAAGCCGATGTACTACGCACAGCGACTCCAGGATCGTGCCGCAGCCGACTTCGCCGCGTCCAAGATTAGGCGGCAGCTCTTTCCTTTCGCCGCACGCTCTACGGTGCGACGTAAGACGACGATGGGCCTCAGATGATTTCCATCAAGGTCGCATACAATCCAGCTTGCTGTTCACACAGACAGCCAGAATGAGGTGGACTCGGAAGGGATCGCAAACGTGCGAGCGTGGTGTGACAGGACCGCAGAGCGCCGTTATAACCATCTTGCTTCCGGCTCGAATCGCGCTTCTCAACCCGTCTCGTCAGATTTTTCTCTGTGAATCACCTTTTCCTTCCTTTTCCCACGAGCTCCTTCTTCATAACTAGCTGCTGTCATTCTCTCTACGGAGAATCTAATCCTCATAAAGTGTCGCCGACATCGACGTGCAGGCCGCTTCCTGCAAAGGCGATCACGTAGGCCGACTCTTACTGCAAAGAATGCAGATCATGTGAGCAGAGTCGCGTCTCTCCGCAGATAACCTGTGCCTCCTCGTTGCTCGTCGAAAAAGCGCGCTCGAGAGCGACGTTTCCACACTGACTTTTTACCGAAGCGTCGTGATAATGCTTCGAACCACCGCGACACGCCTCGAAAAACTCGCGTTTCGCACAAACTCAACTTTTACGAGCCTTGTTCTCTTCGTTGACTCCTCGACACACGAGACGCCCTCAGGAATCCGAAACCCTCCTTAGCTTCATTTCCACTTATGGCCACACCTCTAGCGACTGGGCGGGCCTATGTCGGAGAGAAGGAAGAAGAGGAGCTTTGCACACCAACAGTACGAAACATAAAACTGATCCCTACATCCGACACCCATGTAACTCATTTACACCAACCTAGGCAACATGCATTTAGGGGGACTTGACAATCCTGATATTATTATCATAAGGCCATTCGTAACATAATATATATATATACATATCCATATCCAAGATAACATTACATATATATTCATAATTAATATACTAGTATACATAATAATATTAGTCATATATATAATAATATATTACATACATATATATATCATTAACATGCAATAATATGTTGTTGTTCGTCTTCGGCTGTCCCGTAGGGTCGCACAGCGATCATGCGTTATGATCGATACGATTGGCTAGGTTTACCGCGGATGCTTACCTTGACACAACATGTCGCTCTAGAAACAGGATAAGATGGTTGCATGATCGGGCTGCCACTACACCTATCATAGCGCGGCCTCAGCGAGACTCATCCTCACGATCTCCAAACAGTTCCTGTAGCCGGATTTTCATGGCACGCATCTACGACGGCTTTACATAATTATATATATATAACAATGTATCAGTAATACAAATATAAATTAACATACTCTGTGTGTCTTTGCGACGGTGTTTCGCAACCACTGGTCGCGATCTAAGGAAACGGCAGTATATGCTGGGGCCTGGAGTGCTCTAAGGTTGATATTAGATCTGGACAATGTCATTACTGCCCTTTATTTAACAATCACAATGCAGACCGGTCATGAAATTACATTGACGTCACAGATTCTTCACTTATATTATTAGATTTTTTTGCTGTACGGCACGACAACAGGCACGCACAGTAGGCCGATCTAGCCGATTCAGTTATATAGATAGTGTTGCGGATGGGTCCATGATACACCAGATTGTCACTAGGGATAATCCCGGTGTCTCGAGACGACTGGCAGGCAAAAGTGTTACGGTGCTGTTTTAAAACTATGACGCCTCAGTACCAGGTCCAGATGTCACTGTCTCATTATTCATGTAACTAGAGCACGGATTACCAGAGCGGGACGCTGCTTGGCAAAGCAGGAATGTTATTCGATTAGATTTTATTAGGGAGCTGAGCGCTTTAACCGGGTTCTGCCGATGATTTTATTTGGTCAAATTGGGTAATACTTCCACTAATGTCGGTTCGAACTAGACAAAATTCCTGAGTTTGCATACAACTGTCGTTCGTTTGGAGGCCCATACAAATGAATTTCCTGACTGAATCTGGCACTGATGAGTGATCAGGCCTTAGGAGCTGTTAGATAGTAGTCTAACTGCTGACATACAGTGCGAATATTGTTGCGAATTGTCGCGCCCCGCGTGCGAACTGGCCACAGTAATCGAATCACGGAGTCGCCACGGACGGACAATCTATCGTTGACCACTCTCGGATAAAGCCGGGAGTATCACGGTGGCTTGATCACAATATTGTTCATCGGCAACCGGTAGGATAAGGGTTTTCGCCATAAACGACCTCTAGGACCACGCGGCTGTATAACTAGCGATCGTCTCGCGCGTGATTCCGGACACTGCGATGGGCGGCCCTTCTATATCGGGATAGACCGATGACGTTATGTCGATCTGACGCAGATAATCGGATTTGCACCGCTACGACCTTTCGTGAACCAGATGGAGAGTAAGGAGAAAGACAAAGCGAAACGGCAACGTTCACAGAAGACTTATACACGACACATCCACAAACGGAGAAGCAGCACTACATGCACAGAAGAAAATGACTATTGCAAATAAAGAATTATGCACAAAAGCAATGTATACACTCGACTAAACGCGTCAACAAGGCAACACTTATACGTTATCTTACAAGACCGGCGCAAATTCAATAAAAAACCCGAAAGAAAATGGACTTCCCTTTGCTGTAGTCCCTCACGTTGTCGGCGTGGTGCGCCTGGCGCGACTCGACTGCTGGAGGCGAGTCCTGCGTGCTCAGCCGGACGTGTGGCGCTCGACCCACGACTGGAGTTTCGCGCTATCCAGCGCGATAGAAGGGGGGGAACGTATTCTCAGTCGCGTGTGTGAAGCTGCCTCTCGCAGGTCTCCCGGACCGCCCTACAGAAACCAGGCCAGCGCTCAACAAGAAGAGTAAAAATATGAACGAAAAGGAGATACGAGAGAGCAAGAGCACAACAAAGCGCTTCCCCGTCGTCTTTTCGCGCAGATCTCGCCTCGCCACGCATGTAGCCCGCGTCCCTCGAGCTTCTTGAAAGCTCTCGAAGGGCGTGCCTACTTCATCAACTGCGCTCGTTACCGGGCCGGGGAGTCAGTTTGGCTTGATCAGAGCATTATTCCAAAAAGGCCCACCCTTTTTCGAACCTTGACCTTTGACCTATGCTTCCACTCATAAGCGGAATAAACGGAAGAAACAGGAACCATGCGCATACCGAAGTCTCTGCCCTGGTGCACGGTTGTAGTGGCGGAAGTGTAGAGCGTAGATGGGAGGTGGTGGTGGCAGTGGTTGGCGTGGATGGATGGCGTGTGTTGAATGTTGTGTGTTCGAAATAAAAGATAGAAAAGAAAAACGAATGACTCAGCGTCGCAGCCCGAATGAATCACATTAATTCCCTCTATACAATGATTAGGTACTACAATGATCTTAGAGATATTCACTACGGGCCCTCTGGTGTTATGCGAATTCACAGCGAACAATATGTTTGCTCAGGAAAGGCATCAGCGTGCAGTTGAAGGTCATTTTTAAGCTGCACTGAAATTGTGAAGAACGATTGAACTACATCTCCGTCATCATCTGACGTGCGAAACCAAAGAAACTTCCTCTATATGACATAAGAGATAGGATTGACGTAAACAACCCCATCAGTTACAGGTATTAAAATACTAATCTCAATTTCTAAAAGTTAAACAATTAAACATTTTTATAAGGTGGTAACAAAGTTCCACTACTGACTATAACAGTATAATGGTTTCAACCTGTGGTTTCAGAATGCTAGTATTGATTTGATCATGAGAAATCTTTCCTCTTGCAAGCGTTGAAGGGTGTTCTTCTGTCAGATTTCTCCTGCCGGGTAGAAAATGAATCGAGTACTCTGGAGAAAGGTCAGAGAAAAATATGCAGTAGACAACCGAGCGACACTATTGGCTACAATAAACAAATAGACTCCTACGAGATTCCGGCGAAAGGCTGGCAATTGGAACTTTATTCCAGTGTCTTATGACATTTCCCTTACTTGCGCATAAGGCTAACTATGTCAAAAGTGTGCATAGTATTTGCAGAAATATGTCGCTTGAGGAAGACTTCTGATCCACAATACTTAATGATGATGTCATTTTACGCCGCTCTGACAGGCTGGTCGGCATTTCACGATCTTCAAATAGAAATGTCTCATGGCGTAGTTTTGAAAACTAGTGGAGGTGACAAAGGAAGGATGACCGAAACCAACGACCATATGATCCATCCACTCCGTCTGTGCAGTAGATCAATAGTCATTCAAATTTCGAGTAATTTCCACACAAGTGAATAAACTAGGAGAGGTGGAAGCAGTGAGGCAGGGGGAGCCAGCCCAAGGAGAGCATGAGACGGGAGCAGCCAGAGAAGACATGAACAGGAGCAGCCAGAGGGGACACAGTGAGACAGGGGAGGCACAGAGGAGAGAGTGAAAGCAGGGAGCCAGCAGAGAGAGCAGTGAGACAGGGACTACCGAGAGAGAGTGACAGGGAGCCAGCCCCAGAGTGAAGAGGAGGCAGAGAGCCCCAAGGGAGGCAGTTGGAGGCAGGGAGCATCCCAGAGTGGAAGCAGAGCAGGGAGCACCAGAGGGAAGCAGTACTCCATCACTCTGGTGCCAAATTAATGGCGTGCTAAGGCAATTTAAGTGTCGCAATCTCTGAAATGACTTCTGGGTTCAAATGGATGCGTACCAAAGATTCATGGAGCGGTGGTTAAGTTTTATTAAGATGGAGGAAGCGACTGTAGGAAACAAGGACGTGGATGAACAGCGTGGAGGAAAGGGTTTGGAGAATATACATTTGGAAAAAGAAGAAGAGAAGAGAAGTATAGAAAAAGAATGCAAGCATTGTGTCTGGAGAAGTAGTTTGGAGAAGGCATTTTTAATGCAATTTTTTAACGACATTTAAAATTACAACTATTGAAAACTGTTTTGAAGAAAACGTTATTCATGAAGATTCAGTTTGGAATGAGAATGAAAGATAAATGGTTTCCGTAATTGAATCGTTTTTTTGTTGTATGTTTTTTGTTTTGTTTGTTTTTTAAAATGAAAAGAGATGTAGCTTGCATATCTGGGTAGGAGGAAATAAGGTGAGAAGACTAGTAATAAAAAGTTGAGAGAAAAGGATGACACAGACAGCAAGGAAACGGCACTCGGTGATGCACATACAGCTAAAGGTTTTTGGTGTTCACACGACAATAAAGTTGAGACAGCGAGGCACAGCATGCATGTCAGCATTTCAGTGGTTCCAAAACATAACAGTACAGTATAAAAACCTCATCTACACCAACATACACAACTCACTCCCTCAAATGTAGACATCCAAATGCTGAGGAGCTTCTGAGGCATACAGTGAACGGCGACAGGCACTCAAAACGATTCTTCTGATATGTTGGAGGAACCTACAGAAGGAGATCACATTAGGCATATCAATCATGTGTACCAAAGAATGTTGTGCATTTCTCTGGTCAGATAACGACTGAGACACACACTGACACGACTAGTGTGCTGGAAAGTAGCGTGCGATTCAACAAGAAACTCTAACAACCAATTATAACTACACACGTCTCTTATAAACACCGGCAGCTCTCATAAACAGTAAATAAACAGTCACCATAACAAGAACACTGTGAACTGACTTCAATATTATTGAATATTATTACGCGCTGAAATTCGCATTCACTATAAGGTTCCCCATTAGGTGAATAATTTTAAGTACATGTTATTAGCCAAAACCTTGTAAGAGTTTAAGATCATCGGGCTTGCGATCCTTTGAGTCGGCGTTTTTTGTCTACCTTGTGATACAAAACAACAACCACGCACAGCTCACAAACTACTCACCACTCGCTACTGGCAACACAAGCCATTCAACAGGCATGGCCTGCGACACCACGTAGCGAACCCCCATAATCTCTACGACATTCCCGACCGACTGTGGGAAACGAGCCGTCGGGCTGTATTCGGATACACCGAGCCGACGAGTGAGATGCGGTGTACGAGGAGAATTCGGATAGGATGTACACCCAATGAATCCCATAAGGGAAGCCGGGCGGCTGGCCGTCCACGCGCCTGACGAAATCGCATATCACATTGAGGATCAAGAAACTCAGCTTTTTCTCCGTCCAATGGCTAGCGTCAGTCCGCCCGAGGGTGTTGATCCAGAATCATATGGGGTTCTGAGGATAAAGACGAGCGAAGCGAATAAGGCAAGAAGGTGGTGCAGAGCATTCGGTGCGAGTGATACGAGCAGGTCGTGGCGGATGGAACGAACCGAAGCAAAGGTGGACGCAGGCTGCGGAGCGCAGCGGCGCGAAGGCACGTGATCGAGGAACCTGGAGGCCGGTCCCGGACAGGAGGTCGGCGACAGTCGCGTTGAGATCGCGCGTCGGGACTGAGCAAGCAGCATATCCCCCAAGCATCAACAATTCCTTTCCCCGCGTGAGAAGTGCGACAAGAGGGGCCGTTCCATTTACTCCAAGCAGGTGCCAGAAACTGGGGCATAGGTGCGCCATCTGCCTCGCCCAGGCGCGGAGACCCTTCTCTCGTGTAATGGTCATGCCAGTTCCCGCGCATTAGGCCACTGCCATCTACTCCCTTGCTTTGAGGGGGTCTTTCTTTCTTGTTGAAGCGGTTGGCACGCGTGTTTGTAAGTTGTTATGTATAGTGCGTGTCGTGTAGTGGTTTTAACCTCTTAATGTGCAATTTGTCATTGTGATATATGTGATTCGTAATTTGTGGCTGAAATATGCTATAAATTGGTCTCCGGTGCCGGAATAAAATGTCATTGTGTGAACTGTTTCCCGTGTCGCTTGCTCTATTGACACCACCTGCTCACGTAAGTTGTAGTGGTGAAACGCCGTAAATATCTGAAACTCGGTGACGATAAACTCCTGCGTATGTACGATACGTACGACGGCCGCGCCAGCGCCTGTGCGAGTCGAACTGCGGAGTAGTATCGCCGGTTTAGCAACGCGTGGTCTTAGTAGCGATTTGGCGAACAAACTATCCCCGGTGCGATTGCAGCATGATTGGTAGGCGAAAGGCCACATACGGATCCCGCGTTAGCCGAGGCAGACTGAATGTTGCGTGCGATGAGTCGCGTTCGAGTGCGTGCGATGGCACGCCGACGGGCGCGAATCGCACATGGTGAAGATGTGATTCTAATCCTCCGTCCATAGCAAATCACAGGGAATCGGCAGGGTGAGAGGACGACCCGATTCTAATTAGATGATCTATTTACCCTACATGGAATAAGATGGCCAGCGAGCGGGAGCCGGGGTAGTAGAGATGTATATTTGTGATCATGTTAGCATCCATGCAGGATAAATCCGACGAGGAAATGTTGGTTTGCAGAAAAGAACTCCAACAACCAGTAGCTGAATGGGCGCGGCAGCGGCGCGGTGTAGTGACCCCCCGACTCCGTCAGTTCCTCCGCCCGCAATGAAACACGACGACGAAGGCGATCGGCTCAGTCGGAGTCGGGAAATCAACAGAAGGTGGGGGAAATTTGATAGCGGAGATGCAAAAAATGAAAAACCGAATATAAAAGAATTAACGAAAAATGGATGGACTCACTCAAAGGAAGAATGGAATACGATTAACGAAAAATATATGGAACGCACTCCAAATGGAACAACAAAACGAAATGAAGAAAATAAAAGATGCGGGTGAAACGACATGCAGCTCGCGGATAGAACCAGCGAAGTGCGTAATGCGACGCCAGTGTGAAGCGACAGAGCTGAGAGGGGGTGCAACGGTGTCAGGCCACGGTGAAGGCGGGTTGAAGAAAAAATAATCGCGTGAGACTATTGGCGAGAAAGCGGAGGGACGAAAATAACGGTAACCGAGAGGAAAATTAATTGGGTGCGGAGACGTGCCCCGAAGGAAATAAAAATAGGATGTGAGAAACATAAGACAACAAGAGAGTTATAAGCTGGACGAGGTAAAAACGAGACAAGGACTGAAGACTGAAGACAAACACAGGGCAGATGGAAGGAAAAGTTAAACCAAAGCAGGCGGAGTGTGCTGAGATGAGAAAGAATGGAGAAGAACTAGTTAACGAAACAGAAAGAAGAGACGGAATACGAAACGATTGAAGTTGAAGAGAAAGAACGAGAAACGAGAGAACGTAGGATAGCTGTACAGAGAACAGCTGAAACAAAGCAATAAGCGCGACTTGTCCGTTCGAGAAAATGCAAGAAAGAGTAATGATGGAAGAAGATGACGAAGAAGGAACGATCAATGAAAGGAAACAGAGATTTGCAATGAGGCAACAAGAAGACAGTGGAATAGGAAATACAAAGACAAGGATGAGACAGGAGAAAGAAATCTGTCATTGAAGAAATAATGGATTGCAGAAAGAGGAACAAGAAGACAGTGGAATAAAAACTGAAAGAGTATGATTGGACTGAACCGAAAAGGAAAAAAGTAGGTTGGAATACGAGAAGTTGAAGGAGCACGAATGAAGAGGAGGAAGAAATGAAGAATTGAAGGACAAGATAGGATAGAAAACAAAAAATGAAGCTTGAGTTGAACCAATTGAAAGTGAAAGGAAGTGATACGAGAGATAGAAAGAGAACAGCGATGAAAACAAGAAGGAATATGGCAATTGAAAGATAACGATGAGATTGGAAAATTGAGAAGCATGAGGAAGAAGTGGAGAGAAACAAAAACTATAACGAGTTTGAAATATGAACTGAAGAATGAATTGAAGTCGAGGATGGAGAATCCAGCAAGAACAGAAACTAATAAATGTATAAGACAGTGAAAAGAGGAGAGAGAAAAGAACAATTAAGACAAAAGCAAGGATGAGGTATGTCGCAGATCTGAAGAGAGCAAGAGTGAAACGAGAGGAAGGAGGAGAGACTAAGGAGAAAGCACAGGTACTATTAAAGATAAGGGAGACGCAAAAGAAGCAGTCTAATAGACACGAGGACAAACAGAAACTAATAATGTTAGAACATCGAGGTGAAAAGGAATTGAGGAGAGAAAAGAAAATTAAAACGAAGCAAGGATGAGGTACGCGAATCGAAAGAGCAAGATGAACAGAGGAAGGACGGGTAGCGACTTAAGGAGAATAAGGTTTACCTACGAAAGTAAGAAGAACCAGAAGGAAGCAGAGTCTAATAGACACAAGAGACAAAGAAACAATAAATGGATAGTAGACGCGGGGAGACAGAGAGAAGTAGAGGAGAGACAGATGATAAAGGGAAGGCGTTAAAGGAAAGAAAACACACAACAAGTAGTGGAGGAATGGGTAGAGCTCAAGGCAGGAGCGTTGGATGACGTGCGAGCACTGGGATGGCCGCCTCTTAGGAAAGGGAGGGAGTATAGCCCATGTATGATGGAATACGAGCAGTGTGGTTGGCGTGGCCAGAGCGATTGAGGGACAGTGTGTGGATGGTGCAATCGTTCACTTGGTGGGTATAGAGGTACGAACTTGTGGGATAGATCCCCAGTGGGGTTGTGCAGGGTGTGGTTTGCGAGTGTTGCGACATGCGTGATTGCGCACGAAGTAAGTGTGTCCCGTGTGTGAAGCGACCGGGTGTGATGGGGTGGTGCAAGTGCGAGCGTCTCCAGCAAGCGCTCGTGGTGGATGAGACCGCAGGGTGAGGCCCCACTGTGCAAGTGGAGAAGGCCGGTGTTGAGTGGAGCCACGTGTGCGAAGGAGGTGGAAGCTGGTGAGCGGCCGAGTGTGAGGGAGACGTGTGTGTGAGTCTCTGATGGTAAGAGAGACGGTCCGGCCATGCGAGAGCAGCGGCGTCCTCCCGTATGGATGTATGGTTGGATGGATCTTGCCGTGTCACCAGATGTGCTTGGGTAGAAAGGAGACGAGCGACAGAGAGACACAAGCCGGTAGCGGGTGCTGATGTGGGGAAGTGCGGGTTACCAGCAGACGTAGTCTGCGTGGCAGCGCACGAGGCCGCCACGTGCTCGCCTGTGGGAGTGAAGCCCGGTCGGAAACAGCCACGGTGGGATTTGCCGATCCGCGGACGGACTAAAGTGTAGGCAGGATATGGATTTGACCGGAGGGTTATCCCCGAATTGTGTGTACTCCAACGGGCAAGCTCATGTGTCGGCGTGGGGAGCCTGAGCGCGAGGGCTGTTTTGGGACGCGAGGGTGCGTATGCTGCCACAGTGGGGTTGGAATCGGCAGGGAGTGAAATCCCTTGCGATGTACCTGTCACAAGAGGGACGACAGGCAGCTGCATGACTCATAAGAAAGGTGCAAGAGGCAGGCTGTAGTTTGCAGCGCTGGATGGCTGGCATAATTGGAAAACAAATTAACGGAATCAAACCTCGTTGGTTGCCAGATCCGGAAGGGGTGAAAATCCCTACCTGGACAGAAACCAGCTAGGGGAAGGGTAGCTTTAGTTATACCGATTCATGGCAGGGTAGATCCATGGAGTCGTGAATGGATTAGGTGGGGGATGTAGTGAGCTTAGGTGTAAAATGATTTTTTGACTTGGGACAGTGGACAGACGGGATTGTTAAGGGACTAGCTTAGCTACGATGTTAATTACGTGTGTAGGTAAGGGAATGCACGTGGCACGATAGTTGGGAGTATAGAAGGGGAGGATCAGCGTGTGTGTTGAAGAATTGGATGTGAGGTGGAAACATGTGTTGTGGTAGTGAGGCAGCGGGTCGTGGTGAATGGGAGCGAAGTGGAATGGATGGTGCGATGAGTGATTGGGGGGAGGTGACTCCGCCAAGGACGCGGGCGTCAGGTAAAGTGAGTTAGTGGTTAAGTTAATTTGACAAAAATGGAGGTCGTTTTTTGTTGGTGGAGGTAGGCTCGAAAACCCATTTGGAGGGGTGCAGGACCCCGTGACGGGCTGGAAGCGTGGCTGGAAAGGTGGAGTAGCTGAGTGGGTAACGGCCCGGCTAGTCGGTCCGTGGTGAAGAGCCATGGGGGCGGTAGCGTAGTGGGCACGGGTGCGCCCGCTTGGTGGGGGCCGACGCGTAGCCGCGTGGCAGTTCGTGCGGAAGGTGAACCTCGAATAGGGGCCCGGGCCAGCACTCACGTTGCGGTTCAGGGGAGTTGCCATGGGATCCGGTGTTAGAGCTGGAGCTCGAGCATGTAGGCCCGGGTGCATCGTGGGATGGCAGAGGGTCGTGTCTGCCAAAGACCACGCGTCCAGCATGAGACGTGTAGTGACGGAAGAAATATGGAGGCAGCCCGAAATGTGAGACACACCAGGGACGACTGGTTTTTTGAACAATAGATAAGGCGAGAGGCGTTGTGAAAGCCGGGTAGTTTAATAGATTAAATGAAGGTAGATTAGGAAGTGTACACTCCGCACTCCCCCTCGATCACGTGTGGGCTGTGACACTTTGGGTAAGAGATACTGAGTCTGGAGCGTCATCTGACGCTTCATTGCGCTCGAACAGACGCTACTTCCTTATTCCCTCCGGGAAGGACGTAGGGGTTGGAGAGCAGGTGACATTTGTACTGAAGGTTAGCGACAAGGACGAAAAGGGGTTAGGGAGATTATAGTGGGAAGGGGTGAAAATAAAAAAAAAAAAAATAAGTTGGGGGTATATGGTTTTTACAAATTATAGGGGTGATATACAGTGCCAGGCAAAGCGATAGGTGAGGAGGAGACAGGAGGTAGGTCGAGTCCACGTTCGTGTGCAACACCACGACTCCCCACAAACTCATGCAGGCAAAGGCTGCCAACTCATAGTCTGCGGTCTGTGTGGGCGGCTGTGCGCCAACTCATCGCTTGTTGTTTACTGCAAAGGCCGTGCCAGGCCAGGGTATCTGCGTTTTTGCTGCAAGGCTGGCCCGCGATCGTCGAGGCGGCTTTTTTACTGCAGGCTGTGCAGCCGTTCTCTCGGCTGTTTTGCTGCACGGCCCCTTTTCTGCAGGCTATGTTGCTTTACTGCCATTTCAATCCCACGCCCCTGTTCACACAGCCGTTCAATTTGCTTTGCAACCCCTGTTATTATCATGTGCGCCAGGATCCGCAGCACAGTTGAAGCAGGAACTGTCTGTTGCACTGCAACATCACGGGACTGCATGGCGGCCCGATGCACGTCGGGTTTTCTGTTGACTCTAACTTTCTGCAGAGTCATTGATCCCTGGGCCATTGGAGTGTGAAAATTATAAGGTAAGTTGTTACATGTATTGTAAATATGTATGTCCCCGCATGTATGTCTTAGCGCCGAATTAATTTAAGTCGTCCCGTGTGAGTGATAACGCAGTGGGATAGAAAACAAAAAGAACATGGATTTGAAATTGAACAACTAAAGGAGGAAGCAAGGTTGGAGTACGAGGAGATCGTGAAAGAACAACGAATGAAACAGGAAATTGAAATCAGCCAATTGAAGGAAGCGACGAGATTGGAGAAGGAAGAACAAGAGAGACAGTGGGATAAGAAAC
>CM068954.1:109540872-109552781 GCA_035128595.1 Eptatretus atami | reverse complement strand
ACACACACACACACACACACTAATAATAATAATAATAAAAAACAAACACACACATGGAAAAAAGTTCCTGTGCATCATCTTGACCGATGTGAAATGAGAACAAACACATCACGTTGTTTGGTCATATCAATATTCAGTGTTTGATAAACATGAAATCGACATGAGAATGTCAATACATGTGTGCAAGACATGTCTCCAGAGACTCGAAGAGGTGTGCGGTCAAAAGTCAGTGAAGAGCTTGGTATCTGGTGTGACAACCATTTGCTTTAACGCACGCTTGGTAACAGTGCCTCAACGAAGACACAAGATGGTTGAAGAAGGCTTTTGGGCCAGATCTGTACCAAGACCTGCTGCAGTTGGGCCAACATCGCCGGCTGATTTTGAAGGCGCAATTGTTGTTGCATTTCATCCCACACATGTTCTATGGGAGAAAAATCAGGCAAAACACTGGCCAGGGAAGTGTGGGAATGTTCTGTTGTGCGGTGAAGTCGGTGACCACTCGTGCGATGTGAAGGCGCGCGTTATCTTGTTGAATTGTGATGTGACGTCCATGAACCTGCAGGAACAGAAGGACGTGAGGATGGAGAACTTCATCACAGTACTGAATGCCTGTCAAATTGCCATTGATGACTTCCAGCTGGGTTCTGTGATGTGTGGTGATGCCTCCCCATACCATCAAGCTTCCACCGCCGAATGAACGTTCCCCTTCCCGTTGAGAAACGTGACAACAGCCATCACTGATGTCAAGATGGAACCTCGACTCATCTGTAAAGAGGATAGCAGCCCAATCTTGTCCCCTGAGCCTCAGACGTTGTCTACACCAAACTCGGCATGTATGTCGATGACTTGGCAACAAAATCGGACGTACTGCTGGTCGTCATGGTCAGATGTTATGCTCACGTACCCGATTCCTGACAGTTCTAGCACCGATTGGTCACGAGCCAGGAATGCTGCAAGCTGTCAAACTTGCTGTCTGGAACCGATGCCTAAGGTGCCCCAACCGGATATGGTTATCCTGCTGATGTGACGTCACACGGGGTCATCCAGAACGTGGACGCTCTTTGATGTTGCCAGTTTGTTGACAACATCTCCAGAGTGACTGCATCGTGTTCCGCTGAACAGCAAAATGCCTAGCACAACGTTTTGTGACATTCCTGTGTCAAGCATGTCAGTAGCATGTATATGTTTTTGTTTTTCACAGCTGGGATGTTTCACCGAATCGTGCTGCATTGCAATTTGCTCAGTACCACGTGTACCACTGTCATGTGACACAGTACACGTGCATGGCAATTTGTGCGTGCAGTGCACAGTATGCACGTGCAAATTCCGGATATTCACGGGTAATCTGGAGAACATGTCAAGGTACATGTTGACTGACCATGATATTGCTCGGGTACATGTCAGTATCATTTTGTGTAATTTTTTATGGTGCACAGGAACTTTTTTCCATTCGTATATATTGTTGCGAATTCGCGCCCGTCGGCGTGCGATCGGCCACGCGACTCGAACCGCGACCGGCCTCGCCCACCGGACGGACAATTCAGTCGTGACCCTCCCGGCTAACGCGGGATCCAGTCACGGGTGGGCCTTTCGACCTCACACAATCGTGCCAATCGGCCACCCGCGTAGGATAGGGTTGTTCGCCAAATTCGACCTACCTAAGTACCCACGCGGATGGTAAACCGGGCGATCGTACCTCGCCGCAGGTCGACTCCGGACACGAGCCGCTTGGGCGGGCCGTTCCGTACTATCGGATAACCGAGCGGTGTTATCGTCGACCTCGACGGTTCAGATTATTTACCGGCGTTTTGCACCCACTACGAACCCTTTACGTGAAGCAGGATGGAGGTTCAATTAAAGAAAAGACGAAGCGAAACGGGAAAACAGTTCACACAATGCACATTTATTCCGCGGCACGCGGAGCACACATATAGCACACGTATTTACAGTCACAATTAACGATTGCACATATATCACATAGAACAAAGAAATGCACATATAAAAGGAGTTAAAACCGACTACACGACAACAGGACCACTTATACAGTTACTACCTTACAAGACACGGCGCCACAACACGCATTCACACCGAAGCAAAGAAAAGACCCCTCAAAGGCAAGGGAGTCAGACTGGGCCCGTGGGCCTAATGCGCGTGGAACCTGGATGAGCGGCCAGGCCCACGAGACCGAAGGGTCCTACCCGCGCCCTCGTGGCGAGCCGCAGAATGTCGCTGCACGGCGGTTCCGTGGGCACCTGCTGGTGTAAGTGGAAACGGGCCCCTTGTCGCACTCTCTCAGCGCGGGGGAAAAAGGGGAATTGTTGATGCTCTGGGGAGGGAGTATGGCTGGCTTGCTCGAATCCCGCGGACGCGAGCCTCCAGGTCCACCTCAGCCGTTCGCCTCCGCAGCCGTCTGCCCCACCGATCTCGCCTCACCGATCTCCTCGAGCTCCGTCTCCAACGACCCAGCCCAACTGACTTCCTCACCGATCTGCTGCTCCACCGACACTGCTTTTTAGCTCCTCACTGCGCTCGCCTTTTTATCGGCTTCGGGAACCCACCATATGCAAATTATCGGATCCAAACGACCTCAGGGGCGGAGCCACGCTCGCCGATTGGACGAGAAAAAAGGGGGCGTGTATCATTCCTGATCCTCAAATTTGCATATGCCGATTTTCGTCAGGCGCGTCTGGAGCGGGGCCAAGCCGCCCCGCGCTTCCTGATTGGGTGGATCAGATGTGGGCGTGTATCATTTCTGATCCGATTCTCTCTCGGAAAACCCGCCATCTGCACTCGCGTCTCGCGTGTCTCGCTGAAGACAGCTCGACGCTCGGCGTCCACAGGTGGTGCGGGATGGCCGTAGGAGAAGGTGGTGGAGGGTTTTCGGCGGTGTCCGATGGCCATGGCGCTGTTTGGAATGGCGGTGATGTGAGGTTTGCGGTAGCGAGTGGTGAAGGTAGGTTTTGGCTGCTGGCGTTGTTGTTTGTTGTTGGCGTGGGTGGCTCAAAACAAAGGTAGAACAGAAAAACGCCTAACTCAAAGGATCGCAGCCCGAATGAATCACATTAATTCCCTCTATACAATGGGTTTGGGCTAACTACACATGTACTTAAGAAATATATCTCACCTAGGGACCTTTATGGTGTTTGCGAATTTCCAGAACCGTAACACTACCCCTCCCCTTTTTACAGACTCGTCCCGAGTCGTCAAATTATCGTGTGCCATCATGTGTAGTTCTCCCCTAGTACGTTTTACCTACGGATCTGAGTGCGACATTCATGGTATTCGTGTCCCCAAAATAAATAACCTGAGGGCTGAGTAACTAACTAAACAAACTCACTCACACAGACGACTTAAATAAAATTGCCGGCGCTAACACATACATGCCGGGGCGCACTCATATTTACAATACAACTTAACACCTTAACTTACAAATTTTACACTAAACCATGGCCCAGGATCAATGGACTCTGCAGGAAAAAGGTAAGAGTCAACAGAAAACCGGTGCACGGGCCGCCACTGCAGCCCGTGTTGCAGCTGCCAACAGGACAGTTCCTGCAGCTTGCAAACTGTTGCTTGCGGATCCTGGCGCACATGGAAATGAACAGGGGGTGCAAAGCAAAATTGAACGGGGCTGGTAAACAGGGGCAGTGGGCATGACATGGCAAAGGTAAAGGCAACATAGCCTGCAGAAAAGGCCGTTGCAGGCAAACACAGCCGGCAGACGAACTGGCCGCACAGGCCTTGCAGTAAAAACAGCCGTCGGACGATCCGGCCGGCACAGGCCGTGCAGCAAAACACAGCAGACGATCCGGCCGGCACAGGCCTTGCAGAAAACAACCAGCGATGAAGTTGGCCGGCACAGGCCCCGCAGCACACAGCCGCAGACGATGAAGTTGGCACCCTTTGCCTTGCAGTGGAGGTTGGTGGAGGGAGTGCGGTGGTGTGGCCACACAGAAGGTGGACTCGGACCTACCCTACCTGTCTCCCTCCCACCTATCGCCTTTGCCTGTCACTGTACCTACCCACTCCCTTAATTTGTAAAAACCAATTTAGCCCCCAACTTATTTTTTTTGTTGTTTTTATTTTCACCCTCTTCCCCACTATAAATCGTCCCTAACCCCTTTATCGTCCTTGTTCGGCTAACCTATTCTGTCACCTAGCCTTCTCCCAACCCCTACGTTCCCTTCCCGGAGGGGAATAAGGGAGAGCTAGCGTCCTGTGCCGAGGCCAACCAAGCCTCAAGATGGCCTCCCCAGATCTCAGCGATCTAACCCAAAGTGGGTCCAGCGGCCCACAACGAGAGCGAAGGATGGATGGTGCGGAGGGGTACACTTCCTATCTACCCTAACCGTTAACCTTTAAACTACCCCGGGGCTTTCAACAAGCGCCTCTCGCTTAATCTATTGGTTCTAAAAACCCAGATTCCCGTCGCCTGTGTTGGTGTCCTTACAGTTTCGGGCCTCGCCCTCAAATTTTCCCTCGTGCCCTTGCACGGTTTCGTGGCTGGGACGCGTGGCTCCCCCTGGCAGGCACGACCCTCTGCCGAATCCCTACGATGGCACCCCGGGCACTACACTGCCTCCGAGCCTACCAGCTCCCTAAACACCGGGAGTGCCCCATGGCAACTCCCCTGAAACGCACACGTGGCAGGCTGGCGCCCCGGGCCCCTTTCCGAGGGTCACCCGTGCCCACGA
The DNA here is from genome assembly GCA_035128595.1 of Eptatretus atami. NCBI lineage: Eukaryota > Metazoa > Chordata > Myxini > Myxiniformes > Myxinidae > Eptatretus > Eptatretus atami. The sequence continues at coordinate 109,548,087 of CM068954.1, read as the reverse complement.
CACTGCCCACGCGGCTAACGGCGCTCCGGGCCCCCGCACCAAGCGGGCGCACCCGTGCCCACTACGCTAACCCGGCCCCCATGGGCCTTGGCCTACCACGGCCGACTAGCCCGGTGCCCGGGGTACCCACTCAGCGATACTCACCGTTCGCAGCCACGCTCCCAGCCCGTCAACAGGGCTCCTGCACCCCTCCAAACGGGTTTCGAGCCTACTTCCCCACCAACAACAAAACGACCTCCATTTTTCAATTTAACTAACCCACTAACTCACTTTACACCGACCCCGGGGTCCCTTGGCGGGAGTCACTCCTCCCCCAATCACTCATCGCACCATGCATTCCACATTCGCTCCACTCACACAGACCCGCTGGCCTCACTCACTCAACATGTTTCCACACAACTCACCAACTCTTACACACGCACACCGCTGAACTCTGCCATCCTTCTAACTACCTCCCCTAACTACCTCGTGCTCCCACGTCGTCCCTTAAACTAATAGCACGTTCCTTTTAACACTACGTAGCTAAGCTACGTCCCCTCTACACATTCAGCATCTGTCCATGTCTCCAAAATCCTTGAAAAAATCATTTCCCATTTACCATCCTAAAGCTCACTACATCCCTCTACCTAATCCATTCCACGGGCTCCATGAGGACTTACCCCTGCCCCATGAAGCGGTCTAGCTAAGTAACCCTTCCCCCTAGCTAGTTCCATCCTGGGCCCTGGTAAGGGGGTCTTTCACCCCTTGCCCAGGGAATCCTGTTACCCGAAAGCGAGGCTTGCTTCCGTTAATTTTGTTTTTCCAATTATGCGCAGCACCAGCGCGGCAACTCACAGCCTGCGCTCTTGCACCTTTCCCGTGACGTCATGCAGCTGCACGTGTACCTCGTCCCTCTTGGACGGTACCATCCGGCAGGGATTCACCCTCCTGCCGGATTCCAACCCTACGTGCAGCCATGACGTCACCCTGCGCACCCCCAAAAGCAAACCTCGCACTCCGAGGGGCTCCCCACGCGAACACATGTGCTCTGCCCGTTGGAGCCTAACACACGCTCGCGTGGAGAACCCATCCGGTCCAAATCCGTATCCTGCCTAACTTTGTCCGTCCGCGGGATCGGCAAATCCACCGCTGGCGTTTCCGGACCGGGCTTCACTCCCGCAAGCGAGCACGTGGGGTCTCGTGCGCTGCACAGCACGGACCTCGCGCTCGCTGCTGGGTGAACCCGGCGCGGTCCCCAAAACATCTACGGCCGCTACCCGGCTTTTGTCCCTCTGTCGCCGTCGTCTCCGTTCCACCCACGCACACCTGCGTGTCACGACGCACAGACTCCACTCCATCACACTCACATTCACACCGGGAGACGCGGCTGCATGCTCACGCATGCCGACCGACATCTCCCTCACATACAGAGACCTCACACACACGGTCTCCCTCACACGGACCCTCTCACTCACACCCAACCTTCCACTTGCACAGGGGTCTCACTCACACCATGCGTGCTGGAAAGCACGCATCTCCGCACACTCGCAAACACACAGCCCTGCACAACCACTGGGGATTCGTGTCCCCACAAGGGTTCCCGGGGCCTCTGTACCCCAAGCTACACGTGCACCTGTCCACAGCACTCGTCCCTTCAACTCCGCTTGGCACGACCGAACCCACCTGGTCGTGATTCGCCTCAAGGGGGCATACTCCCTCCCCTCGTTCCTGGAGGCAGCCATCCAGCTGCTCACACCGGGTCCCTACCCAGTCCGCGAGCTCACCCCCATTATCCTCCACTACTTCTGTGTGTGTGTGTTCTGTTCTTTTAACCCCGTCATTATCATGCAGTCTCTCCTCTATTTTCTCTATCTCCCTGGTCTCTACACATCTATTAGTTTCTGTTTCTTGCTGGAGTTTTTCCATCTCTCTGGACTTCAATTTCATTCTCTCCTTCAGTTCATTAATTTCAAACTCGTATAGTTTTTGTTTCTCTCCCACTCTTCCTCATGCTCCTCATTTTCCAATCTCATCGTTTCTCTCAATTGGCTCATTTCCTTCCTGTGTTTCATTCGCTGTTCTCTCATTACCCTTCCTTGCTTCCTCTCCTGTCCTTCCTTCTCCATTTTCATGGTTTGCTTCATTTGGTTAATCTCTTTCTTGTGTTTCATTTGCTGCTGTCTCATTACTCTTCCTTGTTTCTTCTCGTGTCCTTCCTTCTCCAGTTTCATGTTTTGCTTCATTTGGTATCTTCCTTCTTGTGTTTCAGTTGCTGCTGTCTCATTACTCTTCCTTGTTTCTTCTCCTGTCTTTCCTTCTGCAGTTTCATGGTTTTCTTCCATTGATCGATTTCCTTCTTCTGTCTCATTCGTTCTTCCATCATTACTCTTTCTTGCATCTCATTCTTTAATCTGGCCTTCGCTTCCAGCTGTTTGGATCTGTACAGCGTGGTTCTTAACGTTTCATTCTCCGTTCTCGTTCTTTCCTCTCTCACCATCCTCAACTCGTTTGTAATTCCGTCTCTTCGTTCTGGTGTTTCTGTAACTCAGTTTTCTTCTCCAATTCTTTTCTCATCTCCGCACACTCCGACCTTGCTTTGGCTTCTAACTGTTCTTCCATCTTGCCCTTGTGTTTGTCTATCAGTCTTCCAGTTCCTCTGTCTCAGTTTTTACCTCCCGTCCCAGCTTATCAACTCTCTTCGTCATGTCTTGAAGTCTTTTCTCACACGCCACTATTTTATTTCCTTCGTGCACGACTCCGTTACCCCAATTAATTTTTCCCTCTCGGTTACCGTCACTTTTTCCGTCACCTCCACACTTCTCGCCCAACACGTCTCCCGGATTATTTTTTTCTCACCCGCCTTCACCGCGGGCCTGACAACCGTTGCACCCTCTCCCAGCTCGTTCGCTCCCACACGTGGCGTCGCCATTACGCACTTTGCTGTTGTAGCCTTCATGCCCGCCTGCAGGCTTCGGCCCATTTGCTGCGTCTCACCCCGCAGGGTTCGCATATCGCTTACGAATGCCTGTGTGTGCGCATCCATTTTGTCCATCATTTGTTGCATATTCGATTTCATTTCGTTTGTGTTTGTTTCCATTTTCTCGTTCATTTGTTGCATCATCCGCATCAACATTTCCCCCACTCTGTTGATTTCAGCCGACTCCGACGAAGCCGAATCGCCTCGGTCGGTCGTGGTTTCACTGGGGGCCGGGGAGGAACTTGACGGAGGTGGGGAGGGGAGGTGTCATACACCGCGGCCGCCGCCGCACCTATTTCGGGCTCTGCGTTTGGTTGGGGGAGAAACTGTTCCTGCACACCAATGTCCTGCTCGGGGTTTACATCCTGGGCCATGGATTCTAAACACATACTCATTTCTATTACCCCCGGCACCCGCTCGCCTTGAGACGCCATCTTATTCCACGTAAGGGTTAATTTAGCTCGCTCGTAATTTAGAGGGAATCGGTGGTCGCTCCTCTCACCCCTGGACCGATTCCCTGTGAATTTAGCTTGGAGACGGGAGGGATTCGAATCCCACTCCTGACACCAGTGTTGCGAATTCGCGCCCGTGCGCGTGCGATCGGCCACGCGACTCGAACCGCGACCGCCTCGCCCACCGGACGGACAATTCAGTCGTGACCCTCCCGGCTAACGCCGGGATCCAGTCACGGGTGGCCTTTCGACCTCACCACAATCGTGCCAATCGGCCACCCGCGTAGGATAGGGTTGTTCGCCAAATTCGACCTACCTAAGTACCCACGCGGATGGTAAACCGGCGATCGTACTCGCCGCAGGTCGACTCCGGACACGAGCCGCTTGGCGGGCCGTTCCGTACTATCGGGATAACCGAGCGGTGTTATCGTCGACCTCGACGGTTCAGATTATTTACCGGGCGTTTTGCACCCACTACGAACCCTTTACGTGAAGCAGGATGGAGGTTCAATTAAAGAAAAGACGAAGCGAAACGGGAAACAGTTCACACAATGCACATTTATTCCGCGGCACGCGGAGCACACATATAGCACACGTATTTACAGTCACAATTAACGATTGCACATATATCACATAGAACAAAAGAAATGCACATATAAAAGGAGTTAAAACCGACTACACGACACACGGACCACTTATACAGTTACTACCTTACAAGACACGGCGCCACAACACGCATTCACACCGAAGCAAAGAAAAGACCCCCTCAAAGGCAAGGGAGTCAGACTGGGCCGTGGCCTAATGCGCGTGGAACCTGGATGAGCGGCCAGGCCACGAGACCGAAGGGTCCTACCCGCGCCCTCGTGGCGAGCGCAGAATGACGCTGCACGGCGGTTCCGTGGGCACCTGCTGGTGTAAGTGGGAACGGGGCCCTTGTCGCACTCTCTCAGCGCGGGGAAAAAGGGGAATTGTTGATGCTCTGGGAGGGAGTATGGCTGGCTTGCTCGAATCCCGCGACGCGAGCCTCCAGGTCCACCTCAGCCGTTCGCCTCCGCAGCCGTCTGCCCCACCGATCTCGCCTCACCGATCTCCTCGAGCTCCGTCTCCAACGACCCAGCCAACTGACTTCCTCACCGATCTGCTGCTCCACCGACACTGCTTTTTAGCTCCTCACTGCGCTCGCCTTTTTATCGGCTTCGGGAACCCACCATATGCAAATTATCGGATCCAAACGACCTCAGGGGCGGAGCCACGCTCGCCGATTGGACGGAGAAAAAGGGGGCGTGTATCATTCCTGATCCTCAATTTGCATATGCCGATTTTCGTCAGGCGCGTCTGGAGGCGGGGCCAAGCCGCCCGCGCTTCCTGATTGGGTGGATCAGATGTGGGCGTGTATCATTTCTGATCCGATTTCTCCTCGGAAAACCCGCCATCTGCACTCGCGTCTCGCGTGTCTCGCTGAAGACAGCTCGACGCTCGGCGTCCACAGGTGGTGCGGGAATGGCCGTAGGAGAAGGTGGTGGAGGGTTTTCGGCGGTGTCCGATGGCCATGGCGCTGTTTGGAATGGCGGTGATGTGAGGTTTGCGGTAGCGAGTGGTGAAGGTAGGTTTTGGCTGCTGGCGTTGTTGTTTGTTGTTGGCGTGGGTGGCTCAAAACAAAGGTAGAACAGAAAAACGCCTAACTCAAAGGATCGCAGCCCGAATGAATCACATTAATTCCCTCTATACAATGGGTTTGGGCTAACTACACATGTACTTAAGAAATATATCTCACCTACGGGACCTTTATGGTGTTTGCGAATTTCCAGAACCCGTAACAATATTGTTATGGTTTTGAGGGGTTCCAAAGAGATCCTTACATAGTTAAAGCAGTTATTTCATTGTATTTTCGGATCCCACAATTCGCGGATTCGCTATTCGTGGACCCCGCGTATTCACGGATCATAAAGTTTGACCTGCTTCTATGTTCACAGATTCGCGGTTTAAATTTTTTTCTTTTTTAAACACTTCAGGACTGGTCTGCTATACCCATCTGGAAAATTGGAAATCAGCCAACATCACAGCATTACATAACAAGGTGCAAAAACAGATCCACTTAAATACAGCCTAATGGACTGACTTCCAATCATCAGCAAGGTCATGTAATCCATCATCACAGTTGATATAAAATTATTCCTTTTCTCCAACAGCCTCATCTCAGACCATCAATTCAGATTCAGACCTGGTCACTCTACCTTGGACATGCTGTTTCTACTCTCCAAACAATGGTGGAGGCCCTCAATATTAGACATGAGATCAGGGTCGTCTCTCTGGACATATCTCGAGCTTTTGATACAGCCTGGCATCCTGCCTTGCTCTCCAAACTGTCTTCCTATGGAATCCAAGGCCAACTCCACTCTTAGATTACTGACTTCCTCCACTCTTGGAGACAATGTGTGGTTCTCAATGGAACCCTTTCATCTCCTCCTCCGTCAAGGTAGGAGTACCCCAAGGCAGTGTTCTAGGCACCATATTATTCCTAATCTTCATCAATGATCTCACCGACTCTCCGGAAAATCCTCTTTATGTCTTTGCTGAGGACTCCACTCTCTGCCGTGGCATCTCTCATCCTTCTGACAGACAGGCAGCAGCCTCTCCCCTCTCCTTAGACCTTGACAAAATCACAAACTGGTCAAACACAATTTTACTGATGTATGCATATTGTCCACCTTTTGTGTTCTCCCTTACCCCTCATTGTTACCTGCATCCAATGTTTGTTCGTCTCCGTCTACTTTCTTCCTCTGCCCTGCTGTTGGTGTTTCTCCTTTCTCCTGCTATTCCATTTGTTATGTTGTGTCCTGATTTTTCTGTGTAATCGGCTCTTGCACGAACGAGTCTCGACCATGTAAATAAATAAATAAATAAATATATAAAAGCAAACAAACAAAAAAAAATGCCCCGACATTCACGGCATTTTTCAGGAATGTATCCCCCATGAATAGAGGGTCCGACAGTATACTATTTGGTTTAACTGTCTGAAGTTCATGTTGGTAGATCTGCGTTGCGATTTTGTAGTTGAAATCCCACATGTCATTTTATTTTTTCTGCATTGTTTTCCATAGCCATACGTTGCATCTCATCGTATCACAAACACATTGATTCTTCTCACGGATGCCCCTAAAACTGCTTCAAACGGGTTTCATGAATGCCTGGCACAATATTGTTACGAATTTGGAAACCTATCGCACACAACATTCAGGTCCTATAGATTAGTTTCGGTAAGTAGGTGTTTTATAGATAGCTTCCTTCCCTTGTCTAGTGGGTGAATCAATGTAAATGCACTGTGATTTATTTTAATAGTTAGGAGTTTTAGAAGGAAAACCTCATCTTCCGCAACGACAACAAAATGACCGTTGGTTGCGGACATGCTGCAGAGGAGCAAAAACCCTCAGCTCCCGGCGTCCTCCGCGCGCTTACTAGGGGAAAGGTCGAGCCCCACCCACCGATTAACAGCGAAAACCCTCAGCTCCCGGTGTCCTCTGTGTGCTTACTAGGGGAAAGGTCGAGCCCCCACCCACGGATGCGCTGGGCAGCGCGCCGAGGGGGGAGGGGTCGAGCCACGCACGGAGCGGATAAAAGGGGAGTCAGTCGATCGGACAGCGCTCTCCTGTCGTGGTCGTTGTGGCCTGAGAGGTACATCTGGGACGTCTGGGACAACACGGTACTTCTGGGTCTGGCGCGGTCTGCGTGTTCGTCGTCGTTCTGGTCCTGGCAAGAAGTGCGCACACGGGTTCTGGTTCTGGTTCTGGCAGGGAAGTGGACATCTGC